>CAMTDV010000018.1:84516539-84986954 GCA_947069175.1 Scalesia atractyloides
TTTACCGAAGTCATTATTAAAGCAACCATTCAGGTATGCATTAAGACTTCGTTTTGAATTATTTTGTTGTCTTAGAGAAATCCATCGCTTTTATTCAACCAAGATTTTATTCTTTATACAATCTGTTTAACTTGTTCATGTGAATTTCATCCTTATGAACAATCAAACTTTATCCCAATTCCTTGACATTCCCATTACTCTGTTTGTATGTTGTTTACATTGATCCTTGTCCCTTCTCCCGGGCTCTTATTCTAATGTAATACGCTTCCGTTACCCAGTTTGTATTTTCGTTTACATTGATCCTTGTCCCTTCTCCCGGGCTTGTTATTCCAATGTAATACGCTTCCGTTACCCGGTTTGCTTTACATTTATTATCAAACATTATGCTCATTTGATCTGTTTGGGTGCCTTTTTAATTCTCCCATTTGCCCCATTTTACTACACCAGACATAAATGTGTTCATTATAAGAAGTTCATTGTATCATATGTTTACTATTTACTTAGCCAGAGTAAGTGGTCAACACATGGTACACGTGACCTTATTATAATTTTCACATCACGCCCCATATAAGTAACTCCTCTATTCATTTCTATATTCATGATTTCATTTGGTAAAACTTTATTTAATTGTTATTTAACAATCATTAGTTTTACCCGTTTTATCCTTAAACATATAAAACGTTTTCCGTTTTTCAACAAATATTCAATCACATTCGTTAATGTGGTCGTTCTTTTCTCAATAGTATTTATATTAAGAAAACTTACTTGGATGATTGTTTCCGTCCAAGTTTCTATCTAAACTAATTTACAATTGTCTTGTTATTCACAATTGTGAATAACACATATTTCTACTTAATTTCTCTTGTAAACATCATCCTGGATAGTTATCTTATTCAAGTTTTCCAAGTTTTTATCCTACATGTGTAGCACATTCAGTCTCTACGTATTTGTTGCATATTAGTATTTGTGCAATAAATTTTAAATGTGCACCTGGTAAATGCTTGCCCTAACGGGATTTCCTTGCCATTACCCTTACTCGTTATCGTTAAGCGATTTAGGTCCTTGGTGAGCATTCTCTACTTGTCATACTTCGGACCGTTCCTCCATCATATCCGCAATTTGTTAAACTCTCGCCATCTTCAGATGCGAGTGTCCTTCAACTAAAACATTTACAAAGATTAGTAATGTCGACATCAATAAACGTCTGTACTATAGTACAAGGCTTTCTACTATACGTGTCAGCACACGTAATTTCGTTATCTATATCAATCCTTTACCAATTTAATTAGGGTAACGTGTATTGCACGATAACCCTATGTGTTGTTTACAACACTTTATCATGCTAAATCGTTAATATAAATATAACTTACCGGATTATCGATCAAGTCTCGAACCGAACAGCAACCCTTACCGAGAGCATAAGGTTTAAGTCCAAGCATAGTCCCCAACCATGCTTGAATCTCATAAACCAAGACTCTAATACCAACTTGTAAGACCCCTACTTCTATTTAACAGTTTTCATATTGGTTTCAAGTGTAAAGGTGTATTTGAGATTACACATACTTTTGAAAAAGGCGGGTTTGTTAAAACATTTAAGAATTAAAACATTTCAACGTTATATTTATAAGTTAGTCGTTTAAAATGACGACGAATCATCGTGCGGAAGCTTGTATCATGATTGTGTTCGGTTCTTCCTTGAGCTTGATCGCCATTCGGCACTTCAAAACATACCTACATTTCATAAACCATGAAATGGGTTAGTCATTACGGAGTTTAAAAGTGTTTAATCAAGTCCGGATGCTAAAACGAAAAAGAAAAACAAACTTAGCCAGCTTTTTAACCCGTCGCGTGCTGCGACCGGAAATCCCTTATGCTGCCGCGTAGCGTGACAGCAGTCGCGCTGCGCGACAGGTGATTTGGCCTCCTTGTCGCGTGACGCAACACCCCGTTTTCGATAGAAGGTTACTTAGCTGGTGCTGCGCATTCCCAACAATCCTATCTCAAACTTGTTATGCACAAAAACTTGCATAACTTTCAAAATACTGATCCGTTTTACGAGTCGTCTCTTACTACGTGATCGTTATTTGATTTCCCATCCTGTGGAGTCAAACCCGACATCTGAATTAACAATTTTTTAAGCCCTCGACTTAAAATTCAATGATTAAACTTTTGACTTGTTTCATGATTTATTAAACAAACTTGTTTCTAACTCATCATAAAGCCATGGACTACTTATTAACTCAAAACCTTTAACTCGTGATCATAACTTATATTAATTGCGCGGCCAATACCCAAGCTATGCATATAATTCATTTTGACCCGTTTAGAGGATTTAAACATCTAAGTTTAAATCTCGCTCTTTCTTTTCACACTTCTCATTTCCATATTAAGACATCTACTTATCTTGCACCACAACTATATTTGTGGTGGATTAGTATAATGAACTATTTATTCCGAATTCATCCCTTCGGTTAGTCATTTTACGGAAAAGACCCATTTTGAGGCGTTTGACCCAAATAGGATTATGCCTATAACTTAATCACATTTATCAAAGACTTACTTGATCAAAATGCTTATTTCTAAACAACCCTTAGGGGTTGTTTTCCCGGTTAATCGATCAAGGGCGTTTTGGTTACTTTAGTCCCTCTTTTTATGACGAAGGACTTTCATTGACATGTTTAACCAAAATCGCACCATCTACTTATAATCTAATTTACACATACCGGGCTCATGTCAAAGTATTGACCCGTTTTAATACCTTGCCTTAACAATTTGCTAACTAATAACAACGTAATTTCCATATGTTGTTTTACCCTGTGAGCATAAGACTTGACAAGCACTTATCGGTTGTTATTATCGAATGGTGTCAACATCACCATTTGACCCGTTTGGTCTAAACGACCAAACATTTTATATTCATAAGCTACATGGTATTTATTTACGAAAACACACATTTGACCCATTATGGAGTTTCACCATAAGGTCGTATCTCTTAAATCCTTTTTCTTACATTTTTAACCCATCTCGGCTTGCGCCATAGGTACCTATTTAGTTTCAATTTACATTCGTTAACACGTGACTAATTTACCAATTTACCATTTTTCTCAATATAAGTTACATCATAAGGTAACATTTCAAATATCCATTGTATGTTTGTCATTTCATGACTAAATTACCGTTTTACCATTTTTACCATCAATTATGATTTTTCATCATTTTCATTTGTTCCGACCCATATCCTTTTGTGTCGGAACATCATATTGGAATACTAATTTTCCGTATTTATATTTATAATCCATACAATAATGAGTATTCTATAAGAAAGGTGTAAGCTTTACTTACCTTGCATCCAAATTATGCTTTTCCTTCATACTTGATTCGTTTGACCCGCTTCCTTCCCAAGCCTCCACCTAGCTTGCCAAGTGTCAAACTATCATCATAATTCGTAAGATAGTTAGATTAGTCATTATCAATCACGACTATTCCACCTTACGGGTTTTATGTTGAATTTATCATTCATCGTATTATAGGTCAGTTTGAATTTTTAAAAGTCAACTGCCCTTTAGCATATGAAATGCACAATCAAGTTCAACAACTAGTTTAGGCATTCCATTAATTACCCGGTAGGCGTTATTTTTAGGCCACCGTTTTAACTAAAATTCTAACCAAGTTCATTACATTTCCAAGACTTTAACTAGTTCAAGCGATTATCAAAGCTAATTTATTCATTCATTTCGCAAGAACTAAGGGTTTTCATCTATAAGTGAAACCCGTTTCATCATATCATTAGACATTCATCCGAACACCTAATATAATCAAGTTCTACCTATCAACTAGTAGATATCATGATTTCGAACATCCATATACATGAATGAAATCACCAATTTCATGACAACATTCAAAAACCCATTTCGAATCTTTTATGAACAAGAACTCAAACTTGTAAATTGTTTAAGTACCTTGCCTTTACTATCCAATACGATGATCCTAAACACAACTTAGACACTAACTTCATCATATTATAAAATCCCATTTAGCTAGGTGTGGTAATTCATCCGAACACCTATATTATAGCAATTTTACTTTAAATCTTCACTTAGGGTTTGTTCCTAAGCAATCATACATCACTAATTCGGCCATAGCCTCTGCGATTCATACACAAATCGCATCTTGTAAAGTTAATCAAATTTCACAACTTCATCAATTCAAAAATTCGACATACCCTTACGATCCCCTAGCTTGGGTGATCGTTAATTCATGTTCATTTGTGCGTTTGAGCTCCAAATTGCCCTTCGATTTGACGTTATTGGTGAACTAGGGTTTTGCCTCCTTGGAGCCTTCTCCTGATCGTTCCAGAACACACGTGTTTTGTGTGTGTTTTGTTTTGATTTTCTTTTAAATATTAAACTTCCAAGTTATCCCACTTTGGTCCCTCATGTTTGGTTAGTTATTAAGTAGGTTTCAACCTACTTATTTCTAACATTATTTTCTCTTATTAACTAGGTTAAACATTCCTAGTTAACTTAATGGGTTCGGGGAGGTTATAACCCGTTTTATTTTAAGTCCCGTTATCGGGCTTCTTATAAACTTTATTTTTCTCAAAAGCATTTATTCACCTTTTATTTAATATTAGGATTATTTATTTAAATCCTAATATTTATCGGGTTAATTCTTACCACCAACGGTATTTTACGCGTTCATTAATATTAACGTAGTTTGATTACTAAACCCGTTTTTAGGGTGTTACATTGTGCCTCTAGCGTGGCGTGGAGGCTCACAATTGACTTTTTACTTTATACTCTGTCGTGCATCGCGCGGGAAAACTCAGTTTCAGCTATGTCATCCCAACTACGGGAATTCGCCATTTATACCCCAAAAACCCTCAAAACCAAGTTATTTACTTGATTTCATCTAATTATATTTACTCTAAACTATTAGCTAACATCTAACCACAATTAACAACAATCCTTCTGTTTTTAATCACCAACCACCTCTAGTTAATACCTAAACCACATTTGGCCCATCAAAACATTTCAAATTAACATGTCCATAACTCTAACCCTATAGAACCATTCTATAAATTGGGACCTCCATCTCGTTCATTTCCTTTTCCATTGTATTTCCCCTCTACTCTCAAGCTCAATTACTCTCTGCATTTCACGAATTTTGCGAATCAAACTCGGAAGGTTTGACTCTAATTTATGAGCTTGTTTCTTAGTCCTTAAACCTCATCCTTCTAGAATATGGTTGGATTCAATCTAGAGAACAAGACTCCTTTGAGGGTTTTGGCTTACCGTACTGGAATCCTTTCCAAAATTTGCAAAGAATGGGATTGGAACTAGTTCTTGTTCATGTTTATGTTTTTTATTTTCCTGTTACCAAATCAAAGTAACAACCTAGCCTAATGATTGCCCCTTTGTGTTAAGGTTGGGTGTAAGTAGGAGGGCATGGGTTGAATTCCCAGTCCCCGCATATTTTTTTTCATTTTTGTTACTCCTCATGTATAACCATACTAACCACCTAACTACTTATGACTAACTATCTAACTAATAATATATATATATATATATATATATATATATATATATATATATATATTATACTACAATGTTTTGTATTATTTAACTTTTAGTCTAGCTTAAATCTTTATTTAATTTCTTATGGTGGTACATAAAAATGCTTATAAACTAAATATAAATCAGTTTTGAACCACTAAACATATAAATAAAATCTGAACAAGTACTAAATATGTACTTCGGATTTATAATTTGCAGAGTATTTTACACAAATACTTTAGCTTTTACTTATAAAACCTTGCATACACACTAAGATAACATTTAAGTTTTTGATACTTCTATGATTATTTTTAGTTGTTTCCATTCACAAACTGCCTTGGGATAGTCTCTAAGTAAATAATACTTTTAATATTAATACCCCATATTGGTTACTAGATTTTTCCCATAACCGTAGTCGATTTCCTAATAAACCAACCACATGGAAAATAAACTTCTAAGATGTTCAATATTTGGAAGGTTATTATCCAATATATTATGATGTGTTTTCTTCCATTTTAATGTTAATTTTACCTTTACATCAAGATCCAATCTTATACCCGTGTTTTAGTCTTTTAGTTTATTCTTTCATTCCTTCATTTAGGCTACCCTACTTTTTTCAATTCATCCTACTTTTTCAATCCATCCTACTTTTACGCTTGTTTGTGACTTCTCAGTTCATCTTCACAAAACTGTGATTATACATGATCCTTTTTTTTACTTTATGCATTAGTAAGGACTAAAAACATGCAACTATACAAATTACACTACAAATTGCACAACATTTATACAAATACATATCCACTTACATATTCAATAATACTTCATCTTGTTACAATTGATCCTATGCATATTTATTAGCCTTGCAAGCCGCCCTTAACATGTATTGCACTATAGGATTGACAACCTGCCTAAGATTAATCTAACTCTTTCGAGGGTGATTGTTAAGTTTAAACTCTTGAGCTAGCATTTCGATGCTATGGTGCACACAATGTCTTACTGTTAGGATACTTTAAATGTAAGTATTGAAGAAAAATATGATCATAACAGAACATGCATGAATAATGAAGAAATCAGCAATGGAAGGAAGAAAAGAACAGAGAAGAAACATTCTTCAAATAATCAGAAACACATCAGAATTATCAGAAGACAATCAGAAATATCATTTCTGGTAAACCTGATATGGTTTCTGGTAGAAACCAACAGTTTCTGGTAAAAAGAACAAATATCATAATTTCTGATACCTAAGATACCAGAAATTCTGGTTAGTTGACAAGTTTCAGTTTCTGATACTGTCAACTTGCTCATCTGCTTGTCTCCAACATTTCCGAACGTAACAAGTTGGCCCATGCAAATTCATTGAACATACCCAAGGGAAGCTTTTCTTAGCAGGTGCAAGTAGAAGAATAAACTAATTGTTATTCATTCAGGCTTTCTATAAATAGGAGAACCAATCACAGGAAAGATGAAAAGAGTACAAACTTAGCATTAAACACACTACACAACTCTCTTACACCCTTTCACCACAGTATTCTCTCATGTATTTGTTTTTCAACAGCCAATAATCTCTTTGTAAACCTATTTGGTTTTCAAAGTGATATAAACGAGAAAATTCTGTCTCTTGTGTCTTTGAAAGTTTGATTTCTAGTTCCGCATAATATTTTCAATCTTTGTTGAATCACTTGCCATAACCAAAGATAAGGAATCTTATTGTTAATCTGGGATCAACAATTGGTATCAGAGTAGACTGAATAAAATATTTTCAAAAGATCAATTGCTCACTTTCATTTTCTAAAGTTATGGCAAACTTTCAAACATGGAATAACGCTTTCAATATTGGGTCAATGTCAAAACCACCAACTTTGGTAAGGGAAGAATACCCCCAATGGAAGATCAGGATGATAAATTTCCTAAATGGACATGATCGAGCTCTGTTCCAATCCATTGTGAGAGGTCCCCATGTACCCAAACTTGAAATACCAGAAATTCCAGCAACTGAAGACACACCAGCAGTGCCTGCATCTTATGTCCCAAAGTCTGAAAAACAGTGGGATGGACAAGATAAAGCACTGGTGGATGCTGATGAAAGGGCCAAATCACTCTTGATTATGGCACTTCCAAATGACATATTTTCTCAAGTTGATGCTTGTGCGTCAGCTAAGGAAATATGGGATCAGTTGGAAAATTTATGTGAAGGAGGAGAAAGAATGAAAAGAAACAAAAGAACCAACTGTGTTTCCTCATATGAACATTTTAAAAGTCTACCAAATGAAAGCTTATATGAAACATATATGTGTTTTGCAAAATCTTAAATGAATTAAAGAAATTTGGTATAGAAAAATCAAATGATGAGAGAAATGTCAAATTTCTGGACTCTCTACCAAGAGAATGGAGAAGTCTAACCATGACTCTTGCCTCCACACTTGAGTTGGGAAATATGAATCTTCATGATTTGTATAGCATCCTAGTACCCAGAGAGGAAGAAATCTATGAAAATACAAATCAAAGGGGAGGACCAATAGCGCTTATTTCCAACTCTCCAAAATTCCCAAACACTGATCCACAAACCTCATATATTCAATGCACAGAAAATGCTGATTCAACATCAGACTTCACAGCTTTTGCTGAAGCAATTGCATTGCTCACTAAACTTTTGAGCAGAGGATGAGAGGTGGAAGCAATAAATACCAAAAGAGTGATAAAACCAAGATAGAGATGAGAAGTAAAGACAAAGGAAAAGCAGATGTTGTTTGCTACAAATGCAAGCAAAAATGTTATTATGCCTCAGAATGCAAAAACAAAAGGCTTAAAGATGTTGCTTACTATGAAAAGAAGTTAGAGGAAGCTAAGAAACAACAGCAGGCTGTAGGATTGATAGCTGGAACAGATGCTGCTGACAGAAGACTCATCAGATGATGAAGAGGAAGAAATGGCAAATTTCTGTCTTATGGCAAAATCGTCTGACAATGAAACAAATGCTGCTGATAATTCTGTAAGTAACAACTCCAATCTTGAACTAGAATTGAAACATCTGATTCAAAACTTTGCTAATCTCCAAGAAAAACAGAATCTGGATCAAAAGATTTCTGAAAATTTACAAAAAAAATTAAAAGGTTCAACACTTGAAAATCAACTTTTGATAAAAGAAAGTTTAAATAAACAAGCAAAAATTGATTTTTATGAAAAGGAAAGAAAAGAACTTTATAAAAGGATTCATGAAAAGGAAATAAATGTGAAAGGATTTCAAGAAGCAAAAAATTTCATAGACTACATTGAGTCCACAAAAAGAAACAAAGGATAAGGACTAGGATATAACAGAACAAACTTAAACAATCCAACTGTTTTTGTAAAATCAACAGAAGAAAATTTCATGTGAGTCAGAAAGTGAATCCAACGAATCAGAAATATCAAGTGATGGTTCATATAGTTCAAAACAAAATTCCTTTGAAACAAATAACAAATCTTCATCAAACACTTTTGAGCTAAACAACACCTGCATGTGTAAAGATATAATCAAAATTGTCAAAAAACATATGCAGCTGAAAATGAAAACACAACTGTAGCTTCAAAACATTACAAAGTCTCTGATGAGAAAACTGAACCAGAAAGATTAAAGCTAAAAGAATTCCATCAGAAAATGTACCCAAGCAAGTCTGGGTACCAAATCCTTCTAACCTTACCACTTCAGGACCATCATGTGCAGCAGATCTGGTACTGCAATTCTGGAAGCTCCAAGCACATGACTGGGAATAGGAGCTTGCTTAGTAACTATATTTCTAAGCCTGGTAAATTAGTTAATTTTGGTAATGGAGTAAAAGGAAGAACTTTGGGCTATGGATGCATCAAACATGGTACATTGACCATAGAAAAGGTAGCCTATGTAGAAGGACTGAAATACAACTAACTAAGTTGTGGTCAGTTCTGTAACAAGGGATTTCAGGTAACATTATTACCAGAAAAATGCTTACTTATTGGTTTAGATGACAATAAAATTTATTTGAGAGGAAAAAGAATAAGATAATCCATTTACTACTTTAATTTTAATGAAGAAATTGAGCATCCTCAAATATGCTTATTTTCGAAAGAAAGCAGTAGTAGTAGTTGGATATGGCACAAAAGATTAGCTCACATAAACTTTAAAAATCTAAACAAATCAGCAAGCAAAAGTCTGATAAAAGGGTTACCTTACATATCCTCCAAAAAGGATAAATTATGTGAAGCTTGTGAAATGGGTAAATAAAAAAGAAGCTCACATAAAACTGTGTCTGAATCTTCAATAAAACAAAACTTAGAACTTTTACATATGGATCTGTGTGGACCCATAAGTACAGCAAGTTTTTCAGGAAAGAAGTATATTCTGGTAATAGTAGATGACTACTCAAGATACACTTGGGTAGAATTCCTGTCTAAGAAAAGTGAAACACCAGAATTACTTATAAATTTCATCAGAAAAATTGAAAACTTGCTGAACTTACCAGTAAGAAGGGTCAGAAGTGACAATGGAACAGAATTCAAAAATTGTAGAAAGAAGAAATAGGACTTTGGTTGAAGCAGCAAGAACAATGCTTGCTTATGCCAAATTGCCTATTTACTTTTGGGTTGAAGAAATTGCCAATGCATGCTTTACACAAAACAAAACATTCATCAAAAAAAGACATCAGAAAATACCCTATCAAATTATAAATGGTAGAATTCCAAATGTAAAATTTTTACACATATTTGGGTGCAGATGCTTTGTGTTTAATGATTTTGAAAGTCTTGAAAAGTTTGACAGAAAAGCAGAAAAAAGGAATTTTTCTTGGATATTCATTAACAACAAAAGCATTTAGAGTATACATAATTAGCACAAGAACAATAAGAGAAAGGTGTATGTATCATTTGATGACACATCAGAATGTGAAGAGTTTTATGAAACACATAAGGAAGCATACAGTGAAAAATCATCAGAAAACTTGAATCAAATGTTAAGTAAATTAACGGAAGAATTCTTGGAATGTTATGAAAACCAAGAAAATGCATGTTCAAATTTTAAAATCAACCCTGAGCCTGAAACAAGTTCACCAGAAAACGATACAATGAACCAGAATTCTGATGAAATACCAGAAAACAATTCAGAAAATCAGACCTTTGATTTCATGCAACAATCAGAAAATCAGGGGGAAACCTCAGAACCATCAGAAAACTTAAACAGGTCTTATAATCAAAGATGGATCAAGGTCATTCTCAATCAGGCGTTATTGGAGATCCAAAAGACGGAGTAAAACCGAGATCTGCTACTACACATGAATGTCTATATGTTGGTTTTCTAAGCATAATAGAGCCAAAAACTGTCAAAGAACTCTAAATGATCCAGATTGGGTCATTGCAATGCAAGAAGAGCTTAACCAATTCGAGAAAAGTAAGGTATGGGCCTAGTACCAAGACCAAATGATAAAGCAATTATTGGTACAAAATGGGTGGTCAGAAATAAATCAGATGAACAAGGATTCATAACTAGAAACAAAGCAAGATTGGTAGTAAAGGGGTATTGTCAACAAGAAGGAATAGACTACGATGAAACCTTTGCACCAGTAGCAAGACTTGAAGCTGTAAGAATATTCCTGGCCTATGCAGCATCAAAAGATTTCAAGATATATCAAATGGATGTCAAGTCTGCATTCTTGAATGGTGAAATAGCTGAAGAAAGGTATATACATCAACCAGAAGGCTTTATTGATCCAACCTTTCCAAAACATGTTTACAAACTAAATAAAGCACTATATGGTTTGAAACAAGCACCAAGAGCCTGGTATGACACACTTTCAAAATTTTGATCAATTCTGGCTTCACAAAAGGTACAATTGATACAACTTTGTTTATAAAAACACACAAAGGTCACACACTTTTGGTCCAAATTTATGTAGATGATATTATCTTCGGATTAACAAATGAAAAGTATTGTAAAAAGTTTGAAAAGTTAATGACCAATCATTTTGAAATGAGCATAATGAGAGAATTAACATTTTTCCTAGGCCTTCAAGTCAAACAAAGAACAGATGGAATATTTCTAAGTCAGTCTAAATATGTCAAAACAAGTTTAAAGAAATATTCATTAGAAAATTACTCATCATCAAAACACCAACGGCAACAAGCAATAAACTGGACTCAGATCCAGATGGAGAATGTATTGATGTTAAAACCAGCAGAGGAATGATAGGATCACTATTATATTTAACAGCAAGCAGACCAGATATTATGTTTCCAACATGTTTTCTGGCCAGATATCAGTGTAATCCTAAGGAGTCTCACTTGAAAGCTGTAAAAAGGGTTTTTAAATATCTCAAAGGCACAATAAATTTAGGTTTATTTTACTCAAAAGATACAAATCTTGAACTAATTGCATATACAGATGCAGATCATGCAGGGTGTAAAATAGACAGAAAAAGCACATTTGGTGCATGCCAACTGCTTGGAGAAAAATTGGTTTGTTGGGCAAGCAAAAAGGAAAATTGTGTTTCCACATCCATGTAGAATCAGAATATGTAGCTGCTGCAAGTTGCTGTTCACAAGTAATCTGGATGCAAACTCAACTTAGAGATTATGGAGTGTATCTGATCAAGACACCAATTCTATGTAATTCCATGAGTGCAATTGCCATCACAGAAAATCCAGTGCATCATCAAGAACCAAACACATTGATGTCAGGTACCACTTTATAAAAGATCATGTTGAAAAGGGAACCATAGAAATGTACTTTGTTCCAACAGAAAATTAATTGCTGACATTTTCACAAAACCTCTTGATGAAAAAAGACACACTTTTTTGGGCAGTAAACTTGGTATGGTAAACATAACTGAAGAAGAACATACACAAAACACTCTGTCATCAGATAATAATCAGAAATAATGTGAAAATTCTGATACTACATTAGAATCATAAATTCTGGCAAAAGATCAGAATTTCTGATAACTTTTTCAAAGATAACCAGAAATTCTGGTTAATCTGAGAAGTCATCAGAAAATCTGGTAAAATAACCAGAAAATTGATTTCAGATAAAAAAAAACAAGAAATTCTTATAATTTTTGCATTACTGATTGTTTCAAATCATCTTCGAAATATGTTTTCCACTGAAAGTTATTTAAAAAAAAAAGGTTCAAAGAAATGTATATATGTATATAAATATCAATTCTTTTTATTATTATTTTATGGTTTATCTCTTTAGGGGTAGGGTGTATGCGTTACTTGAACAAATTCTTGGGTAAAAATTAATAGCTAATGCCCATTTTTCAATTCTCAAATGCTTACTCAGCCTCACTAATAAGGAGAATTGATGAAACCTGGCATTTAATGATAATCTCTCTGAGAAATAGCCGCCCAAAATTTAAAGAAAAAGAAAATTGTATCTCACATTGCCCTAAAAATAAACCTAACAAAATCTTAGGTTAATAAAGGATACAAAAGGGGAGTATCTTCGGGTAGGTGCAACCATTTATGGTAAAACTATAACTTGGTTATAAATAACTACCACTTGATAACTCAAACATCACTTTCAAAACTCACATTTGATCAGAAACCCTAGAACAAACTTCTCACAATCCTCAAATGGCCACCATTAATCGCAAATACCTTCCACTCCCCTACTACCCAATCCACAACCTCCGTCTAGGGGCCAGCTTCAAGGGGAAGCATGGGAGGACTGCAGGTTCATCATGAACCTCCTCCTGTCTCACACCCCACTCAACTTTGCTCTCACCGCCTTCATCCATATCCACTCGGAAATCCTGCAACAGTTCTGGACCAATGCTGAAACCTTCCTTACTCCAACTGGGCTGCCGGCTATACGCAGCATGGTCATGAACAAATACACCATCATCCTGAGTGAAGAGACTATCCGGCAGGCGCTGCAGATAGACGATGACCGGAGAGAGACGGTGTATGATAGGGAGGTGCGGGATGCCACACTAAAGAGAATGGGATATTTCACAGGCAATCGCTCCAAGGGTGTTTGCATGACAGGCTTCACCAAACCTTTTCAGTTTTCGGTGAACCAGGTCTATGTATGCTTTTATATCAAGCATGCAAACTTTCATGAGTTTTCTTACAAAATCATGGAAGTAGTTGTTGTTATTGTGCATGAACTCCCTTACAACTACTCTCGTTACCTAATGAGAGATTTTGACTACAACATGCACACAAACAAACCCTTCCTGATCTACCCAAGGGATTCTTGACAAAAGTTATAAATGGGCAGATAGGGTTTGAAGGCATACTGGTCTAGTACCCAAGGGCTGAAATGATTTTTCAGGAAAACCTGCGAGAACAAAAGCCCTACATCCCTACAAATTTCACACTAGCACTGAAACCTCTATGGACTTTATATTAATATGCTATAAATTATAAAATACCTAATATGTTAATTTTTTTTTTCATGTAATATATATATATAATATATATATATATATAATATCATGTTTTTTTGGTATAACAAATGTTGAAAACAAGGAATGAGGATACATAAAAAGAAGAGATGAAAGAAATAAATAAACAAAAATTAAAAGAAAATTTTATGTTGATCAAAAAGGGGGAAAGATGTAAAATATTCCACTCAAGAAAACAAACTTAGTTAAAAACTGGACCACACCAACAAAGATCTGGTAGACTTCTGATGAATCTGGTAGATTTCTGCTAAAATTAGCAGTTTCTGGTAAACTTTTGATCCATTGTGAAGAATATTCGACAACCCTTGGTAAAATCTAATGACCCTTCCGAACAGTTGTTCAAATCTGGTAAATAAGTCAAGAATTTTTGTTTTTGATCAACATAAATCAAAGAATGAACTCCACATAAGGATGGCTCAAAGGACATGCAAATTTTTCATCCTTTGAAATTCTTTTCAAAACTTTGTCAAACTTTTATTTAAGGAACAAAATTTTTTTTTCCTTTCTTTGCCCTCATCAATGAAAATCTTTTTAATGAAGGACAAGTGAAATTTTTCTGATCTCTCTCTCTCTAAAAAGGGTGTATTTCTGATTATTTTCTGGCAAAAAGAAGACATGTATGGTAAAATTTTGGCAACTCCAAAATTCTAATAGAAACCAGAAATTCTGATCAACAGGAGGAACCAGAAATTCTGATCATTCAAAATAAAAACAAAAATCTGAAAAGAAGAGAGTACAGGGTGTCAGCTCAGTGGCCAGCCTCACCCATTCCAAACGGGAGGACGCTGGTTCGAGTCCAGCTCGGCCCGAATAATCCTCTGGGTAGTAACCGCCAGGCAGCTATGGAGCTAAGCTAGCTTGGGGAGGGGGAACCCTCCTGCGGTCAGGGGTACCGTGCATTTACTCTTTTTACCCAAAAAAAAGGTACAAGGAATAAAAGGGACATTCTATTGGACCTTTTTGAAGTTTCAGGGCCCACATGGAGAAAGCAAGGTACTCGACCGTTAGTGGTAACCAATCAAAGTCTATCAAATTCCCGTACTGGTTTTAGTAGAACCTGATAAGGACAAAAAAAAGGAATATTAGAAGATTATCCTAACGATTATTTATCTTAATTGCTCAAAAACATACCCACGTTGTCCACAACATTAAAACCGCAATTAAACCAGCTACAAATCAGTACCCACTATCACCTTTAACAAACATCTTTCAAGATACTCATCTTCTCCATTCAAACCCTAGAAATCTCTCATAACTCTCAAAATCAAACCCAATGGCCGTTCAAAACATTGTCAATTTAAACCTTCAACCAGTAGAACACGCCGTACCATTCATTGATCCTCAATACCATCTGCCCAAAAAGGAGAACAATTTGCAGATGCATCCGAACATTAAGGACTATGATACCAAAACTCAAGTGTTGATAGAGTTTCTAACAAAGTGTCCAATCTCTCAAGCCCCGATAAAAACCCATGAAGTACCAGAAGAAATCATCCAACAGGTAATCTACACCCTAGATGATTCAGGGGATACAGAAATAGAAGCACATGTTTGGGGAAATTTGTCAGCTGTTAATCCAAGAAAAGTAAGGGAAAGTTTAGAAATTCCAATATATGCAGAGTTTCCACCAATACCACCAAAAGAAGAACTGTTAGAGAAAATGATCACCTTGACGAACTACAAGAGGAAGTGCACAACAATTACCAAATTTAGAAGAAAATATTTGCCTGCCTTATGGCAAGTATTGATGGAAGTTCTAACAAAATGCTTGACATCAAAAATAGGGGAACCGATCAGATAAGCCAGAGTATAATGACAATCATGTATGGGGTAATTCACCGGAACACAAATAGACTATGCTACGGAGATCTTTCATCTGATAAGAAGATCAGTAATCACTCACAACAAAAGATTATTGACCCATCTTCCATTTCCAAGATTCTGGGTCCATTCGGATAGCTCAGAGATTTGAAGAAGCAAATATGGAGATGCCCATCTCAGAGAACATATGGAAGACACTAATCATGAGGCCTCGGAATGCAAAGGGGGCATGGGATTCAATCAAAGACTTTCCCATGTTACCAGTAGCTATGACAAACATGATACCAGAAAAGACTGAATACAGGGTGAAGTACGAGTTTCTCAGACAGGAAATGTCAACTCAACCAGAAGCATATGATAGCAGCTTACCAGTTGGAGAAGACGAAGGATCTGCTGCAAATGAAGAACCAGAAAAGGAAGAAACAGATGAACAGTCAACCAGAAATCCTCCAGAAATATCTCTGCATCAATCAGGTGAACGAATTTCTCATCTTGTCTATACTGCTAGAAGTGATAGTGATAGAACTTCTAGTGGTTCTGTTGGAGGCACTGACAGATTAAGAGCCAGAAGAAATCAAACTGAAGATCCATACTCTGAATCAGAAAATGAGGAGGAGTATGCATCAGCAACAGGTGGAGGTCACTTAGGTGATCAAAGAAACCTGGAAATGAGAAAGTTGCATTTCTCAACAACTCATGGAGAATCATTGAATGCAATGGCTCGAGGAAATGAGGAAAATCCAGGATTGAATGTGTTTCAAAGACCTCGTAAGGAGACTCAAACTGAGCTCAGTTCTCATTTTGAACCCTTAACAACAGCAGCAGGTTTGTCCTCTACTGGTTTGTTAGCAGGAACATCTGTTGTTCCACCACTCACACAACAAAAACAAATCTCACGGGAAGATATAGATCTCCAAACACTGGAGAATGTGGTCAAGATCTGCACCAAGTCAACAGCAGAAGAAAAGTTGGACCAGATATTGAAAGAACTTTCTGAACAAAAGTCTACAATCAAGCTCATCACCGAAGAAATCACCTGTATCAAAAGACAATCAGAAAGCAACTCACAAATACTAGAACAACTACAAAAACAGAACAACAACAAGTTTGAAGCTAAAGTCACCAATTTCATTGAAGAAATCAAGAAGGCTGTTGAACACAAGGAGTCTTCTTCTTGTTCAATAATGGAAGAAATTCAAACAATGAAGGCAACCTTTGCTAGCCTGGCTGACACAACTGGGAAACTTGGAGAAGAATGGAAACAATTCAAGGAACAAGCAAGCAAAGAGCTCTCACTAGTGCATGAAGAAGAAAAGAAAAATGCAAAAATAGTTGAATCAACCTTGAAACAGCTGCAACAGCAAGTCAGTATTATTTCAAACTTCAAGAAACAGAAACCACAGTCTACAACAGCAGAAACTCCAACCACAGAAGAAGCACCTCAAGAACCACCCGTCAATCAAAAGGAACCACAAGAAACTACACCAATCATCGTAAACGAAGTAAAGCCTAGACTTACTATCATGGGACCACCACCATCTGTCCCTAAAAGAGACATGCTCACAAGGCTTACTACCCCACCACCTCAAACTCTGAAAGCAACTGGAACATCAAGCTCACAGCAGAAGCCTACATCATCAGGAGAATCATTTTTCAGTAGGAACTTAAATGCTCAAGTAAAAAAGAAAATGGGAAGCCTCAGCTACCTCTTCCAAGAAAGCAAGAAATAGTTCAAGAGTTGGACCAGATGGAAAGGTAATTGAAGGATACATACTTGAAATAGATCCTGACACCATGATGTTTCCAGAAAGCTACCTGCAGGGCTACTACTGGGATAGCTCCCAAGATGAGCTGGAAAGACCAATTAGCCCAATCAGCAGGGATCTAAAAAGTTTGATAGAAAAAGAGGGAAAAGCTCTTCATTTACCAATGACCAATCCAATCAGAAAACTCAACTGTATCACCCCCAGCAAAACCAGTGATGGACTCATTGGCTACCACATACAAAACAGGTATGAAGTTGAAAGAGTAGATGGTAGTATAGAAAGAGTCCTGGACAGTGAGTTAGGAGGCATTCATCCTCAAGATCTCATCAAGATCAAGCAGGAGCTGGACCAAAGAGATAACAACACTCAAGAAATTAGAAGAGGTCTAGAAAGTGTCACCCAGACAGCCACAAAAATGTATGCAAGGGCTGCATTAGCTGACTTTTTGCATCACTTTTGACCACCTTGTCAACAAGAAGGTACATATCCTCCACCTGATACTTCAATACCATCAAATGTTGAAAAAGAAGCAAGAAAAGGGGTAATCCTTGAAAGACCAACACTTGTTGTAGCATTCCGGGACAAAGATGAGAAGAAAGCTCTTTAGAGTTAATGAAATTTACAAGTACTCGAACCAGACTCTCAGCTATATCCAAGAGTGCATGAACAAGAAGCAAGCATAGTTGAAGATCAAGGGACAAGACAAGGAGGCACTCAGGAAGAAGATTGATGACATGATCAATGAATTGGTGACAGCAAGAGGCTGGTACAAGGAAATGATCAGAGTTTGCAACAAGGTGATTGAATACAAAAAGAAGCTCAAGAAAGGAGATGTCTACAAGAGCAACCTGAAGATCACCATGTGATTTCTTTGTGTATGGAACAATTCTTGAAAACAAAAACAATATGCCTGTAATTTTAAGTACTTCTAACAATTGGTAGTTTTATCTTATTGTTGTTTTGTCTGTTATTTTTCTTACAATACTTAGGGGGAAATTGTTAGGATACTTTAAATGTAAGTATTGAAGAAAAATATGATCATAACAGAACATGCATGAAGAATGAAGTAATCAGCAATGGAAGGAAGAAAAGAACAGAGAAGAAACATTCTTCAAATAATCAGAAACACATCAGAATTATCGAAAGACAATCAGAAATATCATTTCTGGTAAACCTGATATGGTTTCTGGTAGAACCAGCAGTTTCTGGTAAAAAGAACAAATATCAGAATTTCTGATACCCAAGATACCAGAAATTCTGGTCAGTTGACAAGTTTCAGTTTCTGATCCTGTCAACTTGCTCATCTGCTTGTCTCCGCCATTTCCGAACGTAACAAGTTGGCCCATGCAAATTCATTGAACATACCCAAGTGAAGCTTTTCTTAGCAGGTGCAAGTAGAAGAATAAACTAATTGTTTATTCATTCAGGCTTTCTATACATAGGAGAGCCAATCACAGGAAAGATGAAAAGAGTACAAACTTAGCATTAAACACACTACACAACTCTCTTACACCCTTTCGCCACAGTATTCTCTCATGTATTTGTTTTTCAACAGCCAATAATCTCTTTGTAAACCTATTTGTTTTTCAAAGTGATATAAACGAGAAAATTTTGTATCTTGTGTCTTTGAAAGTTTGATTTCTAGTTCCGCATAATATTTTCAATCTTTGTTGAAATCACTTGCGATAACAAAAGATAAGGAATCTTATTGTTAATCTGGGACCAACACTTACATATTAGGTTTGAATTATGCATTTTGTACGATGCATGTTACATATTTTCCATAATAGTTATTTTGACATGTGGATTATGATTTTACACTTAAGCTTTATATACCAAACTTGTATACTCGTCAACAATTATTTGTTAACCTTTATTTTAACATGTTTTCAGGAGATGCTTGAAATGATATGACAAGATTGAGATCACATGGGACTTTTGGACTTAGACTATCAATTTAAATTAATGTTATGTTGTTGTTACCTTCGACTTGAACGATTTGTTTCCTTTCTATGTATGGTAAGACAAGTAAATATAATGATTAATATATTTCAATTTAAGTACCATAAGTCTTTGAGCAATCTATCACGTCTCGTCCCAATATTTCTGCCATCGGTTAGGGTGTGAAAATTTGGTATACATCCTTTCTATATCTTTTTGTTGAATTTGGCTTACCATTTTTGGTTTATAGAGTTAAAAGCAACAACCCAAATTCATCAAACCCACTTATAGGATATAGATTATACAGTTATTGAATTTGACCAGGTTACACCTCACACTCACATTAATAATTGGAGATGTTAAAAAAAAAAAGAGTAATTTGGACCTTTTACATCTTCTTTCAATCTCTTTCTCAGATTTATATTCATTTCACTCTCATCCATACCCTTTTTCTCTAACCTCTCTCTCTCTCTCTCTCTCTTAAAAACCCATATAAACAACAAGAACATCAGACACCATCCAGCCAACAACACCACTCTTCAACACTGACCGACGGAATCCTAATCGCGCTGCTAGAGGTTAGACGGAACCCTAGTCATCACTGTCGCCACCACCCGTGGAGTTCAGACGGAACCCTAGAATGTGTTGCCTTTGTCTAACATCACCACTCATCACCACTGATACGCCTATGACCAGACGCCCATTCAAAACCCCAGATTAAACTCGTTCTTGGTCAGTTTACACAATCATCATGTTGTAGATGCTTTCCCAGTTGTCGTCGGAATCTATAGCGGCTCCGAAGTTTGGAATCAACCCTTTTTCACCTTGTAAGAATTTGTGGCATAAATATCACCTACATCTGAGTTTAAGGATCATCGCAATCGAGTCCACCAAAAGCCGGTTTCGCCCAGCTGAGAGGTTACAAGAAACGGGTTTTTTGCGCTTAACAGTTTGATTCGTTTCCAAAACTTGCTTGATGAAACAATTTGTGAAACAGTTTTTAACTTGGTTTTTTTTGTTGATTGGTTTTGGGCTGAAATCTATTTGTTTGTTGCATTTGTTTTTGTAGGTGATTTTGTTTATCGGACAGAATGCTAGGTATTATTCACAACTACTTGTTAAGCAAGATGATCTTAGTGGGGTAGAGTGGACTTCTGATTCATAGGTGTTGATGTGCAGATTGTTGTTAGTGGTAAAGGAAGAAGAAACTCATTATTTAGATTATGTGCAGATGTGTACAATCTTGTGTTATTGGGTTTTTATTTGTTTACGTTGTTGTAAATTTTTAGAAAAGGGGTTATTCTATATATACGTTGGGTTTACTTTGTTGTAAATGAGAAAAATGTTTGAGATTTGAGTAGGGGTGTTCATCGGTTTGGTTTATGGTTTATTTGGTTTATTCGGTTCGGTTTATTCGGCTTTCAAAATTTTATACCCAAACCAAAGACCAAACCAAACTAAATTCATTATTCGGATCGGTTTATTCGGTTACGGTTATGCTTACGGTTTGGTTTAGGTTTTTATTTGGTTACGTTTTTTTCTGAACACCACTGAATTTTAGTTTTTGACTAATATCAAGTTATATACATATACGTTTTTTTTGCATCCGTGTAAATAACGAGAGAGAATCTAATAAATGAGAAGTTGAGGTGGAGTTGGGAAATCTAGCAGTGATTAATGTTTTGATATGCATTTTATGGGGTTTACATCTGTGTAAATTAGATTTACACTACCATAAACAGAGGAGAGAAGAGAATGTGAACTTTTGTACTTTGCGTGTAGCTAACAAAATGTGGAAGACTTGTGACGGCCTCTAGTAAATTACCAATGTGCCCTTCTGACACAATTAAATTATGTTCAATATAAACCACAAAAGACAAAAATGTGAAAAGCCACCTTTAATCTCACCCATCCATTCAATTCAGATCTATTATGGTTTAGATTAGTTTCTTCAGTTCTTTAATACAGTTCCTATTTTACCATAACCCTACATATATACACATATATATATAGGGTTTAGTTAACGTACAATTGTTCTTAACGTACAATGCGTACGCGATGAAAATATAGCATGCGGATTTTAGGTTATAACATGCGGATTTTATGACTAACGCCAGATATTTTATAATATGCGGATTTTAAGGCTATAACATGCGGATTTATGAACACTTGATGTTTTATAACATGCGGATTTATGGTTTTTGAGGTTTGCGGAATTCTCATCGTGTACGATCGTACGTTAAGACCAATTGTATAATAGATACACTCTCTCTTTTTCCCTCTCTATCTCCCTTTTCTCTTTCTATACATATATATAGTGGATAAGTGTAGAAAACTAGAGAATGGGTGAATAGGTTTTCTTGGATTTTCATGAATTAAACATAAACCTGTATGGAAAAACTTGTTTGAAACACTGTAACACCCCGGTTTCTTCGCCAAGGTGGTTACGTTACTTGTTCAATAGAATTTCAAGTAATGGGACGATATATAAGTGATCATGAAGCGATATGTATGACTTACAAGACTCATGGGGACCCTAATGCAATTATAGTGAAGTGTAATTGTGCTACTTTGCAAAGTAGGCGATTAGGGATGAAAATGAAGGACCTAAATGGAAAATTAGGTGAATAAATCACCTAATTAAAACGCTAGATCTAAATAGTCAATCCATAGGGTGTGTGCACGTCGACGAGGAGCAAGGGAGAGAAATAAGGAGCTAGGGTTTCAACTCTCGCGTTCCAAACCAATTTCCAGGTAAGTTCGATTTTATATCGCATTTTGATATTTCACGATGGTATGGGTGGTCACGATTAAGATGGGTTCGGGTGGAGATGGTTACGACTTGGAGGTGGGGCCAATCGGGGGCTCAGTTTGGTCGCTAAGGATGCCACTGTCGATGTCGCCGCCCTAGGGTGGGCCTCGGTGCCACAGGATGAGTCTGAGATGGACCGGTTCGTGGCTTGGGATCCAATTAGGGTCCGGTTGACCTCCAAACGAGCGGTTACACCGCCATGTGGACCTCGGCCTCGCGAAATTCAAAACTACCCAGTCAACAATGACAGGGTTCAGTCGTGGGGTAGGGTGCGGGGTCGAATGGCGATGATGGTGGCTAGAGTTTGCATGGGACTCTCTAATAGAGTTTCTACACTAGTCATTTCTCTTAATTAGAAGAGATAACCAGTACAACAAGTGTTTTACTACATCAAGATAGAGATCACCTTATACAAATGTCTCACTCTAATCACCTATCTCATAAATCAGTAACAACTATAATGATACCCTTACAAATTTCTCACTAAAACAATGGTGGTGATCACAAAACAATTACAACAAAAAAATACAAAGTATGGAAGTTGTAGCATAACTCTTCTTTTATACTGTTTGAACTTTAGTTTTCAGTCTCTCTTCATGTGATGTTTGAATATCAGGGTACTAGGGAGATGCTTAATGTGTATGTATATGAGAGTGTTTAGAGCAAAATGGGTGAGGGAAATTAGGGGTGTGAATTTCTGATACGACCCGGAAACCCGACACGAACCTAACACGAAATTCGTGGGTTTAGGTTTCGTCTTAACGGGTTCGGGTCAGTTTCGGGTTGAACACACGAACCCGTTTAGGTTTACGGGTCATGTTCGGGTCAACCTGGTCGGGTTGGCGGGTTGACCCGTTTAACACATTTATACTATATTATATTTTTTTACAATAAATTTTATCTCATAAATTAAATGGGGCGTGTATTTTATGCCATGATTATAATTTAAAAGGAGAAATTAACATAGACTTTATAATTTAAATATGATATTATTATATACATTTGTGTTTTTTAAGTAATTTTTTATTTTATTATATTAGTTTTAGAAAAAAAAATTAAAAAATTGGGTTAAACGGGTCGTGTTCGGGTCAACCCACAAAACTTCGGGTCGTGTTCGGGTTCATATATTTGATACGATTTTCGGGTTCGTGTAAAATTTTCGGGTTCGGGTTGGGTTGAACCCGCAAACCCGCGAACACGACCCGTTTAGCACCCCTAAGGGAAATGGTTGGGGAAGGAGCTATTAGAGCATTCACGGCGATCCACCGATCGTGGATCGCTTGGATCCTTTTTTTGTTTTGTATTGTGAACATTATTTTTGGTGAAATCTGGCCTTCCAAACCCAATTCCACACTCTTACACAATATTTTAGAAGTGCATTTGACTTATATAATGAAAAGTAATTTTTATATCAATGGTAAGATTACATTTTGTATTTTGGCCAAGTTAGTTTTATGGCGCGTTTGTATCTCGAATAACAAAAAAGATTTGAAGACATCCTTATTTAGTAGGATCCACCTACTTCAAATTCAAAATTCAAATACAATGTGATTAAAATCAAATACTGTAAAATGTTTATGGGATTTGGTTTTTATAATAACTTAGTCAAGGTTTCCTTTGAAAAAACATTGCTTCATTAAAAAAACATCATGTTTATAAATCAAGTCATATTATTGAAAAGAGATTTTAGGATCCCTAATTTCCCAACATGTTCATGTTTACGATTATCGGTTTAAGCTGTGGTCCTTAAATGTTGTTGTCGGATTTCTAGTTGTTGACCTTTGTATACTTAATTGCCACTATTATTGGTGCTTACAACCTTTGTATGCTTGATTATCACCATTGTTGTACATTGCCTTTAATCCTTCTGATTAATGATTCACCAAGCATATAGGGACATGTATGTGGTATATAACCATCATTAATCAACAACTTAATAACACAAGTTACTAATTTCAATAGTTATCAAAATAATGTATCATTAAGGTTTTAATTAGCACTAAACAATTGTTATGCCAACAATAAGTTTTATGAATGTTGTTAGGGCATAGATTTTTATAACTATGGATCATGTATCCTGAAGCATTGCCTGGATCACTTATCCTTAGCGGATGGTGCAGGAATTCGGAGGATTAAGGATCCTTATTGCTTATTTAACTCTAACAATTGTTTCTCACGTTTTCTTGTGTTTATATGCAGGAATGGACGAAGTGGGCTAGGCCAAGCTAGAATATCGCAGGAATATTCCATTTAAGATGCTACTTGGTGGCCAAGTAACAGTTATGGGAATGGACATGTTTTTCCTAGAAAATAGGAGTTAGTGGTTAGCTTATTTAAAGGGGGTTATCAAGTGTTTTAGGCTGATTATCACTTTTGTTCATACACATTCACGAATCAGAGCTCACAACACACTTAGAAAACATTCATTGTACCACACTTGATCAACTTCCAAAGTTGTAATCTTTTTTCTTGCAATATAGTTGGTGATCGGTAGTTTCCATCACCCGAGGTTTTTTGTGCCGGAGATCATACATTGATCAAGGGCTTTTTCCTCATACAAATCATTGTGTTCATCATTGTTTACATTCAATATTCATTCACATAATTGTTCATAAGCACTCAACCTCACATTCAAAGTTCGGTTACATTATCCTTGTTGTGATTTTTTACCAAAACTGTTTGGCGCCCACCGTGGGGCAATCCGTGCTTCAATTCTAAAAATTCCGTTCATTTCATTCATTTCTATTCATTTCCATCAATCACATGGCTTATCAGGGAAAATCCACTTCAAATACCATGCCGGCGGTTACCTCATCTCAAGCCAGTGCACTGTTGCATCCTATTCCCCCTGCATTCCAGAAGAATACTGAAAATTCTCAGAAGAAGACATCATCTGTCTTCACATGATCAAAAACCTCTGTTGTTTCTTCATCTACAACTACTAACAGTGATGTTTTTACTTTGATTTTGCAGATGAAAGGCTACATGGAACAAGAGAAAACCAGCCAATGGTCCTTCGCGAGATTGATGAAATAAAGAAGCAAAAGAGACCAGTGGAAAATCAGTCTCCACTCATGCCTAGAGCATTGGATTTTGCTACTCCATCAACAATCCAACAGTCCAAAGGATCCATGACCCAATCCCAAGGATCCTATATCCTTCAACAAGGATCACTAGCAATGACGCAGCCTCAAGGATCCTCTATCCTTCAGCAAGGATCATTGGAGACAACTCAGAATCAAGGATTCTTCCTCCATTCGGGAGGATAGATGGAGACGTTTCCAGCTCAAGGATCCTACTTTCAGAATCAAGGATCCTCGTCTCAGGTTCAAGGATCCGTGGATTACCCTCCAAGGCCTTCAGCACCAATGTATTCAAGATCATACATCTTTCAGGATCAAGGATCCTCAAGGAGTCAGCCATTCAGAAGTTTCGAAGTACATGAAGGGATTTCATTCCTATGCAGACCATTGCTTCATCTAGTCCTGCCATTGCACCAGACATGTCTTACCCTAGATATACTTCGGGATACCAGTTCCAAACCAGTCAGGAGGTAACAATTTCAATATGTCTTTTGGTACTAATTATGGTTCCATGCAGGATACATGTATCAATCAGGCAAAGGCACGAGAGCTACAGAAGCTTAAGGATATGATATCCAGCGTCCCAGGAGTGGTTAAGCCCATTCCTGAGATCCCAGATGGAAGTCACAAGGTGTCTCGTTTTGCGCCTCCTATATGCAATGCCGAGATACCAAAACGCTTTCAAACCCCCAACATGAAGCTGTACGATGGTACAATTGATCCAGATGAGCATGTAGCACATACCGAGAAACAACGGAGATCAATCCCATTCCAGAAAGGCTAAAGGAAGCCTGTCTGTGTAAGGGCTTCGGATCCACACTCACTGGATCAGCACTCAAATGGCTACTAAGTCTTCCTCCTTACTCTATAACTTCACTTTCACATTTAGTTAACTTGTTCAATAATCAATTTTCTTGTAGTAGATCTTTTGAAAGGTTAACTAGTGACTTGTATAGGATCACCCAAGTTCGCGATGAATCACTTAGAGATTACATCACTAGATTAGTAGAGAATCCTTATAAATCCCTAGTTTAGATATTTCCACTGCTGTGGAAGCCTTTAAAATGGGATTACTAAAAGATTCTCCATTCTATGATGATCTTGTTATGACACCTTTCAGGAATTTAGACGAAGTAAGGAACAAGGTCCTAAGGTTCATCCGTTTAGAGGATGACAAGAAGATCCAGGATAGGTTGTCAGGATCCTCAAAACAAGAGAAACAAGAATCCTTTTACAAGAATAATCGATCCAAGCAATACTCCGAGCATGACAATCAGAATGTCCATGTGGTTTAACAAGAGGAAGACGATGAAGATTATCCTCATATTTCTGAATATTGTTTTTCTGCTAATAACACTGAACTAATCCTTGCTTTGCAGAATTTAGGTGATAAGGCTAGATGGCCGAGGAAAGATAAGTCGAAATGGTGTGCTTATCATAAGGATTTCGGTCACCTCACTGATGAAAGTATATCACTAAGGAAGGATATAGGCTATCTTTTGAGCAAAGGTTACCTAAAGGAGCTGCTCGGAAGGAAGAAGTCAAGGATCCAGGATCCTGAAAAAGTTCCTGAAAGAGCTCCTCCACCGCCAGCGGATGCTCAGATCATTAACCTCATCTCTAGAGGCTATGATGTTTGTGGAACCTCAATTTCAGCAGCTAAAACGCACGCCAAGGAGACAAAGATGGAGAATGGAGAGAGACCTCTTCGAATGACCACTATAACCCAGCAGAAAGTGATATCCTTTGATGAGAATAACCGCGTTGACATACAGGATCCTCATCAGATAGTTTAGTCATTACATTGTTTTTTTCTAACCATTTTGTTCGCAGAATCCTTATTGACGGAGGAAGCTCAGTGAACATAATCCAAGTGGATGTCCTCAAAAGAATGAATATTACTGAATCCGATATTGTCCGAAGATCGTCATGCTCGTAGGATTCAGTGGAGAAACAAAAAATACATTGGGGGACATCAAACTCCCGATCTACATAAAGGGAGTAAACTCTATTTAGAAATTTTGTGTTATTGATTGCTTATCCTGTTGCAATGTTATTCTTGGCAGGTCTTCGATACATGACATGAAGGCAGTCCCCTCGACATACCATCAATGTGTAAAGCTACCATCCCCATGGGGAGTGGCGAAAATAGAAAGTGATCAACAGGAGGCAAAGAACTGCTACACGTCTTCTATGAAGTCAGCTTGGAAACCGAGGGAAGCATAGCAATTAAAGTATCCTCCAAGGGATGTCATGGAGGCAAGGGAGCAAGATGTCAAGGATATACTACTAGACCCTAAGGATCCTGAATCCAAAGTTTTAATAGGATCCGGGATCCTGGATAGTATAGAGCAGGATCTGGTATCCTTCTTAAAGGGAAGAAGGTCTACCTTCTCTTGGAAGCATGAATCTGCATTCAAAACCCTAAAGGATTACTTATCCTTTGCACCAACCCTGATGAAATCAGAAGATGGAGAACCATTATCCATATATTTAGTTGTTTCAGGTAAAGCGGTAAGCGCGGTCCTAGTTAAGGATCATGAAGGCCAATAATATCCGGTATACTATGTAAGTAAAAGTTTACTTGATGCTGAGATCAGGTATTCTCATTTAGAGAAACTTATTCTTGCTCTAATCATGGCTTCTACTAAACTTAGACATTATTTTGAAACTCATACTATAATTGTTAAGACTAACTTTCCTATTAAGAATGTCCTCAGGAAACCTGAGATGTCTGGTAGGTTGGTAAAATGGGCAGTTAAACTTAGTGCATATGACATTAAGTATGAACCTAGAATTGCCATCAAGTCCCAGGCTTTAGCTGACTTTATGGCTGATTTCAGTAGTGATCTACAAGGGAAAGATGAATTAGAAGTTCAATAACTTGAGGAGACCAAGGTTCCTTGGACACTCTTCACAGATGGAGCTTCGAATGTCAAAGGAACTGGACTAGGCATACTACTTAAATCGCCACATGGGGGAAATTATACCCTAATCCATTGCATCTGAATTCCAAACTGCCAATAATGGATCAGGTATCTTCAAGTGTATTTAGCTAAGCAAAGGATCAGGTATCTTCAAGTGTATGTGGATTCATTATTATTTACTAATTATTATTATAATGGTTCATATATTGTCAAAGGGGAAAGCTAATCAAATATTTAGAGATAGTCAGGAAACTGGCAGATTCTTTTGGGCTTGTCCCCAGTCTATTTGGGTTTGTCCCCAGTTTATTTGGGCTTGTCCCCGGTCTATTTGGGCTTATCCCCAGTGTATTGGGCTTGTCCCCAGTCTATTGCTTTTTTCAGTTTGACACAGGTACCTAAAGAAGAGAATGCAGAAGCAGACGCTTTAGCTAACCTTGGATCATCCCTAAAGATTCCAAAGGATGTCAAGATACCTATCATCCATGTTTTGTCTCCTGCAATTGACGAAAATGAAGCAATGGAGATAGCGGAGGACGCTGCAATTGTACCTAGTAATGATGTGCAGTCAAATTCAGGACCCTGGATCCTTCCATTTTATATCCTGAAAGGGAAAATTTCCATAGGGGAAAAACCTAAAGCCTTCAAGATTAAGGTATCCCAATTCACCATATTAAATAACATGTTATATAAGATATCTCTTGCAGGTCCCTATCTACGATGCATTGAGGACCCTGAGATCCAAGAAGTCTTAAAAGATTTTCATGAAGGAGACTGTGGAAATCACACTGGAGGCAGAGCACTATTTTCAAGGATCCTCAGAACAGGATATTACTGGCCTGCAATGAAGAAGAATGTTGTGGAATACGCAAGGAAGTGTGATGCTTGCCATAGACATAGTAACATTCTTCATCAACCAGCGGAACCTCTGCATCCTATATCCTCCTCTTGGACATTCATGAGATGGGGAATGGATATAGTAGGCAAGCTTCCTAAGGCACCAAGAGGGAAAGTATTTATGCTAGCCATGACAGATTATTTCTCTAAATGGATAGAAGCATAAGCTTTTACTCAAGTCTGAGAAAAGGAAGTTATATCCTTTATTAAGCGAAACATTATTACTAGATTTGGAATTCCTTCTGAAATTATTTGTGATAATGGATACCAATTTATTGGGAGTAGAACTACTAACTTTTATGACAGATGGCAAGTTATCAACAAAGAATGGCTGGAGCATATAACAAGAATGTTAGGATCAAAAGATTTCAAGTTGGTGATTTTGTGCTAAGGAAAGCATTCTAGAACTCTATGAATCCAACTGATGGCAAATTAGCACCAAAACGGGAAGGCGCTTATTTGATTGAAGCTGAAGCTGGAAGGGGGGCATATTGTTTGCTGAGTATGGATGGTGATCTTCTCCCAAGAGCTTGAAATGCTGTTCATCTGAAGAAATACTTCATGTGAAAAGGATCATGGATCCTTAGAGATGTCACTACCCTGACTCAGGAACAAGGATCCTCAAAGGATATAATGTCTTACTTTCACTCTCTTTCATTTTATACTATTATTCATTATAAGGAAAGGATGTTAAACATTCAACATCTACTTTTATCAGGTTTTAAGCTTTTTGCAGAGTTTTTAACATTTATTCACAGAGGTGTCGCCCACCTCTCTCCCATGATTAATGTATTAACAGATCTCAAGTTCCCTAAGGCACCAGTTTGGGCTAGTCCCCAGTCTTTTGGGCATGTCCCTAGTTTTCACGGGCTTGACCCCAGTTCTAAGGTTTAAAGGTTTTCACCTTTCATACGAATTGGGTTTTGACACCCCGCCAGTAGCGCACGTTATCCAAGTATAGTTTGAGGCAATGGGACCAGTACCCGCTTTAGGGGCTGACAATTTCATTGTTGTTGGCTATATGTAGGATCTCAAGTATAATGGTAGACGTACCATACATCCGTTCCTAAGGTTTCTAACGTTTTCACCTTAGCTAAGGTTTTGGCATTTTCATGTCACTTACGATTGGTTAGTTGCCAGTGTGGGCTATACACCAGTATCCTAAGGTTTCTAATGTTTTCATGTTAGCTCAAGTTTATTGGGTTTGTCCCCAGTTTATTTGGGCTTGTCCCCAGTTGTTTGGGCTTGTCCCTAATTTATTTGGGGCTTGTCCCTAGTTTGTTTTGTTTGGCTTAGTCCCAAGTTGATTTGAACAGGTTTTGAAGCTTTGAAGACCACAAGTTGATTTAAAAAGGATCCTGGATCCTTGAAGTTTATCTAACAGTGACTTATTTGTTTGTACAAAGTTAGTTCCTAAGGATATAAAATCCTAACTTGGATTTTCTGGTATGCTTTATTCACATACTTGTTTATCTTATCGACTCCACCCTGAACCTTGCAATTAAGGGCATATGACTTATTTACTTGTATCTAATCAGATTTTATCTATGATTATTGTTGGGGATAGAATTTTAGTGCTTATGGATCATGTATCCTTTATTGAGCCTGGATCATGGATCCTCAAGTTATGGTGCAGGAAGGCTAAGGATCACTGATTCTCATTATTATTCTAGTTAACTAACAATTGCTTCCAGCATATTATGGTCTTGTTTTGCAAGTGCATTTCGAAGAGGGCCTATTCTAACCGAGAATCAAGGGGAATGTGCTCTTATTCCAGCACGTGTAGGGAGTCCATTACCGTTGATGGAGAACGTGGGATATTGCCATATTTTTCGGGTATTTAGTTAAGGATAATTCTTAGCTGGTTATTAGGGATATTGAGCTTGATAGACACACACTATCTGAAAAAACACACACTCGCATACACACTATTGCTACTCTCTCTCTCTCTCTCGAACACACATTAGAACTCTCATTGTAACAAGCTCAATATTTCCAAAGTTGTAATCTTGGTAGTTCAATATAGTTGGTGATCGGTAGTTTCCATCACCCGAGGTTTTTTATGCCGGAGATCATTCATTAATCAAGGGTTTTTTCCTCGTACAAATCATTGTCTTCATTGTCATTTGCTTTCAATATTTGTTCACACACTTAGTCATTTAACCAAGCACTCAACCTCACAAAAATCAGATTTGGTTACATTATCCTTATGTGATTTTTGACCAAAACAATTATTATATACAAGAATTGGCAAATGTTTAACAACATGAATTTTTCTAAATTCTTATATGGTCAAACTTATGATTTTCACAAATAATCTATTTGAATATGGAACACAAGCATATCAAGTAAACTTTACCAAACAAATGAACAACACCAGGTATAGTCAAAATATTATATTTAAAACCCCGTAAGGTTGCCAAAATGCTCAACCCGCGCCAGCGATCAGTGGCCCATCCAGTCGGATTGATACAGGGTGTTACTAATTGTTTTAAGTGCAGGAAGGTTAAGAATGAAAGGTGTAAAAGGCTTCATCCTCCACAAACAGAAGAACCCATCCACCTTTTCCATTCCCATATTGTTTTAAGGGTCATGGATCCTTATCCTAATAGCTATTGTTCAAATAATCTTAAACACTGGATATGAAGATATACAAAAGGATCTTCTGATCTTTAAAGGCACTTGGGGAGTTATCTCTAACCCTATATTTCGCAATGATGGTTATAGCAGGTCTTATCAGTGGCGTCAGGCAGTGTAACGGCTGGTTACATGCAGTAACGGCTAGTTCGCATCCAACGGAAATATGACAGACTTGATTCACATCTTATCTGCCATATTTGGGGCAATTGTTAGGGCATAGATTTTTATAACTATGGATCTTGTATCCTGAAGCGTTGCCTGGATCACTTATCCTTAGCGATGGTGCAGGAACTCGGAGAATCAAGGATCCTTATTGCTTATTTAACTCTAACAATTGTTTCCCACGTTTTCTTGTGTTTATATGCAGGAATGGACGAAGTGGGCTAGGTCAAGCTGGAATATCGCAAGAATATTCCGTTAAAGATGCTACTTAGTGGCCAAGTAACAGTTATGGGAGTGGACATGTTCTTCCTAGAAAATAGGAGTTAGTGGTTAGCTTATTTAAAGGGGGTTAATCAAGTGTTTTAGGCTGATTATCACTTTTGTTCATACACATTTACGAATCAGAGCTCACAACACACTTAGAGAACATTCATTGTACCACACTTGATCAACTTCCGAAGTTGTAATCTTTTTTCTTGCAATATAGTTGGTGATCGGTAGTTTTCATCACCCGAGGTTTTTTGTGCCGGAGATCATACATTGATCAAGGGCTTTTTCCTCGCACAAATCATTGTGTTTATCATCGTTTACATTCCATTTTCATTCACATAATTGTTCAATACATAAGCACTCAACCTCGCATTCAAAGTTTTGGTTATATTATCTCTGTTGTAATTTTTGACCAAAACAAATGTTATATAAATATTTAAGGGGATCAACCTGGACCAAAAAAATTGTGCTTATTACATAGATATTCTACTTAGGACCTTCATTATTTATTACGCCATTGGAAAAAAAATTATTTAATATGTTAAGGTAATTGTTAGGCCTCGTGAAACCAAAACATGTATGCTAAATTCATAGGTTATATCAAGGAACTGCTTCCAACATTATTGTCGATATCTACAATCACCTAGAGTAATTTGACATTTCCATACAATTGAGTTATTTTCTGTAACCTGATGTATACAATAAGTTCTACATGCCAAAATATTTATGCACTTCCAAAAGATTATTATAGAAATGTTAATATCACCAATGTTAGACCTTCTGGTATGCATATCTCTATGAAGATCAACAAATTATTTTAAGAAATTTGGTTGCTAATTTACATTAATTACATTTTTAGGATCACAGCTCTCCCGGTTTTTGTGAATCACTTTGGTATGAACATCAAAGGATGGTAGATGGGTGTGTGATAAGATGAAAAATAGGCGTAAAAAGATCTGAGAATGTACAAATAAAATAACAAAAAAGGCAGAGTGCATGAGCATTGGCATATTCCATCACTTAGTAGTTGTTCATCGAGTCTTCAGTTCCTTCGCAGTATGTTCAATTGCATGTTGTCGATGAATGTTGATCCACCTTAGCAAATACATCAAATCTCTAAGACTATTACAATTTGTTTTTATCTATTCAAATCTATGTCATGTTTTAGTCAACTCAAAACCCAACAATCTCCCCTTATTTGGCTTGATGAAAAGTACATGCGTAGAAATTCAATGATAGAAACATAAACAAATAAAATCTTCCATGTCTTCTTTTTTTTTAGCCTTAACATGATATTCATCTTTTATTTGCTAATGGCATGTTTCTTTCACCACAACAAATGGAGATGCAATGTTGAACTCAAAACACTAATTTGGTAATCCCATATATCCATTGCACCCCCACCCCTCTTCTAATATACCCCCCCCCCCCAACTAAGCAGTTACTTTTTTATTCTCACTAATGAATCAAAGTGTCTTCTACCCCTCACCACCAAGGGATGTAAGAATTTAGGGTGCTAGTCTGAGTATAGGGCTCCATATCCCTTTCACATTGATATAATTGTTATGAACCACCAATGTAATATAATCAACAAGAACATATAAGGGTTTAAAGTGCGGTAAGAAACATGAAAGGTGTTGTGTTGATCATGATTTTTGTATATCTTAGAGATTGTTTATTACTTTCTACTCAACGATAATCATAACTAGATAATTCTTTTGTATGATTCTCGTTTCCATTTTTCGCTCATATCTTACTCTCTTTTACTACTAAAAATCATCATACATGTCATGCGACTGATGAATTTGTTCTATTTGTTGTTGATGGGAAGTTTTATCCTTGTAAAAATGTTATGTTCTTGAAATGCTTATTAGAATGATGATAATCTGCATAAGTGTTTATGTAACAAAACAATAACATTGGTGGTCAAGTTGCTCGTGACTAATGTAAAATATTTCTAATCTGGATGATCATCTGTGGCAAGTGTTTATGCAACTGGTCCATCCATCAACGATGAAACAAGGTCAGTTGCAGCGGATTAAAAGTTAAATAATGTAGACAAAATTTAGCTCATAAATCAACTAATGAAGCAAATAATCTTGACTTTGTACTACTGATCAAAAAGTCCACTTATATATTTTTGCTACTGAAATAAAACGAAACTGTATTCGTTAATCAGAGCATTCGCAACTAATAAGAGTGGATGGCCAGCAAAAATTGCAACAACTGATCTATAGTTGTTCGCAACTAAGCTAACGAGTGCGTTGATCCACATCAGTTAATTAATCAAAATTCTTTTATGGCTACACTTTCTTCAACCAATACAATTTTGTTGATTACATCATTACCTTCTAGACTGATGTTGCATTAATATTTAAAACCAAAACACAACAGATACTTGCAGGTATATAAATTATGATGACTAGTGATTGATTGATTCATACATCGTTCAGCTTATTAAACAGTGAACAAAGTTGTTTGCTGATTTGGTTTGAAATGCATAAGTTGATTGAAGGTCTTGTCTGAATGAGAGTGAACATAAAATAACCAACAAAGACCAATTGTTGGTCCATCACAACCCCACCTTTTAATACACTTCTGTCATTGCATAATAATCCATTTCTCAATCATTCATCTTTACTTTCTTATTTAATGAAAATAGAGATTGTACCCATTAGTTAGCTATTTTCTTATCCACAAAGTTTGTGTTATAGCAGCAACACTAACCAGAGGTACATGGAACTTGACTGTATAGGTGAATTAAACACAAATTTGTGAAGATACTACTTTTTACAGCACATTCCATCAGTAGGAGGGCATGCAAACTAAAATATTACTTCAGTGAACAAAAAAAATTTCAACACATCCAAACTTTGAGATCCAATATAGTAGTGTCGTTAATTAGCAATGAACCAATTATATCAACTGACTGCAAACTACTCTCCATTTTATGTTGCATTTGATTGAACAGATAATATGCAGGAAAATAATTGATCAATAACCAACCATAGATCACTCACTTCACACAACTTAGCTTAAGTTCATCTTTAACCAATGTTAACTAAACATAAAAGCTGGAATAACATGCTACTTGAATTGATTGAAAAAGTTTGAAATAGGTGAGGATCTTAGCTCGTAAAACCAGTTTAATAATTTTGCAGCCTTCAACACACAAAATCACCCTTTTTACAACATTTATCAATACCCATCGCTATTTCTACAACACATTTATTGATGATGATCTAAATCATAGGAAGAGAGTGGAGTGTTTATGACAATCGCTTATAGGAGTTGATGTCATATAAGTAGATTAACCAATTTAACACTTGCACTCAAGGATTGGAAATAAACGTCCGTAGATTTTTAGTGGTTTTGGTTTGTAGGAATGAATAGAATATCAATAATAAATACCAATCGGTTTGAGAATTATCTGTCTAGTTTTGATAGATAGAATGGGGATTCAAACCCCATTCTAGAAGGGGATTCAAACCCATTCAACGTAGCCTGAATTCATCTTTAACCAATGTTAACAAAACGTATAAGCTAGAATGAAATGCTACTTGAATTGATTGAAATAGCTTAAAATTTGTGAGGAGCTTAGCTCGTAAAACTGGTTTAATAATTATGCAGCCTTCAACAAACGAAATCACCCATTTTTACAACATTTATCAATACCCATCACTATTTCCACAACATAACATATTTACTGATGATGATCCGAATAATAGGAAGAGAATGGAGTGTTTATGACAATCGGTTATAGGAGTTGATGTCAAATACGCAGATTAACCAAATTTAAAACACACTTGCACACCATGATTGGAAACAAACGTCCGTAATTTTTTGGTGGTTTTGGTTTGTAGGTAAACAATGGTACTACAGAGCAGAAAATCAATAATAAATACCAATCGGTTAGAGATTTAGTTGTCTAGTTTTGATAGATAGAAGGGGGATTCAAACCCAACTTTTTCTCCACCCCCTCCCCCATGAAAAAAAAATATTTAGTCCGCCATTGCATAGTACAGGCCAATGTAATTTTAAAATGTAACATCAATGGCATACTCTAACTGATGGAAGATTGCGTGAACATTAGCATATTTCATCAGTTACTAGTGAGTCCACGAGTCTTCCGTGGCATGTTGACAGTACATGTTGCCTCCCTCAGAAAATACGTTAAAATTTTATGACTTTCAAATTGTTTTCATCCATCCAAATCTACGTTTGGTTTTGTTCAACTCAAAACCCAACATCATTGATTCTCTTTCAAACAAAGAAGATAAACAATATGTTTTACGTGACATATTTCTTCATATAAAAAATATGAGAGAGTTGGTGACGAGGATAAAGAAAGAGAATGATGTTCATCATAATGAGTGGGATTTCATTAAGGATTTTTTTGAGCAGAATTTTACCAAACACAATTCAAAAATCAGTACGTTGTATATAACTAAAGAACAAGTCGTTTTTAAAAAGTATTGTAAAATCTCTCATAACCATCATCTTACAAGTTAATGCTTTTTTACACTTCATAATAGAATATAATCGGCATGCCTCATAAGAACGCCAGTTTAGTATTATGTGATATCGTAAATTGGGAAAATAAATAAAGCTTAACAATGTGTAATATATAAGTTGAATTTATCTAATAATAAGATTGCAATCGTAACAATAATTGTATATTAATCTATAACGACTATCATTAGAGTGATAGTTCATAAAGTAAACCATATTAACACGTGCATGACCAGTTGATTCAAAGATTACAAATCAACCAAAACTAGCAATTGGGTTTGTGATTCGAACCTGTGATTAATCTTCCAAGTATGGATCACCACCACGCTAAACAACCTAAAAATATACATTACATTAATTCCTATATATATATACGAGTTCAAATGATTTTGTTTTGCTGATACAGTACAATCTCTAAATAGGAAATGTCTGATACCCCAATTGTCACACCCCAACCGATGGCGGAAACATCAGGGTTAGTGGCACTAGGCGACCAGATTGTCTCATGAGAATTTCATAACAATTATCTAAGAATATTATTTAAACATCAACGTCCCATACCATTAACATAACATTTTAAACAATTATTACAAAATCTGTGTTTTCCCACAAAACTAATCGGGTTCGATTTCCCCTAGATTTCATTACAAATCAGAACTAAACAAAAACAAACTAAACTAAGCAAAACTACGTCCAAAGCATCCAAGCTAAATCCTCAACCTGTTACATACGTTAAAATACAAGTCAATACATTTAAGTAAAGGTGAGCATACAGGTTTAACTAATACTAGCATAATAGAGAAGCCGTTTGCGAAATAGTCTAATTACGTATCATGATACACCAAAACACATCACACAAAACTAGGCATATTTCTCATGCTAACTTCCGTGAGAAGGCTAGCTCGTCCATCCTAACTAGACCTCGTCGGGTGTTAGCCACACTATAGTACCATACTAGCTAAGAAGGCAAGTTAACGAAAATAAGTCCTAGTCACATGTTTCTAGTATCACGTATTGAGCATACACAATCAGATTATTCGCGTGTGATAAATAGTTTGATTGGTGAGGTGATTTTGATAGAGGAACATATGTAACACCCAAAAAGTGCGTTAAAGCGAAACCGGGTCAAGTATACTGTCGAGAGGTGAAGAGGAGCGCCGGATCAGCCTGCATATGCGAACGGAAGTGCATCAGTCTCCGAAAAGCTGAAACGGTGAAGTTTGGTCTGGGCAGTAGGCAAGTTCGGCCGAACTTGCATGTAGACATACAAGTTCGAGCGAACTTGTGTTGTTTGGTTGAGCTTTGAGACAAGTTCGGTCGAACTTGTGAGTTGCCTAATTTAGGGGAGACAAGTTCGAGCGAACTTGTTGAAATCTGGTGAGGATTGGCTCAAGTTCTGCCAAACTTGACCCAAATGGGGCAAGTTCGAGCGAACTTGACTCCTGAGCTGCATAAAATCAGTTAAATCTCAAGCGAACTTGATGTTTTCGGTCCAAAATCTTGCATTTTCGCATCGTTTGCTGAGGAAATCGAGTGTCCATCCCTCCAACCTTAAGCCACTGAGTAAAACTTAGGCTGGAGAGGTCTTTTGGAGCAAACTTAGCCATTTTACAGAAACTCGGGCTAATCCGGGCGAACTTGAAGGTTCGTACGGGTTAGTCCAGCTTGTGTAAAGTGACGATTTCGTCCCCGTGCTTCCGGATCTGAGATCTTGCTAGACAACGCCTCGTTCCACTCAAAAGTGAACGAAACATACGTCATTAGTCCAAATATTGTGTAAAAATCAATGTTTTTGGAAGGTTTTTACTCAGATCTAGCATAGATCTGAGTGAAAAACAGAAGTTTTATAGAAAAAGATGAAGATTTTTGTAAACAGAGAAGATTTGATGAAAACGAAGGCAAAGCCTTGTGCAAAATCGTTGTAAAATGTTGTATAACATTGTTGAACATCATTGTAGTTGAAATCGGGTTGATTTTTACTTAGCAAACAAAGGTTTCGGGTTTTGAGAGCTCTGGGCGAACTTACAGCAAGTTCAAATGAGAGAATGGGGCTGAGTATTTATAGGTGAAGGCAAAAAGTGAGCTGGTGGGAGTTAAGTTCGGCCGAACTTGCATGAAATCATGCAAGTTCACGCGAACTTGTGAAATGCTTGAAGGAATTGAGTTAAGTTCGGCCGAACTTGCTGAATCCTTAAAGGTTCAGGGCAAGTTCGAGCAAACTTAAGGGAAGGAGGGGAAATCTGAGTTGGCCATTCAAGTTCGGCCGAACTTGGCTTCACCCAAGTTCGAGCGAACTTGGCCCAAAATTCAAGTTTTCCTCTTTTTTCGTTCGTTTATCGATTGTTTGGCGATTCGGTTCGTAGTAGATAGTTATATTAAGCGTTATAAGCGATATAATAGTGCGATTTAGCGATTCGAATATGCAAGGGCGATGTGATAGCGAGTGTAATCATAATCATAAACAAACATAACATATAAATATCATAAAACCATATAATTAACTGCGGTTTGCGATGCGATGAGATAAGCGATGCGATGGCGCAAGTGTTTATTGAACAATAACACACTCGACTCGTATAGTAGTATCATTTGCGTTAAATAAGAGAGTAGGTGCGATATAATTGAAATAAACATGTTTAATTAATTAACATAACTTTTTATATTCAAATCTTGGACTACAATTGAAGTACAAAGGCAATATATAACAACGAGAAATCGGAGTTGTTACAGTCTCCCCTACTTTAGGAAATTCCGTCCCGAAATTTAAGTAGTGGCCGTAACAAAGAGGTGCGGATACTTAGCCTTCATGTCACTTTCCAATTCCCAAGTGAACTCCACGCTGCGTTTGCCTTCCCATCAGACCTTCACGATAGGGATGCGAGAGCGCCGTAGTTTCTTGGTTTCTCGGTCCATGATCTCGACAGGCTTTTCCACAAAATGGAGAGTCTTGTTGATTTGAAGATCTTCGAGAGGTACATGGAGATTCTCTTCGGCTAGGCATTTCTTGAGGTTAGACACGTGGAAATTCGGATGTATGTTGTTAAGTTCCTCCGGTAATTCGAGGCGATAAGCCACTTTGCCGACTCTTTCTAGAATCTTAAAGGGTCCTACGTATCGAGGCGCTAGCTTTCCTTTCTTCCCGAAGCGGACCACTCCCTTCCAAGGTGCAACCTTTAGGAGAACATGGTCTCCCACTTCGAACTGTAGGGGCTTGCGGCGTTTATCGACGTAACTCTTTTGACGACTCTGAGCTTTCAAGAGATTGTCTCTGATCTGGAGGATTTCGTCTGTCGTTTCTTGAATCAGCTCAGGATCGGTGATTTGTGCTTCTCCGATCTTGTGCCATGCAATAGGCGATCAACATTTTCTTCCATACAGTGCCTCAAAAGGAGCCATTTGTATGCCGGTGTGATAACTATTATTGTACGAGAATTCAATCAAAGGTAAATGTGTATCCTAGTTACCACCGATATCTATGATGCATGCACGAAACATGTCTTCGAGGGTGTGGATCGTGCGCTCGGTCTGACCGTCGGTTTGAGGATGAAAAGCGGTACTGAGATTGAGAGTAATACCAAGAGCGGATTGAAAAGTCTCCAAGAGACGTGAGGTAAAGCGACCATCTTGGTCAGAGATGATGTCACGAGGCGTCCCATGCCGACATATAACTTCGTCGGTATAGATTCAGGCTAACCGTTCGACCTAAAAGTCTTCTCGTATAGCAATAAAGTGCGCTGACTTAGTAAGATCACTACCCAAATGCTATCGTGACCAGAGGAAGTACGGGAAGCTTCGTAATGAAATCCATAGTTATACTCTCCCATTTCCACATCGGGATTTCGGGTTGTTCGAGCAAGCAAGAGGGCCTTTGATGTTCGGCTTTAACTTTTGAACAAGTTAAGCACTTCGAGACGTAATCAGCGATATCCTTTTTCATGCCCGGCCACCAATACTTAGGACGAAGGTCCTGGTACATTTTGTCGGCTCCGGGGTGAATGGAATATCGAGATTTATGAGCTTCGGTCCTTAGCAATTCACGAAGATTCTCATGGGTAGGAATCCAAATACGATCGAGATAGTAATAAATACCATTAGGTTTAACAACAAGCTGAGTTTCGGCACCGCATTTCATTTCTTCCTCCAAGGTATTCTCGTTTAAAAAAGCGAATTGGGTGGAGCGAATCATGATTTCGAGATCATTCAAAGCTTGAGAGTCACGAACACTATATACATAGCTTCGTCGACTAAGAGCATCGGCTACGATGTTTGCTTTGCCGGGATGGTAGCGTATCTCGCAATCGTAATCGTTGAGAAGCTCAACCCATCGGCGTTGGCGCATACTCAGTTCCTTTTGATTGAAGATATGTTGTAAGCTCTTATGGTCGGTGAAGACCGTACACTTAGTACCGTAAAGGTAGTGTCGCCATATCTTCAAAGCAAAAACAACTGCACTGAGTTTGAGATTGTGGGTTGTGTAGTTTTTCTCGTGGATCTTGAGTTGTCGAGATGCGTACGCGATAACCTTGTCCCGTTGCATTAGAACGCAACCAAGACCAAGATTAGAGGCATCGCAATAAACAACGAAATCGTCATTTCCGTTGGGAAGAGCGAGTACGGGAGCGTTGCATAGCATACGCTTGAGAGTTTGAAAGGCTTCCACTTGTTTGGAATTCCAAACGAAAGGTTTGTCTTTATGGGTTAAAGCGGTAAGCAGAACGGCGATTTTCGAGAAGTCGGCGATGAATCGACGGTAATAACCCGCCAATCCAAGAAAAGAACGGATTTCAGATGCATTCTTTGGTGTAATCCAACTCTTGACGGCTTCGAACTTTGCAGGGTCGATGTGAATTCCTTGACTATTAACGATGTGGCCGACAAATTGGACTTCTTCAAGCCAGAATTCACATTTAGAGAACTTAGCATAAAGGCGATTACCCTGGAGAAGTTCGAGAACTAAACAGAGATGGTGCGCGTGTTCATCTCTCGACTTGGAGTAGATAGGATATCATCGATGAAAACAATGACGAAACGATCTAAGAAAGCTTTACACACACGGTTCATCAAATCCATGAAGACCGCAGGTGCATTGGTAAGACCAAAAGGCATGACCACGAATTCGAAATGACCATAATGAGTACGAAAGGCGGTTTTCGGAATATCTTCCTCTAGTACGCATAACTGATGATAACCGGAACGAAGATCAATCTTAAAAAGCAAGTAGCACCTTGAAACTGATCAAATAAGTCATCGATTTGGGGAAGAGGGTAGCGGTTCTTTATCGTGAGTTTGTTAAGGTCACGATAATCGATGCACATTCGGAACGTCCCATCTTTCTTTTTCACGAAAAGAACGGGTGTGCCCCAAGGTGAAGTGCTCGGGCGTATGAAACCCTTATCAAGAAGCTCTTGAAGTTGGCTTGATAGCTCGCGCATCTCGGATGGTGCGAGGCGATAAGGAGCTTTAGCAACGGGAGTAGCACCGGGAACTAAATCGAAACGGAATTCAACACCCGAGTAGGGGGTAAACCAGGTAAGTCATCGGGAAAGACCTTAGGAAATTCACGAACAACAGGAATGTCTTTAAAAGTCTTCTTTTCTTTCTCCGGGTTCACGATATGGGCTAGAAAAGCAACACATTACTTTCGCAAACATTTGTGTGCTCGAGTACATGACAAAAGCATCAACTTCTTTGAAGGAGTTTCACCATAAACATGGAGTTGATCACCGTTCGAGAGAGGGAAGCGAATCATCTTATCGAAGCATACAACTTCAGCATGGTTTTTACGAAGAAAATCCATGCCTACTATGATGTCGAAGCTACCTAACTGCATAGGTATGAGATTGATTGAGAAGGTGTGGTTGTTGAGATCAAGAGTACAACCACGTAGGACGGAGTTAACGGTAATGGTTCTTCTGGTGGCGACTTCCAAATCGAAAGTCTTTGGGAGTTTAGAGCGTTTACATTTTAAAACCTTTTCGAATTCTAATGATACAAAACAATTATCGGCACCAGTATCAAATAAACATGAAGCATAAATACCATTTACGAGGAACGTACCGTTGACAACGTTGTTGTCATTCTGAGCCTGGAGATGGTTGAGGTTAAAGGCTCGTCCCCGTGCAGCATGTTGTTGCTGCTGAGGCTGTGGTGGTTGCTGCTGAGGCTGCTGCTGCTGCGACTCTTGTTTCACGGGCTTGTTTGGGCAAACATTACTGAAATGATTCGGATCACCGCACGTGCTTTGGAGCTTGCTGCTGATTGTCTTGAGGAGGAGCTGGTAAAGCTGGTGCTACTGGAGCCTGGGGAGCTGCTTGGCGAGGGCCTGAACGGAAACTGACAGTGAAATGGCCGTAGATATTGCAGTTGGTGCAGAAGCGACAGTTGCCCCCAACTGCATGATGATAAGTACACTTTGGGCACAAAGGATGAGGACTAGTATAAGCATGTGATGTTGATTTATTTGTAATATTTAGGGGTGTCCTACGGACCACCCGTCAGGTTTCAGCATAGAGTGATCCTCCATTGATATCTTTTGCTTTTTGATTTCATCAATCTCCCTGAGGATCCTTTGGTTGGTTTTGTCCTGCTTCTCATGTAATTCTTCATCTGCAAAATCAAGGTAGAAACATCATTGTTAGTAACTGTAGATGAAGAAACAATAGAGGTTTTTGATCCTGTGTAAACAGGAGTAGTTTTCTTCTGAGGATTCTCAGTAGTCTTCTGATATGCAGGAGGAATGGGTGGCAATGATGCACTAGGCTGAGATGTGATAACCGCTGGCATGGCACTTGAACTGGATTTTCCCTGAGAAGCCATGTAGTTGAAAAGAATGGATGAAGATGAATGAAATGAACGGAATTTTGTAATTGAAGCACGATTGCCCCAAGGTGGGCGCCAAACTGTTTTGGTCAAAAATCACACTAAGGATAATGTGACCAAACTTTGTATGTGAGGTTGAGTGCTTATGTGTTGAACAATGATGTGAACAATCATGAAATGTAATGAACAATGGACACCGAGATTTATACGAGGAAAAAGCCCTTGATCAATGTATGATCTCCGGCATAAAAAACCTCGGGTGATGGAAACTACCGATCACCAAGTATATTTCACAAGTAAGATTACAACTTCGGAAGATATTGAGCTTTTATAATCGATCTATAGTGTAATGTGTGTGTATTTCTCGAGAGTTTCCAAGTGATCTTGTGATATCAGTGTTTGCGAATGAATTCATCTATCTAGTGAGCTCAATACCCCCTAAAATATTAGCGTTTATAACTTATAACTAACTATCCGAAATATCCAGGATCCCTCATGTTCATGCATAACGTCCATTTAACCTTCAGTACGTGCTTAATCCTCCGCATATTCCACGAATATTTTGCTTGACCAAGTCCACTATCGATACCTGCACTACATTCAAGTAAAACATTGAAGTCAATTGTTAGAAACCGTTATAGTCACTAAGGATCCTTGATCCTTCCAGTATTCAGTACTCAGTACATGGATAATATATCCTCGATATACTGAAGGATCACTGATTCTTAAGCAATAAAAACCTAGCCCTAACAAGAACCTCATGGTTCTTAACGGGATTTTAGCCCAATAATCAAAACATATTTTTGAAGCCCAAAGGAGTTTGGAGCTGAATTTAAAGTTCATTTGGAAGCCTAAAGAAAGTGGAGAAATCGCAACACAAAAGGAAGACTTGAAGCATTTGGATGTGGGTTCAAGTGGGAGTTCAACGACACATTTTTGTGTCAATATTCACCCTTTAGGAAGGACCTTTTGGCACACTTGTTTCGGCTAACAAGTGTTGTCAAAAATAGTTGCCTATGGTTATGCACCTATTTTTGTGTGTTATGCTTGTATGGTTGTTTCGATGATATTTGGATATGTATGGTTAACAACTTATAATCCATAACAAGCTTAAAATTGGTTCTTTACAATATCATTAAAAGTGATTAATAAAATGGTTTTATTAAAAGTTAATGATGTTATAATAAAATGGGTTTTATTAAAAGAACCTTGAAAATTGGTTTTCACTAAAGTACCATGAATTTGAATGCATGCAAATGTATGGTACATAGAGTTTTCTAAACTAGAATTTTGAAAACTTAAAAACCCTTTTATAAAACAAGTCAAACACCATCCTATTATACAACACTTGAATCACTTGGGAATTCTTTGTGGGGTAAAGGTCACCTAACCACATTTGAAGGAACTTGTGTGTTGGATGTGGGCTTACCATATTTGTGGGATAAAGGTCACCCAACCACTTGTATGGGTAAACTCACATGTGTGTGTAAGTAGGATGACTTGATTTGGAAACCATGTGCTTAGGGTCACCGAAGCATGGCTACAAAGGTGTTGATGAGATTAAACATGCCAACTAAACATAGAGATGTTTAACCGATCCCATATGGCTAGAAATTGCAAAGGGTTGCAATCGTTAAACGTTGACTACCTTGTTAATTTAGATAATGGGATAAAGGTCACCTAACCAATATTTAAATGTAACGTTGGATTCTAGATTTTTAATTATTAATGGTCTATGAGACAAAAAAGGTATTAATGATTAAAATTTAATAATATCGAAAATACTAAAATTGAATTTTGTTAACATTTTGTATCTAACAATGCAAACACAATTACCCAAACCGTCGGTAACCTATCACTAAGAACCATCCTTGAAAAGGATCGTCTCAACGATAAGAACTTCATGGATTGGTATCGAAACTTGAGAATCGTTCTCAAGCAAGAGAAGATATCCTATGTGTTGGACAATCCTATTCCCGATGAACCTAACGTGGAAGATGTGGAAGCCTATAACGATTGGGTTAAGTATACCGAGGACTCCATGCAAGCCTCTTGCCTCATGTTGGGAACTATGATTCCCGAAATTCAAAAGGATTTTGAACATCACGGGGCGTACGACATGATTACCCAATTGAAGAAAATGTTCCTTCGACAAGCAAGGGTAGAACGCTTCGAAAAAGTTCGGGCGGTTCACGCATGTCGAATGGAGGAAACTCAATCGGTCTCATCTTATGTCCTTAAGATGAAAAGCCACATTGATCGCCTCAAAAGGCTCAATTGTCCAGTCTCTAAAGAGTTGGCTACGGATTTGATCCTCAACTCTTTAACAAAGAAGTTTGAGACTTTTGTCATGAATTATAACATGAACGGATGGGACAAGAGCATTGGTGAGCTTCATGCAATGCTCAAAACTGCCGAGGCAGGCATGGGTAAAAAGGCTTTACCTGTTCTAATGATCAACGAGGGAGACAAGAAGAAGAGGCCCCACCCCGACTCCAAGGCAAGTTTTGCCAAAAAGAAGGGCCATGTCAAAGGGAAAAGAAAAGGAAAGGTTAAAGCGGAACCCACGAAACCAAAGGAAAAGAAGCAAAAGGTTGCTTAGACTGACCCATGCTTTGAAAGTGGAGAGATAGGGCATTGGAAAAGAAATTGTCCAACCTATCTCAAAGAGTTGAAAACAAAGAGGGATGCGAGGCAAACCTCAGGTACAATCTTTATGATACATATTGACCTTAATGTTGTTTCTTCAAACACATGGGTATTGGATACCGGATGTGGAACTCATATTTGCAATTTGTTGTAGGGGTTCAAAAGAAATAAGCATTATAAGAAGGAGACGCTAGTCTCTTCATGGGCAACGGAGCAAAAGTTGAAGTCGAAGCGCAAGGAGACTATGTGTTGAAGCTTCCAAGTGGTTTGGAAGTGATTTTGAAAAATGTTTTCTATGCTCCTAGTTTGACTAGGAACATTATTTCAGTTTCCCTCTTGCTACAATATGGTTTTAATCTAAAGTTTGTAAACGATGACATTTATGTTTTGATGAATGGCATGTTTTACTTTAAAGCTAAGCCTTCAAATGGTATTTATGAATTGGTTCATGATAATACATTATTTGATAGTTCAATGTACCATGCAATCACCAAGAAACTCAAAATATATTTGAGTGAGACCTATCTTTGGCATTATCGCCTTGGTCATATAAGCAGAAATCGCATGCAAACACTTCGAAAGAATGGTCTTTTGGAAACAAATGGAGATAATTCATTTGATGTATGTGAATCTTGTTTACAAGGCAAAATGACTAAGGCACCCTTCAATGGCACCTTTGAAAGGGCAAAAGACTTATTAGGTATCATACATTCGGATTTATGTGGTCCTTTTAAGCCAATGACTAGGAATGGTGAAAGATACTTCATTAGTTTTACCGATGACTATAGTCGTTATGGTTATGTGTACTTGATAAGACACAAAGATGAAGTTTTTGAAACGTTCAAAATCTTCCAAAATGAAGTAGAAAATCAACTCAAGAAAACAATCAAAGTCCTTCGCACCGATAGAGGAGGTGAATACCTTAGTGATGCTTTTCAAGATCATCTTAGGAGTTGTGGGATCATCTCACAACTGACTCAACCTGGTACACCACAACATAATGTTGTGTCTGAAAGGAGAATCGAACTCTATTGGATATGGTTTGATCTATGATGGCTAGAAGCACATTACCTCTATCATTTTGGGGTTACGCTTTGCTCTACGCAGCCCATATATTGAATATGGCCCCAACCAAGAAAGTGAATAAGACACCTTTTGAAATATGGCATGGAAAGGCTCCATCATTATCATATTTGAAGGTATGGGGTTGTGAAGCTTATGTAAACACCCCAAACAAATTGGAAGTACGATCCACTAAGTGTATCTTTGTAGGATATCCTAAAGATGATATAGGATATTACTTTTACGATCCAACAGAGCAAAAGGTATTTGTTGCTCGAAAGGGTAAGTTCTTGGAAGCTAAGTTCCTGAAGCTAAGTTCTATGGAAGGAACTAATAGTAGAACAGTGGAACTTGATGAGTATCAAGAACCACAAGCCGATACACGTTTGGTTGATACTAGCACTCAATAAGAGGTTGTTGAAGAGGATCAAGTGGTTGATCAATACACACAAAACGTTCACAGATCTGGTAGAATTAGTAATCCACCCGAAAGATATGGATTTTTCATGGATGCATGCTATGTGGTAGATTCGGATGAACCAACCACATACCATGATGCAATGTCACAATCCGATTGTGACAAATGGCTTGAAGCCATGAACGTAGAGATGCAATCCATGTATGACAACCAAGTATGGGAATTGGTTGTGACACCTCTTAACTCCAAAGTAGTTGGAAGTAAGTGGGTTTTCAAGAAGAAAACGGATATGCATGGTAACTTGGATACTTATAAAGCAAGACTTGTAGCAAAAGGTTTCACTCAAACTCAAGGGGTTGATTATGATAAGACCTACTCGCCCGTGGCGATGCTAAAGTCAATTAGAATATTATTTGCCATAGCTGCATATTACGATTATGAGATTTGGCAAATGGATGTCAAAACGGCTTTCCTCAATGGATATCTTAATGAAGATGTCTATATGGTTCAGCCTGAAGGTTTTGTCGATCCAAAACATCCTAACAAAGTATGCAAGTTAAAGAAATCAATATATGGATTGAAACAAGCATCTAGAAGTTGGAATCATCTTTTGATGAAGAAATTAGGAATTTTGGATTCACCAAGAACGCCAATGAAGCTTGTGTGTCTAAGAAGGCTAGTGGGAGCATCATCACATTCCTAGTACTGTATGTCGATGACATTCTTCTATTTGGAAATTATATTCCAACCATGGAAGGTGTTAAAACCTGGCTTGGAAGTTGTTTTTCCATTAAGGATCTTGGTAAAGCCGCCTATATTTTGGGAATAAAGAACTATAGCGATAGATCAAGGCGCTTGATAGGTTTGAACCAAAGTGCATACATTCACAAAGTCTTGAAAAGGTTCAAGATGGAGAATTCTAAGAAAGGTTTGGTACCTATTCAAAAGGGAACGATATTGAATGCGTCTCAATGTCCAAGCTCAAAGGATGAGCAAGAAAGAATGAAAGGAGTCCCATATGCGTCTGCTATAGGATCCATCATGTATGCAATGATATGCACTAGACCGGACGTGTAATGTGCCTTAAGCATGACAAGTAGATACCAGCAAAATCCAGGTAACAGTCATTGGATGGTTGTTAAAAGCATATTGAAATACCTTAGAAGGACTAAGTGATTGCATTATTGATTATTGAGAAGCGTATGGATCGATCCTAGGAGTGTAAGTGTAAGTGTTAGTGGTAGTGGGATAGGTGTGAGTGCCCACATCCCCTCTGCATAGTGGTGCATTGGATCTGCAGCTAATGTACAAAGTGTTAGTGTTTATTGTTAGTGGCTCACATGGGTATTTCTAATATACCTTTATGGTATTCATCAGTGATCATTCAGCGTATTATATTGGTTGCATTGTTAAAGTGTTTATTGTATTGCTTCTAGCATTAATGTGTTAGTGCTATTGTTTCTCCGTTACTGGGCAATTTTTGGCTCAACCGTTTCTTTTTGTTTTTTTGTTTTATTATGTCTTAAACAGGTACTCAGGGAAATCGGGGAAATGTGTGAAGAGTGATAATAAAAAGCTAGAGTTGGAAGCAAGGAGTTTAATAAAACTTTATATTTAAAATAAACTTAGACATTTATGTTTTCTGTTGAGACCGTTGTGCCGTTTGGGGATTTTTGTTTTTAAACCTATGGAATTTATGTTTTAATTAAGTTATTAATTATCTCTGATTACCGAATTGTGTAACACGTCAGCCCTAATCTGGGTGGGGTGTTACATGTATGGTCCAGAATGCTTCTCAAGTTTCTCAATTAGCCTAGTGCTTCTCACATGATCCTAATCCTAGGATCATGTGAACCTAGGGTTCCTAAGAGAAGTATAGGTAGGGATCCTAAGAGAAGTCCACCCTATTTGAGAAACTTGAGAAGCATTCTGAACCACACATTTCGTAATATACACATACGTAAAGTTTAAAACTGGCTATATACATATATGTATATTGAATTATACACATACTTATATAGTCAATTTTAAGATGTACATATGTGTATATTACGAAAAGCCTTAGAAAAATATTTGGTCTAGAATGTTTATCAAGTTTCACAATTAGCCTAGTGTTTCTCACATGATCCTAATAGGGTAGGGATCCTAAGAGAAGTCCACCCTATTTAACAAACTTGAGAAGCATTCTGGACCACACATTTCCCTAAGCTTTTCGTAATATACACATATGTATAGTTTAAAACTGACTATATACATATATGTATATTGAATTATACACATACACTACGTATATAGTCAGTTTTAAACTATACATATGTGTATATTACGAAAGGCTTTAGGAAAATGTGTGGTCCATAATGCTTCTCAAGTTTCTCAATTAGCCAAGTGCTTCTCACATGATCATATATATATATATATATATACTGAATCGAAAGATGACACAAACAAGCTCTTGTCGGGGTGGTTATTTTCTTGCTTATATAACAAGGAGACGCGCGCGTGTTCTAATCCCGACGTCTCCAAATTCTCTATTTTAGCTGCATATGGCATTTAATGCCTAATTTTGTCAACTACATCTTTCTCTTTAATAATAAATTATTAACTAAACTTTGCTAAAAATAACTATTTAAATTACTTTCACATAAATTTTAGTGATTAAATAATTGATTAGTTTATAATACATGGAAAATTTGCGAATAAGACCCAAAAATTTTATCTCTCACAGGGCCAAAAATTTTTTGGTAATTTTTGAAGACGGCCCTAGTTGGTGAGCTAAATAGTTCTAAACCGAACCCATATCAGGTCTCATTACTTTTTAAGTAAGTTGACTCTATTTTATTTTGGTTCTAACATGATGAGTTTACCTTCAACTTTTCAAGTCACAACCACGAAGTGACTTTAATTCACGATTTAAGCGTTTATGAAAGAGTTTACACTCACCAAGAGAACAAAAGTTGGACCCGAAGCCAATTATAGGACGGTGGTCCATGGTCCCAGAAATATATGAAACACGTATTTAACATTAGAAAAGTTTTCAAGTCTTCAAAGAGCACCCAAAATTCTATAACTAGCTAGACCTGCAGAAATGAAAAGTGTCATAGGATTGAAAACGGTATTCTTCTGTTCTCTGAAATGGCATTTCTTTTCTAAATATACTGCAATCACAAACACATTAATACATCACTAACTATAAATACAAATTCCTGTCGTTGGCACTATTTTTATATATAGTCAAATCATTCCCACATATATTAACTTCTCTAACTTCATTTCTTCCCTACAAGGTGGTGGAACTACAATTTAGGTGTCAGTGTATTAATAAAGTAATATGCATAAGTGTTTTTTTATTAGAAAGTCAGGTGACATCATATATTTTCGAATGATGACACCTATAAAAAAGTTGTCACAATTTAAGCATCTATGCTTACATATATATATTCTTATCTACGATGACACCTACGTTAGTCGTGGTTATATATATATATATATATTCTTATCTACGTTAGTGATAGGTCAACAATTCAAACATACAACACGACGGCATTTTGGTTTTTGTATCAACTTTTAATTATATATATATATATAATCTGGGTATGTCTTCATTTTGAATGGAGCTGCAGTCTCTTGGAAGAGCTCGAAGCAGGATGTTGTAGCATTGTCCACTACAGAATCAGAATACATCACCGCTTCATTGGCAGCGCAAGAAGCTGCATGGTTGAAGAAATTCATCACCGACCTAGGGGTAGTCCTTACCATTCAGGATCCCCTAGAGATCTTTTGTGATAACGAGGGTGTGATTGCACAAATTAAGGAACCTCATGCACATTAAAAGACTAGGAACATTGAGCGGATATTCAACTACATAAGGGATGAAGTTGAAAAGGGAAAGATATGTATTCGTAAAGTTCACACCGATCAAAACATTGTGGATCCTCTCACGAAGCTCCTTGAACGGCCAAAGCATGAGGGTCACACTTGTGCCTTAGGACTTTGATATTCTAGTGATTGGATTTGATCTATTTAGTATTTGGATATCGGAACAATTGTTATTATGACTCATTTAATGATTATGGCATTTTGAGTTATGTTCCATTTTAGCATGTTTAAATCCATGAATAAGTTAATTATTCTAAATGTCCGTAGTCGATCAATTTGTGGGATCAAATATGAAGGTAAGACTATTATGAACTTGGATTGGTGGATATTCATTAGGTATGAATATAGAGCAAAGTGTTGCTGCCAAAGTTCATAGATATTTGTGGGATACAAATATTGGACTGACCCGCTCTCAAATATTACTACCTGGAATCTTTGTGATTGACATAAGTAATTTTTGAGTAAAGGCGAATATCATAGTATCCTCTGACCTAAGATACATATTGGGTCTTGATATTCACCAGATGTTATACTTTGACTTAGTTCTTTGCTGTTCTGAAATGGCAGTACATAAGGCTAAGCTCAGGTGTGGTACAAGGTGATTGTGAGAGACGTATGTAGTCAAGATGGGATTTGTTCATCTTATTCGTTGAGAGTAAGATGTCTAAGGCCTGCTAAAGTTAAATCAACAGAGAATGATCACTCTTTGTCTCTAGATTTGACATGACATCTATAACAAAAGGATAAATGATTGTTTCACCTAAATCATGTTCAAGTAAGGGACTTGAAGGGGATGATGTTATTGAATGGCACTTCATCATACGTATTAAGGGTAGTAAACCGTTGTTAGGTGGTATTTACTACTTGCATCAATCTTCTCTGTATCTTGTGCAAGTGGGAGATTGTTTGAATCGGTATGCCCAAGACAAATATTAAATTAATGTGGCTAGTACGTTATGATCCAAGTCGGGTCATACCCAATAACAAGCTAGACAAACACTTATAATATTTATTTATGATACGATCAAACAAATAAATATTAACACTTAGAATATTTAGAAATTTCTTTTCTAAAAATTGCACTGAAAACTAATAAATTATATGATAATTATTTTGAGAGAATATTTTATTGTTATTTAATGGTTATAAATTATAAATTATTTATTATGATTTCATAAAACCTTGTATTATGTTATATTATATTTTATAAAAGTTATAAAATATAAACACAAGAATTAAATAAAAGAAATTTTGAATTCTTGGATGAAAAAAGGGTGTTGACCGAAAATTTGGGGTCTTCCCAAGAGGATTTTCTACCAATGAAATGTCATGCAATCTTCTTACATATCTCATATAATCTCCCATAATCCAAGATAAGATCTTGAAGAAGATATATGGAGATTTTATGATCATTCTCTTACATACTTTTCATATTGAAAGTGCAAGAACTCAAAAAGAGCTCTCATATTTTTCGGCCAAGGGGTGGCTCAAAGAGGGTTCAAGTGAGTTCAAACAAGTGAAAATCCTAGCAATCTCGTGGTGTTTTGTTGGATGGTATACAAGCATGAGATCTTCTACTTAGAAGATTATCATTCAAGAAGCATCATCCTTTTCATCTACTTGTTATTGAAAGGTAGTATTCTTGAAACATCCTATGGTTGTGTTTTTGATAGCATGCATGTTCATATATGGATCCGGGTTTTGGTTTTACATATAAAATGGGTTTTATATCTTGAAAGTAACATGTTTTAAATATATATTCCGCTGCGTTTTATTTTTATATGGATAAAAATAACTATGATAAACATGTTAAAACCCCAACAGAATATGCTTCTATTTCCAGCACGTGCATAAGCTAGTAACCGATGGTGATGAACGTGCATGCATGGAAAGATTTTCAGAAAGTTAGTTAGGATATTTTCGGCTATGTTATTGGGGATATTGAGCTGAGTAGAACACACACTTACACCTTTTTTCTTTGATCAGAAGATATACGCAATCACTCTCTCAAACACACACTAGTATTCATTGTAACGAGCTCAATATCATCCAAAGTTGTAATCTTTTAATGCAATATAGTTGATGATCAGTAGTTTCCATCACCCGAGGTTTTTTATGCCGGAGATCATTCATTGATCAAGGGCTTTTTCCTCGTATAAATCTCGGTGTTCATCATTGTTTACATTTCATACTCGGTCATACAATAATTCATTATATCAAGCACTCAACCTCACATTCAAAGTTTGGTTACATTATCCTTAATCAGATTTTTTACCAAAACAGTTTGGCGCCCACCATGGGGCAATCGGTGCTTCAATTCTAAAATTCCGTTCATTTCATTCATTTTCATCCATTCTTTTCAACTACATGGCTTCTCATGGAAAATCTGCTTCAAGTGCTATGCCGACGGTTACCTCATCTCTGACTTGTGCATCATTGCCTCCCATTCCCCCTGCATCGACGAGGAGTGTTGATAATGCTCAGAAGAAGCCAACACCAGTTTTCCGAAGGCTTCTACTGTTTCATCCTCTACACCTACTAACAATGATCTGTCTACTTTGATTTTGCAGATGAAAGGATACATGGAATAGCAGGACAAAACTAACCAGAGGATCCTTCGTGAAATTTATGAAATCTAGAAACAGAAGAGATCAGCGGAGGATCACTCTCCATTTATGCCCAGGTCGTTGGATTTCGCCACTCCAGCAAAAACCATTCAACATTCCAAGGCGTCTGGTGTTCAGTATCAAGGATCCTCAGGATTACAGCATGGATCATTGGCAATGACGCAGCCACAAGCATCTCATTACCAACCTTATGGATCCTTATTCCAGTCTTAGGGATCCTCATATCAGCATCAAGGATCCTACCTCAGTTCAGGAGGATACTTGGAGACAGTTCCACCTAAAGTATCTTATTTCCAGCATCAAGGATCCTCATCTCAGGTCCAAGGATCCATGGAGTATCCTCTGAGACCTTCAGCTCACATGTATCCTGGACCTAACGTCTTTCAGGATCAAGGATCCTCAGGGAGTCAGCCATCCAGGAATTCTGAAGTTCACATAGGAGACTTCATCCCTATGCAGACTATTCTTCTTCTGGTCCAACTGTTGCACCAGAAACATCTACCTTTGGATATACTTCTGGCATACCGTTTCTGAATCAATCAGGAGGTAATAATGTCAATAACTCTATTGGTACTAACTATGGTTTCATGCAGGATACAGGTATCAGTCAGACCATGGCCAGGGAGCTCCAGAAGCTTAAGGATATGATATCCAGTGTCCCAAGAGTGGTTAAGCCCATTCCTGAGATCCCAGATGGAAGCCACAGGGTGTCTCGTTTTCACCTCCTATCTGCAATGCTGAGATACCAAAACGCTTTCAAACCCCCCCAACATGAAGCTTTACGATGGTACAACTGATCCAGAGGAGCATGTGGCACAATACCGGGAAAGAATGGAGATCAATCCCATTCCAGAGAGATTGAAGGAAGCCTGCCTTTGCAAGGGTATCGGATCCACACTCACTGGATCAGCACTCAAATGGCTGCTAAGTCTTCCTCCTTACTCAATTACTTCATTTTCTCATCTAGTTAATTTGTTCAATAACCAGTTTTCATGTAGTAGAACTTTTGAACGGTTAACCAGTGATCTATATAGAATAACCCAGGGACGTGATGAATCATTAAGAGATTACATCACTAAGTTTAGTCGACAATCCTTAGAAATTCCTAATTTGGATATTGCCACTACTGTGGAGACATTCAAAATGGGATTGCTTAAGGATTCCTCATTCTATGATGACCTTGTTATGACACCTTGCAGGAATTTAGATGAAGTGAGGAACAGGGCATTGAGGTTTATTCGTTTAGAGGATGACAAAAGGATCCAGGAGAGGCTCTCAGGATCCTCGAAATAGGAAAAGCAAGGATCATTCTTTAATAATAATCAATCCAAGTCATACTCTAAACATGACAACTACAATGTGCATGCAGTTGCACAAGACGAAGACGATGTGGATTATCCTCCAATATCTGAGTATTGTTTTTTTATTGATAATCATGAACTAATCCTTGCTATACAGAGTCTAGGTGACAAAGCTAGGTGGCCTCAAAAAAATGAGAAGGCAACAGCCAATAAAGACAAGTCCAAATGGTGCGCTTATCATGATGATTTAGGCCGCCTTACTGATGAGTGTATAGCGTTGAGGAAGGAGATTGTCTATCTTCTTAGCAAAGGATAATTGAAGGAATTACTGGGAAGGAAACATTCAAGGACTCAGGATACTAAGAAAGTTCCTGAAAGAGCTCCTCTACCGCCAGCAGATGCTCAGATCATTAACTGTAGTTCTGGTGGTTCTGATATCTGTGGAACTTCATTTTCAGCGGCTAAAAGGCATGCTAAGGAAACAAAGATGGAGAATGGGGAGAGGCCAGTCCGAACATCTACCCTAACGCAGCAAAAAGTGATATCCTTGGATGAAGATGATCATGTAGACATACAGGATCCTCATCTTGACGGTCTAGTCATTACTTTGTTTATTTCTAACCATTTTGTTCACAGGATCCTTATTGATGGAGGGAGTTTAGTGAACATAATTCAGCTAGATGTCCTCAAAAAGATGAACATTCCTGAATCCGAGATCATTCAAAGATCATCAGTGCTCGTGGGATTCAGTGGAGAAACCAAGAATACATTGGGGGACATCAAACTCCCAATTTACATAGAGGGAGTGAATTCTATCCAAAAATTTTGTGTAATAGATTGCTTATCTTGCTGTAATGTTATCCTTGGCAGGCCATGGATACATGACATGAAGGCAGTCCGTCAAGCTTCCAAGTCCATGGGGAATAATCAAGATAGAGAGTGATCAGCAGGAGGCAAAGAATTACTACACTTCTTTGATGAAACCAGCTTCCAAATCCAGGGAACCATAGCAATTAAAGTATCCTCTAAGAGACGTCATGGAGGCAAGAGAACAGGATGTCAAGGATATACTGTTAGATCCTGAGGATCCTGAATCCAAGGTGTATATAGGATCTTGGATCCATGAGAGCATAGACAGGATCTGGTATCCTTCCTGAAACATAGAAAATCTACCTTCGCCTGGAAGCACAAAGATATGACATGTATTTCAAAAGATGTCATTACTTATAAGCTTGGTATTGACAGATCTTTCAGACCAGTTCACCAAAAGAGGAGGAAGTTTACGCCTGAAAGAAATGCAATTATCCAAGAAGAGGTAGACAAGTTACTAAAGGCACGTATGATAAGAGAAGTCAAGTATCCAAGATGGTTAAAGAAAAATGGAAAGTGGAGGGTATGTGTCGATTTTACCAATTTGAACAAGGCATGTCCCAAAGATCCTTTCCCTTTACCCCACATTGACTCCATGGTGGATGCTACGGCGGGTCATGAGTTATTAATTTTATGGATGCTTCATCTGGATTTCAGCAAATTCAGATGGAACCATCTGATCAAGAGGATACTGCATTCATAACACCCACCGGCATATATTGTTATATTGTTATGCCCTTTGGTTTAAGAAATGCAGGTGCTACATACCAAAGACTGGTGAATATGATGTTCAAGGAGCAACTTGGACACACAATAGAAGTATACATAGATGATATGGTGGTAAAGTCTAAATGAGCTGAGGATCACCTGAAGGATGTTGAAGAAGCATTCAATATTCTTGACCAATACAACATGAAATTAAACCCCTCTAAATGCCATTTCTATCACACCCCGACCCGCAGCGGAAAAGGTGATCGGGGCATGATTGGGTTATCATCAAAGCTCATGACATTTATTATGACGTTTCATATTCATTAATACAATTTAATGGGAAATATACAATCATAATTACATCATGTCCTAAACATCATTCTAGACTTCATTGTTTTCTTCTAAGGCATTTCCTATGTTTTCCTTGCTTCATCCTGTTCACCTGTATCATGTGTAAAAATGTTTTTTGGATCAACAAAAAGTTGGCGAGTGAATCCTATGAAAAACATTTGAACAAGTTTATTGAATTGATTATAAAATAAAGTGCACAACCACACATGAGTAAAAATAGATGTAAACTTATTCACCAATCATTTAATATTAAATAATGCACACACGAACAATAATGGATTTTTTTTGAGGCACGCGTTGCTCAACTCGTCTCCACGAGGAACTGATGGGCCTAATGAATGAATTGCATATAACTTGACAATATGAAATACATAACTACAAACAATATATACAATCTAAGTTTAGATCACAATATGGTATAGCACAAGTTTAAATAAACGAGTTAATTTTAGTGACACATGAGACACCCCAAAACGTGTAATTAAAAAGGGGAGTTGTAAGATTCACTCACATTGGGTGCGTTCGGTTGATGATGTTGAATGCGCACGAAGTTTGTTTTAAACACGAGTGAAACTAACCTAGATAATGGCATAATGGTTCGGTAAGTAAGCGGATTTTATTAATCAATTTTAGTAGGATTGTTGGATATATTTTTGTGAGTTTAAGGCTATTTTCTAACCTTAAAAATGTTATTTTTAAGTATTTTTAATTGATTTTTAAATAAAATAAATAAATAAAAATGATAAAAAAATGTTGACTTTTTGACTGTTGACTTGTTGACCGTTGACCTGTTGACCGGTTTAATTGTGCAATTGTTTGCGCCAGGTGAGGCTCGAACCCGAGACCTCCCGTTCGCGTGCACGCAGCTCTACCAACTGAGCTACATGTCTAACCTGAAATATTTCTGTTTTTGATTATATTTATATACTAATTGAATTAATCCGAAAATCATTTATTTCAAAAACAATTTAAATGACTCGCTCGGTGCTCTCCACAGGTCTCGAACCCGGGACCTGTGGTTTAGGTTAACACACAGTCCACCGTTGGACTGTGTGTCTAACTTGTTAAATAATCTGATTTTTATTATACTTATATACAAACTAAATAATTTCGTTTCTGCTTTATATAAAAAGTTTGATAATTGTCCGGACCGGTGCGGTAGTCTGGACTCGAACTCGTGACATGTGGTTTAAACGTTCACACAGTCCACCACTAGACTGTGTGTCTATCTTGGTTATTATTCCGGTTTTTATTAAACTTAACATCTATTGCAGTGAATCCGGTTCGGTTAAAAAAAAGAACATTTTTATTAAGGCGAGTGTGCGTGGGACAAGAATCGAACTCGGTACGTAAGCGTGTTTTATTTGCACACAGTCCACCGCTGGACTGTGTGTCTAACCCGAGATATATCTTGATTTTAATTAAACATATACAATACTGAACTTCGTCTTCTTCGTCAGACTTAACTAGAATCGAACTCTGACTGGTTCATCGATTTTAATCAAGTTCTTTTAGTGTGTTGCGCTTAATTACAGGTGAGATTAATAAAAGAACGAGAGATTAAGTGTAAGGTATCCCGAACAGTGGCTCCTCTGTTTCGCCGGCGAAGCTCCGATGTCAGCAAGTTATTCCGGCGACGGGTGTCTTGCGGCAGAGGGTCTTCAGGGAGTTTGAGATGAGTGTGGGTGGCTTCGGTATGGGCTCTGGGTGTTCAGTAAGGCTTAGAGGTGAAAGGCTCGGTTTTCCGGCGAGTTGTAGAAATTCTCCGGCGAGTGAATTTACATTGGGAAAGAGTGTGATTGTGAGCGAAAAAGCTAACAAAGGTTAGAGGGTGTATTTATAGGGCAGATCATTGACGAATTTGGTCCGTTTTCCGTCTTGATTCGTCGGTTAATGATTTTCCGGCGGTTATAACTTGTGTCGCGGACTGGACATCAGTTATAACCGATGTTGAGGTTAATGTTTACGTTAAGTCATAGATAACCGACGACGTTTGACGAAATCCTCGGATTTTACGGCGTCAACGGATTTGGGCGCCTCAGTTGACTGGGTTTTGATTTCTGTTTCATTATTTGAATTAATTGTCCGGATATATTACTAAAAATACAAGTGGCGCAGTGGTTGGATGGAAGAGTGTTAAGGCTTTGTTTGACCAGTTTGACCCGGCTGACCCGGGTTCGAAACCCGGCAGCCTTTTTTATTTTTAAACCACTATTTTTAATACTTTTTCAAATATAAATTATATATTCCAATATACTTATTAATTATGTATCGTTTAAAATTATTTTGGGCATTAAATACGCAACGAAATTTTTAACTGATTGTTCGGTTAATAAACGGAGCGGGTTTGGTAAATCCGGTTTTTGACGGCAGTATCCCCTGCTTTTTAGAAATTTCGTCCCGAAATTTAAGTAGTGACATATTTGTCTAAAAAGGATGGTGTTTAGTTTGACAGTTACATGCTTAGAAAAAGAGTAAGAGTTTAAGTTTTTGTTTGTGGTGGTAACGTCCCTTGTAAGGGTTAAGTACCCTGTTACAGGAATCGCTTTTTGTTGCCTACGGTAAAAATATTGATAAGCAGTGTTGATTCACTAAGTATGATTTCTTGCGCAAGAGTTTTGATATGTTTGGAGAAATTCCTAAAGCAAAACTTCTAATACTACAACCTACATGGAACTTCTCATAACCGTCTAACAATGCCTCTGATCCTTTGACAAGAATACTTATATATAGGAAGTACCAGCGGCGTATCCACATATTCTTGTCAAATTTTCATTGGTTTATCAGTAAGTTATGATTGGTTCTATGATGTGACTCTAGAACATAAATAAACGCCACAACCAATGTACCAAGAAATTACTAAATCCTACATAGAACTTCTCATAACCGCCTGACAATGCCTCTGATCCTTTGACAAGAATACTTATATATAGGAAGTACCAGCGGCGTATCCACCATATTCTTGTCAAATTTTCATTGGTTTTATCAGTGAGTTATGATTGGTTCTATGATGTAACTCTAGAACATAAATAAACACAACAACCAATATTTGAGTCCACATTCTGATAGCATACATGTTTGAATGGTGACAGTTCCTCTCTCGTTTGTTATGATGGAGAGGTTAGTTTATGTAGAAATAGAACACAATCCAATTTCTTTAAATGGCGAGATGATATGAATGTAACACAAATTTCAACCAAGACAATACTAAATCCTACATGGAACTTCTCATAACCGCCTGATAATGCCTCTGATCCTTTGGCAAGAATACTTATATATGGGAAGTACCAGCGGCGTATCCGCCATATTCTTGTCAAATTTTCGTTGGTTTTATCCGCAAGTTATGATTAGTTCTATGTGACTCTACAACAAACACAACAACCAAAACTTGAGTCTTAATTCTGATAGTATTCATGTTTGAATGATGACAACACCTCTCTCGTTTGTTGTGATGGAGAGGTTAGTCATTGTGGAAGTGAGACATAGCTCAACTTCTTTAAATGATGAAATTGAATACGCTGAAATGTATGATGAACAAACTTCGACCAAAACATACTAAATCCTACATGGAACCTCTCATAACCCCCTGATAATGCCTCCGATCCTCTGACAAGAATACTTATATATAGGAAGTACCAGCGGCGTATCCACCATATTCTTGTCAAATTCTCATTGACTTTATCCGCAAGTTATGATTAGTTCTATGTGACTCTACAACAAACACAACAACCAAAACTTGAGTCTTAATTCTGATAGTATCCATGTTTGAATGATGACAATACTTCTCTCGTTTGTTGTGATGGAGAGGTTAGTCATTGTGGAAGTGAGACATAGCTCAACTTCTTTAAATGATGAAATTGAAATACGCTGAAATGTATGATGAACAAACTTTGACCAAAACATACTAAATCCTACATGGAACCTCTCATAACCGCCTGATAATGCCTCCGATCCTCTGACAAGAATACTTATATATAGGAAGTACCAGCGGCGTATCCACCATATTCTTGTCAAATTTTCATTGACTTTATCCGCAAGTTATGATTAGTTCTATGTGACTCTACAACAAACACAACAACCAACACTTGAGTCTTAATTCTGATAGTATCCATGTTTGAATGATGACAATACCTCTCTCGTTTGTTGTGATGGAGAGGTTAGTCATTGTAGAAATGGAATACAATCCAATTTCTTTAAATGATAAGATGCCATAAATGCTAAATCAGTAAGTACAAAACAAACTTCAATCAAGACAATGCTAAATTCCACATGGAACTTCTCATAACCGCCAGATAATGCCTCTGATCCTTTGGCAAGAATACTTATACATAGGAAGTACCAGCGGCGTATCCACCATATTCTTGTCAAATTTTCATTGGCTTTATCCTTAAGTTATGATTAGTTCTATGTGACTTTAAAACAAAAACAAACTGAAATAGTAATTCGCATTAGGATCCTTGGATAAGATTCCAATTTATAACTGGGATATGGGAAAATGGAGATAACATAAAGAAAAACATAAAAACTAAGCGGCTGGAGTTGAATCTTCATTTTCGGTGAAGGGGACTAGTTGGGTGGTTTCGTTTGGGCCGTCATTATCTTCGACAGGATTGGCGTTGATGTTGAAAACTCTTCCTCTTGCTGGTGGCCTAGTGATTGGGTTTTCTTGATTTACTTGGTTAACTGGGTTTGATTGAGCTTGAGCGTTTATGATGTTAACCAATCGAGGGCACGTGTTTCTAAAGTGGGTAGGGTCGCCACAATTGAAACAAGCTCGAACATATGGGAACATGGGGTATTGGGGTTGTGGATATGTTTGGATCATATTTTGAGTAGGGGGTGTGGTTTGGTTTTGAGGGGTGCGGCAAACCTTGCTCAAATGACCATAGCGTCCACAATTCGCTCATAGTCGACAAGGTAAGGTAGATGGATGGTGATAAAAACAGGTGTTACATCGAGGGTGAGGTCCAAGGTATGGTTTCTTATTTGGGTAAGTGGAGTTGGGTGCTACTTGAGTGATTGGGATAGCTTGGATGGGTATGGCTTGTGAAATTGGTTGATTACGTTGGGTAGTAGCGAAAAGTTGCCCATCTCGCTTTCTCTTAAAAGTGGGTTGAGAAGGGGATTCGGTTTGGGTGGAGTTTGAAGTTTCAGTCGATGCCTTATCCTTCTTCTTCTCCTCCTTGAAGTCTTTGTTCCGGATTCGGTTTTCGGTGAGCTCTATAGCTAACTCCATTGCTGCTTCCAAAGTTGCAGGCGTGGTACTTATTACAGAGTCTTGAATTTTTTACGGAAGACCTCGAATGTAGTGCTCGATCAACGGTAGAGGGGAGTGAACAAGTTGGGAACCATTTGATTTAACTCGAGGAATCTTTTGTTGTATGTGGTGTGGTCGCCTTCCTTTTACTTCAACGAATAGAACTCATCTTCTAATTTCTTGATTTCGCTCCTTGGACAAAACCGTCTTGTCATGATTTCCATCAACTCTTCCCAAGTCAAAGTCATAGCATCGTCAACGCCTCGTTTGGCCTTCTCTGTATTCCACCAAGTAAGTGCTATTCCATATAAACGACCGGTAGCATATCGCACTTTGCGATCATCGGGGCAATCGCAATTTAGAAAAGTGTTCTCCATTTCTTCAAACCAAAGGAGGAGAGCGGTGACACCTTCAGTCCCTTCGTATTTTGGAGGGTCGCATGATTTGAAATGCTTGTAGGTGCATTTAGTGGTATTTGGGGGAGGGTTGATAACATTTTGATCTTCTTGGTTGACAGGATTAGCGGTAAGGGCTTGTTGGACTTGAATTACAATGTTGGGTATTACGGCAGCCATTTGTTGAGCGATTAGGGCAGCCATGCGCTCGCGGGCTTTTCCTGCTCTCATCTTCCTACGGACGAGGCTAGAAGACATCTACAAGGAATACGTATCATGAGTATGAGTTGGATGTTTTTGGGATCATGGGTCGTATTTAGGAATGAACATTCATAAAATAAATATAGGAAAATAAATCTACTACATCCATAGGATGTCTTGGGCTTTGCTCGTAATTGGGCCTTGCATGCCGCCATACTTCACCTTCGTAATCATGTGGGCCCCCATGAATACCGGGTTTTTCATACGGTTCGCATGTGTTAGCCTGGTTACGTACACTAAAACCCGGAGAAAATCGAGAAATATGTATATAACGTATGATATTCGGAATGTGTCCAGGTGTGGACACGGTGACACCTCAAAGTGGGGTTAGTTCGAACGACGTTTGGTGTGGCATGCTTTGGCCTAATAGGTCCTTCGTACCCTCATCGTTAGTCCCCAGGTAGGCAAACTGGTCCGTTATATTGGATTTATACGAATGCCAACCTAGACAGGATGTTCTGACTACCGGTACTTGTACCCTTCCAATTACTACATGCCCGTCGCAGAACTCACTTTGATGGGATTTGAAAATTGCGACAAAATCTTTGAATAACGAAAGTATGAAAATGATTTGAATATATGAACATTGAAATATGTATGATGAATGTGTATGTAAGTATGTATGTTTGACTGTAAGTATAAACAAATATGAAACAAATAAACATCATAAGTTTGTATGTAACCACCTAAACAATTAAAATTTAGGCAACTATAGTATAGGCTCTAAGGGTCTAATAACCTATCCTATATCCCTATAGTCATGGCTCTGATACCAATCTATCACACCCGACCCGCAGCGGAAAAGGTGATCGGGGCATGATTGGGTTATCATCAAAGCTCATGACATTTATTATGACGTTTCATATTCATTAATACAATTTAATGGGAAATATACAATCATAATTACATCATGTCCTAAACATCATTCTAGACTTCATTGTTTTCTTCTAAGGCATTTCCTATGTTTTCCTTGCTTCAACCTGTTCACCTGTATCATGTGTAAAAATGGTTTTTGGATCAACAAAAAGTTGGCGAGTGAATCCTATGAAAAACATTTGAACAAGTTTATTGAATTGATTATAAAATAAAGTGCACAACCACACATGAGTAAAAATAGATGTAAACTTATTCACCAATCATTTAATATTAAATAATGCACACACGAACAATAATGGATTTGTTTTGAGGCACGCGTTGCTCAACTCGTCTCCCACGAGGAACTGATGGGCCTAATGAATGAATTGCATATAACTTGACAATATGAAATACATAACTACAAACAATATATACAATCTAAGTTTAGATCACAATATGGTATGGCACAAGTTTAAATAAACGGGTTAATTTTAGTGACACATGACACACCCCAAAACGTGTAATTAAAAAGGGGAGTTGTAAGATTCACTCACATTGGGTGCGTTCGGTTGATGATGTTGAATGCGCACGAAGTTGGTTTTAACCACGAGTGAAACTAACCTAGATAATGGCATAATGGTTCGGTAAGTAAGTGGATTTTATTAATCAATTTTAGTAGGATTGTTGGATATATTTTTGTGAGTTTAAGGCTATTTTCTAACCTTAAAAATGTTATTTTTAAGTATTTTTAATTGATTTTTAAATAAAATAAATAAATAAAAATGATAAAAAAAAATGTTGACTTTTTGACTGTTGACTTGTTGACCGTTGACCTGTTGACCGGTTTTATTGTGCAATTGTGTGCGCCGGGTGAGGCTCGAACCCGAGACCTCCCGTTCGCGTGCACGCAGCTCTACCAACTGAGCTACGTGTCTAACCTGAAATATTTCTGTTTTAATTATATTTATATACTAATTGAATTAATCCGAAAATCATTTATTTCGTCCTCTTCGTCAGACTTAACCAGAATCGGAGTCTGACTGGTTCATCGATTTTAATCAAGTTCTTTTAGTGTGTTGCGCTTAATTACAGGTGAGATTAATAAAAGAACGAGAGATTAAGTGTAAGGTATACCGAACAGTGGCTCCTCTGTTTCGCCGGCGAAGCTCCGATGTCAGCAGGTTATTCCGGCGACGGGTATCTCGGCAGAGGGTCTTCAGGGAGTTTGAGATGAGGGGGGTGGCTTCGGTATGGGCTCTGGGTGTTCAGTAAGGCTCAGAGGTGAAAGGCTCGGTTTTCCGGCGAGTTGTAGAAATTCTCCGGCGAGTGAATTTACGTCGGGAAAGAGTGTGATTGTGAGCGAAAAAGCTAACAAAGGTTAGAGGGTGTATTTATAGGGCAGATCATTGACGAATTTGGTCCGTTTTCCGTCTTGATTCGTCGGTTAATGATTTTCCGGCGGTTATAACTTGTGTCGCGGACTGGACATCAGTTATAACCGATGTTGAGGTTAATGTTTACGTTAAGTCATAGATAACCGACGACGTTTGACGAAATCGTCGGATTTTCCGGCGTCAACGGATTTGGGCGCGTCAGTTGACTGGGTTTTGATTTCTGTTTCATTATTTGAATTAATTGTCCGGATATATTACTAAAAATACAAGTGGCGCAGTGGTTGGATGGAAGAGTGTTAAGGCTTTGTTTGACCAGTTTGACCCGGCTGACCCGGGTTCGAAACCCGGCAGCCTTGTTTTATTTTTAAACCACTATTTTTAATACTTTTTCAAATATAAATTATATATTCCAATATACTTATTAATTATGTATCGTTTAAAATTATTTTGGGCATTAAATACGCAACGAAATTTTTAACTGATTGTTCGGTTAATAAACGGAGCGGGTTTGGTAAATTCGGTTTTTGACGGATGTTACAATTTCGGGGTCAAAGCTGGAAAATTTTTAGGATATATGGTGACCAAGAGAGGATTGAAGCAAGTCCCGAACAGATCAAGGCTTTAGTGAACATCAAGTCTCCTGCCAATGCCAAGGATGTGCAAAGATTTACGGGAAGGAATGCCGCCTTGAATAGATTCATTTCAAAATCCTCAGAAAGATGCAAGGATTTCTATGATATTCTGAGGAACAATAAGAAGTTTGGATGGACTGAGAAGCATGAAGCTGCTCTACAAGCCCTCAAGGATTACCTATCCTCAGCATCGGCTTTGATGAAACCAGAAAATGGAGAGCTCTGATCCTTATACTTAGCTGTATCAGGTAAAGCGGTAAGTACGGTCCTAATTAAGGATCACGAAGGCCAACAACATCCGATATACTATGTAAGTAAAAGTCTACTTGATGCTGACCAGGTATTCTCACTTAGAGAAACTCATTCTTGCTTTAATCATGGCTTCTACCAAACTAAGACATTATTTTGAGACTCATACTATTGTGGTTAAGACTAACTTTCCTATTAAGAATATTCCCAGGATACCGGAGATGTAAGGAAGAATGGCAAAATGGGTTGTGAAACTTAGTGCATATGACATTAAGTATGAGCCCAGAACTGCTATTAAGTCCCAAGCTTTGGCTGACTTTGTGGCTGATTTCAGTAGTGTTCTACAAAGGGAAGCTGAACTAGAAGTGCAACAACTTGAGGAGACCAAGGATCCTTGGACACTCTTCACAGATGGAGCCTCGAATGTGAAAGGAACTGGACTAGGCCTACTACTAAAATCGCCACAGGGGACATTATACCCCAATCTATAGCTTGTGAATTTCAGACCACTAATAATGAGGCTGAATATGAAGCCTTGATAGCATGTTTGCAACTAGCTAAACATATGAGGATCAGGTATCTTCAAGTATTTGTAGATTCGTTGTTAATTACTGATCACTATAACAGCTCCTATCCTGTTAAAGGTGAGAAACTAATCAAATATTTGGAGATAGTCAGGAAACTGGCAGATTCTTTTGCTTTTTTCAGTATAACACATGTACCTAGGGAAGAGAATGCAGAGGCCGATGCTCTAGCCAACCTTGGATCCTCATTGAAGATGCCTGAGGATGTGAAGATACCTATTATCCATGTACTAACTCCTGCAATTGAGGAGAATGAAGCAATGGAAATAGTGGATGATGCAGCAGTTGTTCCCAATGATGATATGCAGTCGACTTCAGGATCCTGGATCCTTCCAATTCTGAAATACATTCAGAATGGAGACATCCCTACTGGGGAAAATCCAAGAGCATTCAGGATTAAGGTATCCCAGTTTACCATTACAAATAACATGTTATATAAAAAATCTCTTGCAGGACCCTATCTAAGGTGCATTGAGGATCCTGAGATACAAGAAGTCTTGAAGGATTTCATGAAGGAGACTGTGGGAATCACACTGAGGGCAGAGCACTATTTTCAAGGATCCTTAGAACAGGATATTATTGGCCTACTATAAAGAAGGATCTGTATAATACGCGAAGAAATGTGACGTTTGCCAGAGACATAGTAACATTCTTCATCAACCGGCAGAACCTCTGCATCCTATATCCTCTTCTTGGCCATTCATGGGTGGGGAATGGATATAGTAGGCAAGCTTCCCAATGCACCAGGAGGAAAAGTGTTCATGTTGGCTATGACGGACTACTTCTCCAAAAAGGGGAAATGGGTTGAGGAGTTATCTTATGTCTTATGGGCAGATAGAACAACTCCTAAGAATGCTACGGGTCAAACACCCTTTTCTTTAGTCTTTGGAGCTGAAGCAGTGATCACTAAAGAAATGGTAGTACCGACAGCCAGAACAAGAATCTGTGATCCTGAAAGTGAATGTTGAGACTCTAACTGAAGATTTGGATACTGTGGAAGAATTGCGAGACATGGCAAGAAGAAGGATGGCTAGCTATCAACAAAAGATGGCTGGTAACAAGAATGTCAGAATGAGAAGGTTTCTAGTTGGTGATATGGTATTGAGGAAAGCATTCCAGAATACTACGAATCCTGCTAATGGTAAGTTGGCACCAAAGTGGGAAGGTCCCTATCTCATTGAGGCTGAATCCGGAAAGGGGCATATCGTTTACTAACCATGGATGGTGATCTCCTGCCAAGAGCTTGGAATGTTATTCACTTGAAGAGATACTTTATGTAATAAGGATCAAGGATCGTTAAGAATTTTGGTATTAAGTTCAGGATAAAGGATCCTCAAGAGATATATGATCCTTTGCTTGGTAACATTTTACTAGTTATTTCATATTATATTTGTTATTATTTATTGTATGAAAAGGATGTTAGATTCTTACCATCCAATTTTATCAAGTTTTAAGTCTTGTAGGGTTTATTACATCGTTGACAAAGGATCAAGAGGTTGTCCACCTTTCCAAGACTTTGGGCATGTCCCCAGCTTAAGGTACCCAATACCTTCTAAGGCTTAAAGGTTTTCACCTTTCGCACGAATTGGGTTTCAACACCCTGCCAGCAGCGCACGTTATCCGAGTACTGTTCAAGGCAATGGGACCAGTACCCGTTTTAGGGGCTGACAATTTCATTGTTGTTGGCTATATGTAGGATCCTAAGTATAATGGTAGATGTACCATATATCCATTCCTAAGGTTTCTAACGTTTTCACGTTAGCTAAGGTTTCGGCATTTTCATGTCGCTCACGATTGGATAGATGCCAGTTTGGGCCATACTCCAGTTTACACTTGTTTATTTGGGCTTGTCCCTAGTTATTTGGGCTTGCCCCCAGTTACTAATGAGTTATTCAATTGATGTTTGGCTTAGTCCCAAGTTGCGTGCTATTACAGGTTCCTGAAGCTTAACAAATAAGGATCCTGGATCCTAGAGTTCTACTAATTTTTATGCCTTGTTGCTAAGATTGTAAGTTTTAAGGATAAAGAATCCTAACTTGGATTCACTGGTATGATCCTTTACTTAGCCTTCTTTTGTCTTCGGATATTACCCTCAATCTTTGACGGGAGCCAATATGATCCTTGATCATATATTGTTTAACCTTTTAAAACTGTAAATGCACTTTTGGTGATAAGTGCAAGGCCTTCCAGTTGTTAGGGTCTTTATTGTACATGTCTTGTAATTTAGTCCAAGGTTTATCCTTGGACAATTTGTCCAAGTTTGTGTCAAGGCCTTTGTCAGGGTATATGTTTAGGACAAAGGTCATGGGTTTTGTCTAGGATTAGAGAAAGGGTTTATGTTATGTTTCTCTTGTCCGAGTTTTGTGTAGGATGTTTTTTCAGGACTTCCATTATGTCATGGATCCGAGGTTATTCTTGTGTGGGCTTTGGGCCCTTGTCTCTGGACAATGTGTTGTGGAGTTTGTCTTGTATATATACCTTTATGTGGATTATACAAGACAACGTTTTCTTTTGTGGAAATTTGTGCCCTAATCATTGTGTGTGTTTTGTCTGGCGGCTCCTGTGTGTGTGACATCACTCATCTCCTACATCGATAATACTCTGTGTATTCTTGATTTCTCTCATAAATCTTGCATTCTTGTTCTACATCCTATAGTGGTTGATCATCAGGTGGATTCCGCACACCTGTTGGTTGTCTTTGTTGAGTGAGATCTTGGGTAAGGTGACCTTACAAGTGGTATCAGAGCAGTGTGCTCATACTACTGTAGGTGTTTCTTAGTTTGAAGGTTTTTGTGAGAAAAGTTCAAACTTTGATAGGGCTTAGTGTTAGTTTAGTGAGTTTTTTTGTGATTTATTCATGATTCTCCATTCATTTCTAGTGATTTGGTGATGGATTTTGAGTAGTTTAGTGATTTTTAGTGTTCATCTTCATCTGGGTTTTCACAGAGTGTTCATGGTGTTCATTCTGTGTCTTGGAGTTTTGTGAAAGATTCCTTTTTGATCTTTGGAAGGATAGTCCGTGTTTTAATTTAGTGTTTGTGTTTCTGGGATATTGGTGAACCAGTGTGACGTCACACTGGGGAGATAATCCAGAAGCTAGTTACTCAAACTTGTCCGAGTTTCTAACTTGGTCCAATTTTCCTCCTTTGGTTTAATTGGTCCGAGTTTACCTAAGTCAGAGTTTTAGTCCGCTGTTATAACCTTTATCAATATAGTCCAAGTTTTATCCTCACACAAGAGTCCAAGGTTTATCCTCCACACAAGAGTCCAAGGTTTATCCTCCATACAAGAGTCCAAGTTTAATCCTCCATACAAGAGTCCAAATTTTATCCTCCACAAGTTTTATGGTTTTTTGTGAGGTTTGAGTTTTAGCTTTAAGGTCAGAGTTTTAGCTTTCACTAAGGTCTGAGTTTTAGCTCTCACGAAGGTATAAGTTTTAACTTAGTCCGAGTTTTATAAAAGCTTTTTAGGTCTGAGTTTTATCCTCTGTCACTGTCCGAGTTTCAATTCCTTGGAGTCAGAGGTATAAGTTTGCTTCATTCTGAGTTTGAGATAAGGTTCAAGGGTGCGAGTCTCATATAAGTACAAAGTGGTCCGAGTTTGACTCTCTGATTGTGTTGTGTCCGAGTTTTTGCTTGTGTTTTTGTTTTAGGTGGTGATCCTGGCTCTTCACTCTGATTCAGACATTGCACTCCGTGTTTTTCTCTCCGAGTTTTGGACTTAGAAATTCTCTCAGTCTGTTTTGCTTGGAAACCTACTGTTAACCTCTGTGAACTTACTGTTGCATTCAAACATTGTTCAAATGGCGAACAATCTCACTGCAATGGTTCAGAATCTCAAACACAATGCCGAAGTGGGAAGCAGCGACAAACCTCCTCTTCTAATTAACGAATTAGACTTTCCTGAATGGAAGGAACGTTTTGAATGATATGTGAGAGCTAAGGATATCAAGATATGGTTGGGTATTGTCAAAGGTTGTGGAGCAACACCAATTCGAACTTTAACGATTGATACCTATCTAGCTCTGACAGATGAGCAGAAGAAGTTTTACAAATGTGAAGAGAGAGCTATGTCCATGATAACTATGGCTCTTACTCAATCGATACTTCATACTTTTCGTAAAAGAAGCACTTCGAAAGAATTATGGGATAGTATGATTGAGCGTTATGAAGGTAATGCTATGTACAAAAAGAGACGCTTAGAACGGCTAAAAACGTAGTTTGTGGTGTTTAAGGCATTAAAGGGCAAGTCTTTTGATGACACTGTGAATCGTTTCTATCACTTGTTAAGTGAGCTTGACCGAAGTGAAGAGAATATTTACACTGAATTTGAGAAAGTTGAAAATTTTCTAAACTGTCTTTCTCGGGAGTGGAATATGTACACTGCGTTAATCAGGGAAAATGTTTTGTTTGATGAACTGACATTAGAAAATACAATCCAGAAATTAAAAGGTTATGCTTGGAACATGGAGGATCAAGCGTCTGACTTTGAAAAGATTCAGGATCCTCAATTGTATAAAGCCTCAAAACCTACAGATAAGGGTAACGCAAGTGGTGCTGGAGTTGCACTACTTTCTGAAAATGGAGATCAAGCTACTCATCAGGCCTTCATAAGTAACAATGCAAATGCCAGTGGTTCGAGTGGAACTGCAAGTTCGAATCAAGGAATGTACTCTTCGGGAGGATGTCAAAAGTCTCAAGCAACAAACTTCAACATTCCTAAGATTGATCCAAACTGTTTAAAATTGATAGAAGACAACATGATTCTTCTAGCATCATTTATGACGGCCTATGAGAACTTTTGTCTCGAGAAGCTTGTCGAACAATCTAGTCTTGATGAAGACTTTGACCAAATTGATCAAGATGAAATGGAAGAACTTGATATTCAACTCAATATGGCGTTATTGGTTAGAAGAGCAAAGAAGTTTCTTTTGAAAACAGGTAAGAAGTTTATCGGTGGTCAAACCAAGACACGATGGGTATTGATATGTCAAAGGTAAAATGCTACAATTGTGGTATCTATGGACACTATGCCCGAGTCGAAAGCCGAAGATGGAAAGATCGAACAGAGAAGGAAGTTCACAAAATGGAAGCAACTCAAGAATCAGTCGAATGGCAATAATGGATCCAACTCAGCTTCTCGTTTAAACACTTCAGACAATCTTGCTCCTTCTTCAAATAATGCCTTAGTTGCTCAACCATTACAAGGTGTAACTGAACCACATGATTGGGGTTGTGCATTAGAAGATTTAGCAGTGGCCATTGTTTCACAAGCATTCATGGCAGAGATTATAGAAGATGAAACTTGTGAGGAAGATGTCATAGATGAAATATGTGAAGGAGGTGTCGAAGAAGCTACTTCTGCAGAACTTGCAGTTGTAGCAGAAGTTATAAGTGACGAATTGGTTGTTAACGAGGTTGTTGAAAAGGAAGAAACAAAAGGGACAGAGAGAAAAGGTGAAAGCTTTGAGTTCAGAATCTCTACAGCCGAAATGCAGAAATTTGCTGATGATGAAGCTCAGAAATTGAATGAAAGCTCCATGACAGATGAGGTTGCGCTTTCATGGCTGGTGTTGAGGTAAAATCAAATCCCGTAGATAAACGTTGTGCTAGATGCGTTGAATTTGTTACAAAAATTGATAGATATGCTCTACACAACACAAACCTAATTGCTGATCTTGAAAAATCCAGAGAACTCATTGCTGTTCTATCTTGTTCGGACAAGGAACACCGAATTAAGATAAAATATCTAAAGAATGACATCTCCGAATTTGAAAGACGTGTGGCTCAAGCAACTCTGAAAAATCAAGAATTAAAATCAGAACTTGAATTGAATCAAAATTGTGTTTTGGAAAAGAACAAAATCATTTTAGAAAAGGACAATCTGATTCTTGATTTGGAGAGAAAAATTGAAACGTTTGGAAGTTCATCTGAAGTGATAAATTCTGTATTAATAGCCAACGTATTAAGACACTAAAGAGGAAATGTTTGGCATCGGGTATAGTACGGTTCCCCCACCAGTTAATCACAACTATACTTCGATGGCAAGCATTGAACCAGAGATTGCTAACTTTGTTCCAACGACTCCTCTAACCGTTGATCCGCCATTTGGGTTGGATACTGAGCTTGAGATTTCCTCGGACCTAGAACACTCGAAGTTTGATGAAGCTTCAAAGAAAAGTGAATTTAATTTTGAATACATTGAAAACTTAATCAATAAAAAAATTTTGGAAATTTTTAATCAAGTTCAGAATGTTAGTGAGAAACCCAAACCTCGTGGGAAGTCTCAAAATAAATCGAAAAATGTTTCCAAAAACTGATTTTGTCAAGGGAGGAGACTTTCATATGGAAGTCGAGAAAATTGAGACAATATCTAATTCACAATTTCTTTCACAAATCTTAAAAAATCCAACAAATGCCTCATCATCTTCGAACAGTCATGAGGAACGTCCAAGAAGACGAGAAAGTTAGAAAGTGTTACAAGTGTCGTGAGAAAGGACACCTAGCTGCTGAATGTCCGAATAACAATGGTAAACCCCTTGTTGATCCTGATCTAAGAAAACCATTTGCTGAAAAATCTGAAATTGAGGTAAAAGTTGAAAAGAAAAATAACAAACCTCAAAAGGTTGAAAAAGCAGTAGTGATTAAACAAGAAACAAAATCTGTTGTTAAAACAAATGTTAAATCACAACAACATCAGGATCAACGTGAGGAACCACTGGATATTCGTCCAAAACATGAATCGGAAAGTTCATCACAAACACACGATGCTCGTGAGAAAACGCCTCACCGACGCCAAAATTGTGTTACTTTCCAATCACAATAGAATGAGAAACGTTCTGGAGGAACTAACGGCGACTATGTTAGACCTCATGCTCAGAACCGGTTTGTGAATGACCGAAGTGCCTCTCCTCCCCGATATCACAATCAAAGAGCACATTCGGTTAACCAATCTAGACAATTCTCAAGAAATTACGAAGCGCCAAGGTTTAATCTAAATTTCAAAACTCCGAGAAGTCAAAAATTCGGTTATCAACATCATGGTGGGCGAAACTTTGAAAATTCTTGTTACCCGAATCGATCGTCAACTCCATACAATTCCCGTTTCAATGGGAGTCATTCCAACAACTTCCGAAATGGAAATGGAGGACGTGGTGGGGGTGATGACGGTTATTTCAAAGAATTTTCATATGTTGATGAAATGGGACGACCCAAGACCGTTATGGCTTGGGTCCCACATTCTAACTGATTTTCTTTGGTGAGTGTAGGAGCAGCTGAAGAGGGCTATCTATATTTGGTATATCGATAGTGGCTGTTCTAGACACATGACAGGAAATAAAGGGTTGTTGCAAAATCTCAAGTCGATTCGTGGTGGTTATGTGAACTTTGCTGGTGAAAAGGGAGGTTATATCACTGGTGAAGGTTCTGTTTCAAATGGAAAGATTACGCTGCACAAAGTGAATTTTGTTGAAGAGCTAAAGCATAAATTGATGTCGGTATCTCAAATCTGTGACAACAAGTATACGATGTTGTTCACTGATAAAGCTTGCTTTGTTTTGCGTCCTTGATTTGTTGTTCCTGAAGATTGGATCATTATGAGGGCTCCACGGGTGAATAATACATATGTCATGGACATGCGCCCATTGGTCAACTCATCTGCTCCAGTGACATGTTTACTATCGAAAGCGACTGAAGATCAATCTTATTTATGGCATAGACGAATGGGCCATGTACATCTGCGAAAGATGAACCACTTAGTGAAAAACGACTTAGTGTTGGGGGTTCCTTTACGTAGTTTTAATATGCACAACAAATGTGAATCATGCGAAAAAGGAAAAATCAAAAGAAAGCCTCATAAACCGAAAACTTTTAACTCAATCCAAAAACACTTGAATTGCTACACATGGATCTTTTCGGCTCTATCCATGTTGCTAGCATTGGTGGTATATCATACTGTCTAGTTGTCACTGACGATTTCTCACGATACTTGTGGGTATTTTTCTTAAAAACTAAGGATCAAACACATGGTATTTTAAGAGATCTTTTTAAACAACTTGAGAAAAATTATTCACTACCTATTAAGAAAATTATTCAAGCTCCTCGTGCCTGGTATGCGACCTTATCGAATCATCTATTGGAGCATGGATTCAAGCATGGTGCGATCGACTCCACATTATTCATTTTGAAGAAAGGGGGAGATTTTCTGATTGTGAAAATTTACGTGGACGACATAATTTTCGGTTCTTCAAATGAAGAATTGTGTCGCGAGTTTGAGAAAGTAATGAAGTCAAAGTTTGAAATGAGTGCGATGGGAGAGTTGTCATTCTTTCTTGGTCTTCAAGTCTCTCAGGAGAAGGAAGGGACATACGTTGATCAAACAAAGTATGTCCACGAGGTTCTAAGGAGATTCGGATTGGAAGATAGCTCACCTTTCGACACACCTTTGCCAACAAATCACAAGCTGACAACTGATAAAGAAAAGGATCCTGAAGTGGACCCGACTTTATATTGGGCTATGATTGGATCTCTTATGTATCTAATTGCGTCACGTCCCGATATTATGTTCTATGTTTGTTTGTGTGCTAGGTACCAGTCTACTCCAAAGGAATCTCATATGGTTGCAGTCAAACGCATCTTCAGATACCTGAAAGGTAAACCTAATCTTGGATTGTGGTATCCAGCTGAAGGTGGACTGGATTTGATTGCTTATGCAGATGCAGACTTTGGAGGGGGCCCAGTCAACAGAAAATCAACCTCAGGCAGCGCACAACTACTTGGAACCCGTCTTGTGTCTTGGCAATGCAAGAAACAAGTTGTCGTGTCGCTATCCATATGCGAGGCCGAGTATACAGCAGCATCGAGCTGTTGTGCTCAGGTTTTGTGGATCTAGCAACAACTAAGGGACCATGGTTTGAATTTTACTCGAACTCCAATTTGGTCGATAATAACTCTGCCATTTCCATAACAAATAATCCGGTTAATCATTCACGCACTAAACACATAGATCTTAGGCATCATTTTATTCGTGATTGTGCTGAAAAGGGTTTAATCGAGGTGGTTAGGGTAGACACGTTAGATAATCTTGCCGACCTTTTTACTAAGACTTTCGATCGAGCTAGGTTTGAGGATCTGGTTCGAATGATCGGCATGATCAACCCAGAGTGAAATGCTTTTAGAAACTCGCATAGAAACTTTATTTTAAATTTCATATACAGTTCTTACTGCTTTTCAAAATGCAAAAATCCAAAAATATTTTACTTAGTTGTAGGATTTTTCTTTAAAGAAAACTCAAAAACATCAGAAAAATGAAAAATGAAGTTGTTTTGAGGAATAGGAGAAATGATAGTACATCGGTTGTCGTATTTGTTGCAGGTCTATGGCAAAATATATAATAAACGTTAACTGTAACAGCTTCATCATATGTTGCTTCGGTAGGCTTTACGCGTAAATAAGAACCTGCTTTTGGTATATAAACATAATGAACTGCGTAATTTGTGTGACGTATCCCTCGGATATATGGTCTTGGTACCGTAATTTCGTTTGACAAATTGCCAAGCTTCTGAGATACTAGGTCTTTATGTTTGTTAAATCTCTGGGGTATTATACTTGGTCTTCTGATATTGTGTGAGCAATGGCCTAGACCTCGTATAATGCTTTGCTAAGCGCTTCGTTTGTGCGCAAACCCTCTTGGTGGATTTCTTTTCTGCCACAACAATCATCACCGGATGATCTGTTCCAAAGTTGTCATCACCGGATGTACAAGTTGCAATGCTACCACCGGGTGCATAAAATAAACTGCTAAAAATTATGCAGAAAAAGATACCAAGCGATGGTACACCACCTTAAGTCGAGCCTTCATCTCTTTGTCTGTGCGGTCGCACTAACCTGAGCTCTCAAGGTATCGCATTTAGCCGAATACGGAGATTTTTCGGATATACTCACCTGTAAGATGCAATGCTTGGCAGTTTCGATATGGGAGTATATTCTGGGGTGGGATTACATAGTTACATTCAGTATTTAATGCACTTAACGCATATCTCGAAAGCAGTGTTCGAAAGCGTGCTAAAGTTTAAGTGGACTACAATACCGTTGAACGTCTTGAACTGTTAATATCATTCTAAGTGCTTAACCAGAAATCTATAGTGTTGTGATTGGATATTGACAGAAAAGCCGATATGATCTCCTTGCTCCAACTTCACAAAAACATAGCTAGTGTACATATTTCTCGTAGTACTTAAATTTCCTTTTATGTCAGATTTGAAAAATATCAAAAAGATTTTACTTTCTTGTTTTCAATGCACGAGTTATATTTCGAATACTCTGTCGGGTTGTGAGCATTCTTTAAATAAGGTGAAAATTTTACTAGGTCATGTAATTGGTCGTTAAGTCTTCTCCTAATAAAAATTTTTGGTCGTGCGGGTTTTATCTAAGCGTGTTCGTAGTTATTTTCGTCAAATGGGTGTTTAGTTAAAAACAAGATCAGTTGTGGTATCTTTTGTAGTTTAGGTTTGAAATGAAAATTTGTTAAATTTAAAGCAAAGAGTTCAATTTATCATGAATTCAAAATATTGGTTCCGGGTCTCTTTTCTTTTCATGAAACCTCGGAGCCATGTGTAAAGATATTTTTTTTAAAACAAGTCGGGTCCGGGTTTATGGTGTCGACCAAGTTTTAGTTTTATCGGATTGCGGGTTCAGATCCGGATTTTATAATAAACCCTATAGGGTCCGGGTTCTGAGAAGTCATAAATAAGCCCTAAAACCCCAAACGGTCATATTTATTCCTTTTCATCTCTCTCTAGCAAACCTTGTTAGCAAACGCCTCTAGAAATCCGGTGCTCTTAGTGAATCTCTGTTGTAGAATCCATCCTTGTTCAACAAGCATCTAAACATCTATGGTATGTTTTCTCGTCAATTTTCTTGTTTGATTTCAAGGACTCGTTCTCTCAAGTAAGGTTAGGGCTTGTTTTTGAACTTAGTGTTCTTAAGTTTTTATTCCTACTTGTTGAATGTTATCTCTTGACAAATACTTGTGTTTAAATGTGATTTTTCCTATCAGTTTAACCGAGATCTAGGGTTTTGCTTCAAGAATTTGGGCTTTTGATGTTCTTCTATGAATTTGATGTTCTTGGTGTGAATTTTGGGTTAAATCTTCTTGAAGAAGATGAAAGAAATTTGAAAAAATAGCTGTTTGATCCAAAAAGTGTTCGTTCCAATGTGTTTGTGTGAATGTCGGAGAGGTCTGAGATATCATCTCCGTAAGTTCGGAGATGTACCTTAGTCTTGATAATGAGATACACACTTGTTCTGTTCGAGTTTCCGGGTTTTAATCGTCTCCAGGTTTTAAAAGCTTGTTTATTGTGTTTCTGGGTTTTAAAACATGTTTCCAGAACTCCATGTGTCCGGATTTCAAATTTTTCTTTTGGGTTCTAAAACTGTTTCCGGATTTTAACGTTCCAGTTGCTTACTGGTTCTGAGTTTAGAACAAATCCCGAGTTTAACGTTTCTTTTCCGGTCCCTGAATACACATCTACGGGTCTTGGTGATTCCGGCTTTTATACAACTCCGGTTTAACGTATTCAGGATTTATCAGAAGGACTTTCAGTCTCCGGGTTTTAATTGATCTAATCTTGTCTCTTATATGAATGTCCAGGTTTGTTATTAAATTTTATTTAATCTGCTTTGGTTCTTCTTTAACTAAGGTTCGGGTTTTAGAAAAGTCCCCGTTTTATATCATAATCAGTTATTATCTTTCCAGTGTTACTGTTTCTAAATTTTGCTTCTGTCTAAACAGTTTCTGAGGTTGTAACACTGTCTGAATTTTTTCCATACTTGTGTAACTGTTTTTGTAACAGTCAACAACAGAATTCGTTTTCTGGATTTATTAGTTATATGTTAACTAATGAGTTTTGTCTGGGGATTAAAGCTCAATGCAGTGTTTGGTTTGTGTTAAATACTTGATGGTTTGTCTGTCATTTTTTCTATAACTGCAACATGTCCCTGTGACTAAATTATCATTTTCAACAATAACTGATGCATGCGTTTCGTTCATGTTTTAGTTTGATAACACTCATGGCAGAGGGAGCACAACCGGCAGTTGCAGCGGTAGTCGATCCTCCTCGTCCAGTTCGAAAATTTCATAGTCATCACAATCAAACTGCATTAATAAATGAAAACGTTCGTGGTGGGACGAATATGTTGACATTATGCGGTTTCTTAGAAATTCAAGAATCTGTTTCGCGATTTTAGAAAATATCCACCTAGTTCAAGAGTATATTCAAGATTTTTGGCGTACGGCTCGGATTGTTGATAATTCTATCGAAGCTACTATTCATGGAAGCCCTATTGTTATCACAGAAGGTATTATTCGTGCGGCATTGCGGTTTGGTAACTTAGATTATGGACACACTTGTTATGTAAGGCAAATTCGTGAACGTGGGGCTGGATCTTTCGGTTACGTGGGATGTTTTACGAAGAAACAAATCGCCAAAGGTTTGGTTTTGGGGAAATGGAGATACTTTTTCCATGTGTTGTCGCAATGCTTAGCTCCTCGTAAATCAGGTATGGATAGCATGGCTAACGATCTTCTGTCAGCAATGATCGGGTTAACTTATAACCAGCCGTACAATTTCTCACTGATGATTCTCCAAGCTTTCAAACTTCATATTTGTCTAAAGGAAAATGATAAGCGATTGATGATTCTGTATCCTCGTTTTCTCTCGCTTATTATTCGACATCTGTTGCCAACTCTTTCGTTTGATGCAACTCTTCCTTCGTTCCCTCTAGCTCCCATGCATACTCGTATTTTCACCGATTACGCCAAGGTTAATGAGACAAAGCACTCTGCAGTTTGTCCTGTTCTGACTCCTTTGCAGGGTGCAATTGTTCAAGAGAACTACAATCCGGAAAATGATCCCATTTGGTTAAACATTCGGAATGGTGTTTCTCAAATCTTTAGTGGAGGAGAGAATGCAGTTGAGGCTAATGTTCGCGAACCCATGGTTGTTCAACCTCAAGTTGATCTTCAACAACCACCGGTTTTAGTTCGAGAACCTGAACCAGTGGCCGATCAAGTGATAGCCGGACAAATTAATGATGCTCTTGTTCAAGAAAACATATTATTGATGCACCAGTTTCTACGTCTTTGGCAACAAGTGTAGCTGTAGAAACTAATCCGTTAATCCTAGAGATTGATGCGGCTCTAGAGGCAGGTTCGTCTTCTCGTGTTATTGATAAAGGGAAGTGACATATCGAAGATACTTCTGTGGTAGAATCTGATGATGATATGCTTACCAAAAAGAAATACCTCCAGTTAGTTTTGAAGAATCTTCAAAATCGTATCACTCCTTCTGAAAGAGAAAAACTTGAGTTATTCCGCGCAAAGGTTGCTTCATTCGGTCCCTCTTCCGACTGGAGTTTACGTCTAGCGACTTGGAATGATAGATTGAACGACGTAGATTCAATTGTTCTTAGTTCTTCTTCTGATGATGATCATGATGACCGCCGTCGTCCTGATGCCCCTCAAGACATACAAACGATGACGCTTGGTTAGAAATTCGGTTGCTCAAGTATCGAGTTCTGAGGTTTCTTCAGTTATTGTTTCTTCTGGTGTAGTTGTTTCCTCAGTGTCTCTGCCATTCATTACTGCTTCGATTCCAGTTCCTCCCTTGGTACAGTCCACCAGTATTGCTACTTCTATGGGAACATCATTGCCGGGGATGTCTTCTGCTATACCTTCTACTCCGTTGTTTGAGTCTCTATCTTCTATGGGCTCAGGTAATTTGTTTGCCTCGTCGGGAAGTTCTTCGCAACCTCCTTTGCCTCCAGTCTTCTTGGGTATGCCTCCAGGTGCATCTCAAAGTTTTGTACGACCGAGTTCACCGAACATTCAAAGTTTTTCTGGCACCAAGAAGTCAAAGCAGATGCATCCTAAATCTGGAGCGTCTAAGGTTCGTAAAGTTCGTCCAAAGGTGGCTTACGGTCCTAACCCTTCTGGGCAAAAGAAGCAACGTGTGCCGAACTCAACTATTCCTCAACCATCTGGTTCCAGACCATCTGTCCCTAGACCGACAGGAACCACGGCATCTGGTCATGAACAAAACTTTGAGGAGTTTGCTCGTGCAAAGTTTAGGGAAGCTGCTACTGTGATGCGGGTTCATCAGGATCAAATCATTCGTCAGCAAAAGGATCTTGATTACTTGAAGAAAAAGGATTTTGTTCGAGATCAGCAAATGACGCAACTGTCTCGCCTAACTAAGGAACAAAGTGTTCATTTGGGAAATTTCATTCAACAAGATGCTTCGACTTCTGCCCAACAGGAGACTTTGGTAAGGGCAACAGATCAGCTTCTCCAAATTGTGATGGATCTTATGTCACTCCTTGCTGATCAGGGGGAGAGTACGGATTTCCAGGTTCAGGCTCAATGCAAGATCGATGAGCTGAAGAAAATTCGAGATGATCTTGACAAGGACAAAGATCCCGAAGCAGCGATGCAGGGGGGAGCAGTCAAGGAGCGCACGTGCTCCTGAAACTGCAACCTCGGCTCAAGTTGAGAGGGAGTCTTCGGTTGCGGCCGCAAGGGGAGATAAAGGTCTTGTGTATGCTGATACAGGTGCCTTATCTGATTCTGAATTGGATCCTGCTGTCGATTTGGTTTTAGGAGATGGTGAAGTGGTTGAGGATCTGGTTGAAGACTGGCGAACGGATGACGAACTAGCTGGTAAGTTTGAATTCATAGAGACTGGGAAAGGTAAAAGGATCGAGTACGAATCCCTTAAGGTTAACATTGATGATCTCAGGAGCTTCGTGTTTGGTAGTGAAATGCCAGAAGAAATCACGAATCCTATTCGAGTTCCAGAAGAAGTTAGTTTGGCTGCTCACAGATGCTTTAAGCCTCTACCCGACGAAACTCAAAGGAAGAGGTATATGAACACCAGAGGTGAGTATTCGGGTCAGATTCGAAGTTGGGATTTTGATGAACAACACAGCTTGGTAATGATCAAAAGGACCGATGGGGTACAGTATTTCAGGCCATGGGCCAAGTTCCTTCAGACTCTTCCAGCTCGTGATCTCCATCACATTGCTCAACTGGATCTCAACAACGATACGAATGTTGCTAGCATCAGAGGATTAATTCCTCACCTCGTTTGGAAGACTTTCAAGCCAGCAGTTGGTCGGGGTATTAAGTTCTTCAACAAGTTCACCGGCAAGGAAGAATGGAAGATGGTCTATCCTCCAGCGAGATGCCTTCGTAAAATCCCTATGCGCAAATTTGATCTTGATAAATTTGACAGCTTATGTTATTGGTTTCTTGATGGCAAGACTGGGGAAGCGGTGATTACCGAGAAGATAGTGACTGAAGATATTGCGAGAATTCTGGATCCGATTTGGCTTGTCAACTTAAGGGAGGCACATCTGAAGAAGCTTCGTCGTCTGCCTCTGAAATACCTTAAAGAAGACCGCGAGTTGGCCGTTCAGTTTATCAAGGTAGTTCAGTTCGGTGTGAAAAACAAGGTTTAGGCAGGCAGCGAATACTCGAAGCAAGGATGAAGATTTCAAGACACATGAAGACCATGCGCTGATCAAGGGGGAGTTTGTTAATGCACTTTTAGTGATAAGTGCAAGGCCTTCCAATTGTTAGGGTCTTTATTGTACATGTCTTGTAATTTAGTCCAAGGTTTATCCTTGGACAATTTGTCCAAGTTTGTGTCAAGGCCTTTGTCAGGGTTTATGTTTAGGACAAAGGTCGGGGGTTTTGTCTAGAACTAGAGAAAGGGTTTATGTTATGATTCACTTGTCCGAGTTTTGTGTAGGATGTTTTGTCAGGACTTCCATTATGTTATGGAGTCCGAGGTTATTCTTGTATGGGCTTTGGGCCCTTGTCTCTGGACAATGTGTTGTCCGGAGTTTGTCTTGTATATATACCTTTATGTGGAATAGACAAGACAACGTTTTCTTTTGTGGAAATCTGTGCCCTAATCATTGTGTGTGTTTTGTTTTGCGGCTCCTGTGTGTGTGACGTCACTCATTTCCTACATCAAGAATACTCTGTGTATTCTTGATGTCTCTCATAAATCTGGCATTCTTGTTCTACATCCTACAGTGGTTGATCATCAGGTAGATTCCGCACACTGTTGGTTGTCTTTGTTGAGTGAGATCTTGGGTAAGGTGACCTTACAAAAACAAAACTTGTTTTGACAAATACTTAATATTCTTTTTTAAGAACTTATGAATTCCTAAATCTGAATTTTGCTAACAAGTACAAGTATAATGATAATCAAATCAGAAAAGAAACAACAGCAAACATAGTCAAAAGCTTAAGTATTATTTATAAGAACCCCTTTTAAAAGGTTATCAAAATTGCCTACCCAAGCTTTACCAGCAAAACGTGGCCCATCCACTTGGGTTGGCAAAGGGTGTCCATGCTAACGGTTCATAAAGTGCAGGAAAATAAAGGTGGGGGGCATCAAGGGCTTCATCCTCCACAAACAGAAGGACCCATCCACCTTTGTCACCCTCTATTGTTTAAAGGATCAATGATCCTTAACCCTAATTACTATTGTTTTAGTTACAAGCCAAATTATTCAAAAATAAAAACACCAACAACCAAAAGACATAAAAAATGGGCTCCGGCCACGTCTAGAAATTTCCATCATTGCCCATTGATGCAGCCTACTCCTTCGCTGCTTCATCACCCGCACCACTGCCGCCAGCCACTGCCTCCTCAGGATCCTTAGTGCCACTTGGGATAGCCTTCAGCGTGAGTGTCTCCTCCGGCTCCTCCTCATCCCCAGCTCCTTTAGCCTTTGCTTCCAGCTAGTAGTGTCCCACTCAGCCCTGTCGAAGGAAGGATCTGTAGCCTCCTTTGCCATCTTGAGTTTGGCCTTTAGAATCACAATGGCAGCGGTTAGCTTAGCCTCTTCCGTGACCTCCAACCGATCCTTGTTAGCCTGGATTTCATTCACGAATATCTGCTTCTCCAAGAGACCATTTTCTTTCTCCAGCTGGGTGATTTTCTTCTCCATGGCAGCAGCGATGGCACGAAGGTCAGCCACCGTTTCCTCAGCCTCAACAAGACGCTTGCTCTGGATGGCCTGGATCTCAATAAGTTTCTGTTAAGAGAAAGTTGTTAGAATTTGTGACGCTCAAATATCTTTAAAAGAAGGATCAGTGATCCTTACCTCGGAGATGAAGTCGTGGATCTGCTGTTCAATCTCGAGGACGTCATTGGATGGCGCGTCTGGCTTCTTCCTTTTGGCTCCAGTTTTAGCTTTGCCGGTGGTGCTTCTGGTCCCAACTTGGCTTGGGCCTGTGGCCATCTCTTTTTTTTTTGGATCGGGGTGACATGATACCTTCGACATCACCCATGCCGAACCTGGTGGCTGATTTTGATGAAGATTTAGCAGCACCTACAAACACAGAACTCAGATAAGTATTCATTTTTTACTTCATACTAAATAATTAAACACTTATGTACATGTATACTTACTTGACATGGTGTAGGAGGCTGATGTTGCTTCTTCTGAATCTTTGATCTTGGGATGGAATGTTCTGACAGTTGAGTCCAATGCCCAAAAAGCAGCAACTCTTCCAGCGGTGGTAGCAAAATCCTTCAAGGTGCTGAGATTGGTCACTGCACAAAAAATGAAGGATCATATATCCTTGGATTAAAATACAAAATTTTCTATAGAACGATCTTGTGGATCCTATATCCTACCCTCTACGTTCCACTTTTTAGGAAGATGATCCCCGTTGGGAATGGAATCCCTCCTGACGAAGAAGAATTGATTTCTCCAATGGGAATCATTCTTGGTGGTTTTGAGTATTGGGTGGGTTGTTGAGGTTTGGCTTTAAAAAGGAATCGGTGAGATCCGTGGCTAACCAAGTTGTACAGGTGATTGAGTTCAGCGAGACGAAGCTCTATGCCCTCTTTAGCGATGATCTGCTCAAGGGTATAAAGAACCCTCCAGAGCATGGGCATGCCCTGAATGTAGCACATGCCGGTAAAAGTGAAAAAGCTCTAGGTAAAGGCTGGAAAAGGGTAAGAGAAACCTATTTCAAAAGGGGTAGCAGGGAAACACACCCATGTGGATGATATGCAATCGCTTTTCATTGAAGAATCGAAGGGCCTAAATATAGTACCCTCTGGAAAACAGGGGTGCGTCTGCTCGATCTCAGGGTCAGTGAATCGGCAAAGTTCTTGCGAAGGTTCTTTTAAAAGGTTTTGGCTTTTGGGAGGACTGTTTTTCTCTTGATCCTTATGTAGTGAGGATCGGATCATGGTTTTGGTCATGATGAATGAAAGGGACGAGAGGATAAAAACATAAATTCGAAAGAGAATGAGAGAAATATTACCTGATAGATCTTCGAATGAGGATTTAAAGAAAGGAGATATTGGATTTAAATGAATATTTTCATCCCTATCTCTAATCTATTTATAATCATTATTTGTTGCAGGCAATCACTTCAGCTGACGTCAGCCTTCTAACGGTCATATCTGTTAGCAACGGCTAGTCCGAATTAAATGAAACATGACTTATTCGGTTCATATCCAACCAGTCATGTTTGGGAGCAATTGTTAGGGATAGAATTTTATTGCTTCTGGATCATGAATCCTTTATTGTGCCTGGATCACGGATCCTTAAGATTTGCTGCAGGAAAGATAAGGATCAAGGATCCTCATTAATATTCTATAAACTAATAATTGTTTCCAATATCTTATGGACTTGTATTGCAGGTACGTTTCAGGGAAGACTCGTTCAAACCGAGAATCACGGAGAATATGCTTCTATTTCCGGCACGTGCATAAGCTAGTAACCGTTGGTGATGAACGTGCATGCATGGCAAGATTTTCGGAAAGTTAGTTAGGATATTTTCGGCTATGTTATTAGGGATATTGAGCTGGGTAGAACACACACTTACACCTTTTTTCTTTGATCAGAAGATATACGCAATCACTCTCTCGAACACACACTAGTATTCATTGTAACGAGCTCAATATCATCCAAAGTTGTAATCTTTTAATGCAATATAGTTGGTGATCGGTAGTTTCCATCACCCGAGGTTTTTTAGGCCGGAGATCATTCATTGATCAAGGGCTTTTTCCTCGTATAAATCTCGGTGTTCATCATTGTTTACATTTCATACTCGTTCATACAATAATTCATTATATCAAGCACTCAACCTCACATTCAAAGTTTGGTTACATTATCCTTAATCAGATTTTTGACCAAAACAGTTTATGCCCGTTTGCTTTCAGTAGTTCATTAGGGTTTTTAATTTTTTATATGTTATTCAAACGTTTCAAAGTTATCACTAATAAAATACTTGATAAATGTTAGCATATTGAATATTACATACTTTAACAATTTGGTGGATCTACGTGATGTTTGTGATGAAAAATGTTGATTTTATTCAAGACTTAATATATATTCGTTTGTGTTTATTTGTTTCATGAATGTTTGCTTGCATGTGTTCATTTGTGTTTATGAATGTTTGTTTGTGTTCACTTGGTTGCTTGTGTCTGTTACATAAAATTAATGAACTAACATGAACATGTTCATTTCCTCCTGAATGAACGAACACGAACATAAAATCTTGTTCGGTAAGTGTTCATGAATAGTTCGTGAACAAATTTATCTTCTTAATAAAGGAACATGAACAAGGCATTGTTCGTATTTGTTCAGTTCATTTACAGCCATACCTGAACATATCAAATGTTCAGTTAGGAATTTAACACAATTATTTTCAAGAACGGGAATAAAAACATAGTGAGTATTAGTATAAACACAATCATTGGCAAAGGTAACGCTTTTAAACGCCTGTGTTTGAGTTAGGGCGGTCTTGGTTCAAATTCATAAAAAGAAATTTGTTTAAAAAGGGATATTGGATTTAAATAACACCAACTTTGACCCATTGGCCGATAACACTCCCAACTTTCGATTTGTACACCAGCACTCCCAACTTTCAACTTATTGGCCGATAACACTCCCTAACTTACTGAACCCTAACCCAGTTAGCTGATGTCAGCTGCCACATCATCGAAAATGCCATGTCAGGCACCACATCAGTTTCCACGTCATCGAAAAAATGTCATGTCAGCTGCCACGTCATCAAAAATGCCACGTCAACAAACAAGGCCACATCAGATGTCGCATCAGCAAAAACTAACTGGGTTAGGGTTCAGTCAGTTAGAGAGTGTTATCGGCCAATAAGTTGAAAGTTGGGAGTGCTGGTGTACAAATCGAAAGTTGGGAGTGTTATCGGCCAATGGGTGAATGTTGAGGTTATTTAGATCCAATATCCCTTACAAAATAAATGATATGAAGTATTGATATTGTGTGTAAAGCAATTAGACTTTTTATATCAAACCTTATGTTTCAATATTATTTAATTGCAAATATGTAAATAAAATATTTATTGAACTTGATTGTTATTTGACGAGCATTCACCGGATTAAGTCTCATACTCTCATCTTTATCTTTCTCAAGTTAGCAAACGTCGTAGCTTCTTTGCTTCTACTTTTGATATGCCAAACAAACACGAATAGAGGCATGTTCGTATTTGTTTAAAACCTAAACGAACAGTTCACTAACGTAAACAAACATAATTTAACAAACTATAAACAACACAAATGAACATAAATGAACACGATTTACTAAACGTAAATGAACATAAAGTAATTTATTATATAAATAAGTAATTAAATACGATAAATTCCATTGGAAACCTCATTCTTATTACTAAAAAGGCCAATTGCCAATTAGTTATAATTACTAAAACGCAATAGACAAAAGAACACCCAAAAAGTGTGTTTTTTCATTCTTTTATAAAACGCAATGGATAAAAAACAGTTTTTTTATTATTTTGTAAAATGCAATGGACAAAAAACACCCAAAAGTGTGTTTTTTCATTCTTTTGTAAAAACCAATGGATAAAAAACAGTTTTTTTTCATTATTTTGTAAAACGCAATGGACAAAAAATACCCAAAAGTGTGTTTTTTCATTATTTTGTAAAACACTATTTTAAATGAAAGTCTAAACTGAAAGATATTTTGCAATTTTTCTTTAAGACATTTTGTCACCTGGTGTGCAACTTTTTATTAATGATTTCTCAATGAAATTGGAACTAATGATGTTGCCCAAACTCATGATTACATCGAGAGAAATAGTAGAATCAGAGATATCTTCATTTTGAATTCAAAAATGTTTGAGAAATTTGAGAAGAGGAGTACATGTTTTAACAGAAATCTCATGTTCCATCGCATCATGTTAAATTGAAAAAAACGAGAAATTATAGAAACATAAACTGGGTTTTTCTTCAAAGAAATCGAAGAACACGTTGATTGAGTGTTCGAACCATTCATTGATGAAGAAAAATTGCACCGTGATGTAGTAATTCTAATGAGAGAAAAGGAATGAAATGTTGAAGATAGTGAGTTTTGAACATCTGGGTTTTGAACATACAGAGAAGAGAAATAGAAAGAATAGATAAAAGAAGATCAACTAAAATACCCTTCCCACTTGTATTTCTACTTTTCCAGATGGACGGCTAAGATTACTTTCTATCATTTCTACCCAAAACATACTTCCTATTTGATCATCTCCCTTATTATTGTTATTTCCATTCACATCATCATTAGTTAAAGATGTGTTTGTTGATAAGATTACATTTCATGCAGTTTACTTTCCCTTGGCACCATTATATATTGGCAAATATCACTACTGTTACAAAACCCAATTGCAACGTAACCAAAATTCGACATTTCGGCAGTATGCAAGTAAAGATTTTAAACAATAAATAAAATAACAAGGTGTACAAGAACATGTAACATAGATAAATATGAAACAAAAAGCCATCCACCTCACTCAGCTTCAGCAACATTACCATATTGCCAAGGGTTGAATTCTATCTTCGTGATGTCAGTACCATTCGTCGTTGCGTTACCAACAGCATCTCTGTGTTCAGAATATTTCCCATTGTACTCACAGATCTCCAAATCACCCCAAGGTGTCACGTAGGTCTCTTCCGTTATGTCAAACCATCGTGGAACAAATTTCTGACCCTTTGACTCACGAGTCCTCTTCTCAGCCCTTTGTTTCTCCTCCAGACTATAATCAAACCCAACACAAAGCGTTAGAATTATGACTGGATGTGTGTATGGTGTGTGTGTGTGTGTGAGAGAGAGAGAGAGAGAGATGCGTACATGCTCTTTTCGGAACCAGCTTTAGACATGTCACCCTTCTCAAGCGCATATCTATCTGACCGCAAGCGAGAATCTGATGCCAGTAAATTTGTTGGTGCTGTATCAAAGCTGTTTACTTTATGTGCGAAATGCGTATACTGAAACTTGTCGTTTGCTGGAGCCTCGGCAACTCTCCAAACCTGAAAAGAACACCATCAGAAACAAAAATACTACCGGCATGTTTGTAATATGAAGAACATTTAACTTCAAGGATTCGGTATCCGTTATATGTTACGCTAAACATAAACTCGTTCAACATTATATATGAATGCGTACCTCTTTAAGGTCGGTTCCTGACAGAGGTTCCCCGTCCAAATCACAAGGCTGATAGCTCATAGATGTGTTCCATTTGCCTGTCATCAATATCTTTGGTTCTTCGGCAGCATTATATACGTATCCATCCACTTCATAGCGGCCAGCACTAGAAATAAAAAACATAAGTATTTATTTCCATTATTAAAATCGATACAGTTATGTTAACAACAAACAACAACAAAGTAATGTAAGATGAACATACCCAAACCAACCACAGGGTTGAAAGTATAAAACGACTTTGTCTCCTGTGGTCAAGTTGGTCAACACCATGTCTCCTGGAGAGTCAACCCATGTCCTTCCGAATATTAAGTTGTTAACTTTTGTGGGAGGGGGCACCAACTCTAGGATTACTCCATCTTTCTTCAGCTTCAACCGTGTTCTGTAGCCAAACATTATTAAATCAATAAGATATTCCCATTGGTCAGCTGGTAAATCGAATATTTTCTTGAAATTAACATCAAGCAAAAGAATTAAAATTACAAGTGCCACAAAAATTTACCTTCCAAGAGGATATATATCAAGCGAGTTGCCAAGAAACTTGGTCTGCACTTTTGAAGTTATATCATAAACAAAATGATCATTTTCAGCATGTGCAGCACTTATTGGGGGATGATGGCTAACCTGGTGTACACATAAGAAAATATTCGATTCAATAAATTATACCAACATATAAATAAAACTCTTTAACAAGTGAAAATTAAAGTGAAAGTGTGTGATATCTGAACTATGTACATTTGAGCAAATAAGGACTTTAAAAGTCACCTGCTCTGCAATAAATGTGATTCCATTATGATTAACCATTTCATAGGTTTCACCAAGAATTGGATTGAAAGGCTTCCAGGTTCGTTGCAAAGCGTAATAATTGGATATAAACCAGGACGCTGCAACAAAATAAAACATCAATAATAACACCTTGAAATTAAATGTGTGTGTGCAAGCATGTATATGGCACACACAAGACATGGATTACTAGGATATCAAAGGAGGCAATTCCAACCCATTTATATGAAAACATATCAATGCGGATGCATTTATCGATGAAGATTATAGCTATAATAGAAAGAAAATGGGTCAATAGTTGTAGAAAATGTATTGAAACGCTGGTTACCTCTTATATCTATGATCTATCTAGAAATAAATAATATTGTCTTAATCATATCGCTATTTGTAATTATTTTTTAAATTTAATAATTTATAAAAAGTGTTAGTGGGTCAAACCAAATGGACAATTTTGACCTGACCCCATTTTGACCCGTTACTCAACCAGCCTATTATGCCACCTCTAGGTATATGCATGGGCTCAGGGAGAAAATGCTGGATCTGATACATCAGTGAAAATGGATTTTTGAATAATAGACACTTATATGAGTGAGTGTGTCTGTTTTAATGAAAGAGATTCTTACCTGCATACACCAATCGCATGTGTGGATCCTCACATTCATCTGCTAGCTTTAGCAGGTGGGAATATTCCATCAACTAGCGAAATAGTAAACAAAACATACAGTTAAGCCAAAAATTAAGAAAAAATCAGCTATAAGATAAGATATATGATATCGAATAAAACCTCTGCCATTTTCTGCAGCATTGTCATTGGCTCAAAAATGAGCACCGGTAGAGTAACCATGGATGTGATATCAGCACCTACATACTTCTGCATCATTTTCCAGTGACTGTCACGATCCTGCAAATATAATAACATAAGCCCTTCATGAAAGAAACAGTAAATAACTAACAAAACATATGATCAAAACGAAGTTGGTCATCTCAAGGCGGATTTTATGCACAAACCTAATAAGTTAGAACACATAATCAAATGTTATCAATCACTATACAACCCAAATCAAAATTCTGTCCTCCATTCATGTAAATCTAAGTTCATTTATTAAAAACAACAGCATTCTTGGTTTTCAAAGGCATGGGCACGCCATGGCAATGAGGTGCCCAAAGCCGAGGCGAAGGCGTATGCATCACGTACGTGAGGTGCACTTGTTGCTAATCAGATGCGATTTGAAGATCGTCTTGATGCGCCTCAGGCACACTTTTTAAAACACGTATAGCAATACGACTGAACTCAAACCAATGCAAAATAATTTTCAGCAAAAAGCACCTTATAAGTACTTAAAACAAAACATAAACAAAACACGAGTAATTATAATGCACCTCATGTTTCCATCTCCCTTTTTGTGCTTCAACTTCAGCATCTTCCGTCCCTCCTTCCGGATTAATCACCTCCAGTCCCTCGTAACCAAGCATACTACCAAAACAAGCAAGTCCAAATACATCAGAGACGAAGATCTTCCGGTTAACAATTCAACATTCAACTTTTCAACAAGTCATTAAAGATCCAAAACACATACAATACTATCTACACACAAAAAAACTAACAGAATTATACTGCTAAGTGCTAATGTATTCATCATATTTCAAATGATTCTAAAACCAAAAGCATTCGGATAGCCGGATCTGGACCGATCTATTCCAGAACATAAATCAACTTGTTCCACCAAATCTGGAACAGAATCATACATACAATTATAACTAATAACAATAATCTGGAACAGCAGTTTGTTGCCCGTCTACCTGCTATGTAATTTGCCTTGTTGATTGAAATGAAAACAATTGAAATTAAATAAAAAAAATGCATACTAAATCACACAGATATAAGATATCAAGCTAAAATTAAGCATAAAACAGTGAAAACAACATTAATACTACATGAATCTGGAATCATCAACAACGAAGAAACAAATAAGAAACTTACAAGTTAACCTGGCTCTTGAAATTGGACAAACTCGAAGCAAGCGACGAGAAGAATCCTCCACCCTTCTGTGCCATATCTGATAATGAAACCCTAGAACTTTTGTGTGCTAATAATATGCAACAAATTGAGATTCAAATACTGGTTTTGAACAGCTAAAATTACAGATCTTATAATTGCTTTACAGATAGATCAAATAAAGCATTCAATAATTATGAATAAGAATATACGTGCTGTGATTTCGAATTTTATATTACAGAAATGAGATTAGATGAAGAAAAACTTCGTTGGCGGGTTCTTATGTTCAACTTTTTTCAAAGTCAAAATTGGTAACAGCGATGAAATGATACGGACGAGTTGGCCACGTGCTGGTAGGCGCGTGGTGGATTTGGAGGTGGAATTAGAGAGTTGCAGGATAATGTACAAGTTTTATGCATGGGGTATGAGTTGGTGATGCGTGGTTGTTCTGGATTGGGGTTTAGATATTTACAAGTGAGGCGGCTGCCGTTTCTCCATTCGTTGAAGGGGTCAATCTTAACTCCTAGTCTCTTTCGTTCAAAACAAGACAGCGGAGATATTGCAAAATGTACAAGTTTTAATTTAATGCATGAGGAACAATTCGATTCTCTTTATTTTCTTTTTCCTCTTATTTAGGGCACGCGGTATGGTTTTGGATGAGAGGTTTCAGGTTAGGTTTATTGGCGTGGTTTGGCTATGAATGGCGCTCCGTTTCAAGTGAGGGGTTTTGATTGGCTTACTCTATTGATGTTCACGGTTTAGTTTGGTTTGAAAGCCGTTCTGTATACCGATTAGACGTCGGTTCGTATTGTTTAAAAGATAACGAAAGAGTAAACAAATTTATGTTTCATTTCCATCGATATTTTAATTTCTATCGACTTTTATATAGTTCTTATATATATTAATCTATAAGCTAAAAATTAAATCGTTATCATTTTAATTAGATATAAGTTTATAAAAATGACTTTTTTACAACACTTATTAATTTCTATCGGTTTCAGTTTTTTGGTTTTAGCAACGGTTCAATTCTGTTTTTGGAACAAAATTACGTAAGATTCAAAAAAAATAACCCAAAACTAAAGAATCATTCTAGATGTTTACATGTAAGTTATTGTATATAACCTTTTAATTGATATTGTTACATAAACCTAACATTTTAATTTAATGAGTTACATGCAATTTTAGTCCCTGTAGTTTGGACTATTTTGTCAGTTTGGTCCAAAGGTTTCATTTTTTACTTGTGGGTCCAAAAAGGTTTCACCGTTGCCATTTTAGTCCACTGGGTTAACTTATCCGTTAAATCCGTTAACGAAAAGGGCAATTCGGTCATTTATATGCCTGAATTACCCTTCTAGTTAACAGAATTACAAATGAAAATGGCCTAATTTCCCTTCTCGTTAACAGAAAACATGGTTGAAGTTAACCCAGTGGACTAAAATGGCAACAGTGAAACATTTTTGGACCCACAGGGAAAAAATGAAACCTTTGGACCAAACTGGCAAAATGGCCCAAACCACAGGGACTAAAATGGCTTTTAACTCTAATTTAATTTTAGGAATATTGGATTTTAATAATCTCAACTTTCACCAATTGGCCAATAATACTCCTAACTTTCAATTTGTACACCAGCACTCCCAACTTTCAACTTATTGGCCGATAACACTCCCTAACTAACTAAACCCTACCCCAGTTAGCTGATGTCAGCTGCCACGTCATCAAAAAAATGCCATGTCAGCTGCCACATTATCAAAAATGCCACGTCATTTGCCACATCACTGCCACGTCAACAAAAAATGTCACATTAGTTGCCATGTCATATGTCACGTCAGCAAAATGGGCCACATCAGCAAAACTAACTGGGTTAGGGTTCAGTTAGTTAGAGAGTGTTCTCAGCCAATATGTTGAAAGTTGGGAGTACTGATGTACAAATTGAAAGTTTGGAGTGTTATTAGCCAATTGGTGAAATTTTAGATTATTAAAATCCAATATCCCTTAATTTTATGTTTCTCCAAAATTTCCATTAACACGTTTTCTTTTATAATACTTTGAAGATCATTTGATTTTTGTATTAAATTTTGTAATTTCTTGTAGATAATAGATAAATCATTTCAGTTATAAATAAATATGTTAATTTTTTATAACTGCTTAACATTCAATAATAAAATTAAGAGTTTAATTTCATTTTAGTCTTTTTGGTTTGGATCATTTTGAAGTTTAGTTCAAATGTTTCATTTTTCGTCTATGGGTCCAAAAAGGTTTCACCGTTGCCATTTTGGACAACTTGGTTAACTTCATCCATTTATTCTGTTAATGGGAAATGTTAATTTGGTCATTTTATATGGCCAAATTATCATTCTAGTTAACATAATTACATATAAAATGAGCAAATTGTCCTTTGTATTAAAGAAAAAATGATGAAGTTAACTCAGTTGACTAAAATGACAACGGAAAAAACCTTTATGGACACACTGACGAAAAAGGAAACATTTGTATTAAACTGACAAAATGGCCCAAATCACAGGGATTAAAATGTCATTTAACTATAAAATTAATGATTGCTACTAGTATGGTTAAAAATTTACACATAAAAATATATCGATTGGGACTACTATTGTAACTTATATGGTTTCGGTCATTGAAAATGTTATCTGAAAACCAAACCAAGATTTTCGGTTATTAAAAATTCGAAAACCGAACCGTCATTTTTTGTTTCGATTTGTTATGTCGTTTTCTACCCACTCCTGGGCCTTCCTCACCTGCAAAATGAAGTCCGAAAGAGCTTCCCCTTTAACGCCTACCATTACACTCACATAAGCCCCTTTAGTCCCTCCCCCCCCCCCCCCCCGACGCTTACAAGGCAGTGTTCAGGACGTTACAGCTAATGTGAAGATAGGGTGCCACTCCACACCACCTAGCCTTAAGAAGACATGATCCCAGTCAGAATCCTGTCTCTCGACCTTGAAAAAAAGTTTCTAGATCAATCAGTGAGTATTCACCGCCTTTTTCAAATAAATCTCATTTACCTCTAAAGTTAATTTATTATAATTATAAGTTGATTTATATTTAATTATCTTTATAACATTTACCTCTAAAGTTAATTTATTATAATTATAAGTTGATTTATATTTAGTTATCTTTTATAGCATTTCATTCAACAAAAAAATCCTAAATAACATGTGTTTATTAGCTTCTTAAAAGACTACATACGCACTTTTTTTTAAATTCGTATATATTAATTTTTAATGAAACTTCTTTTTTAGATATTCTTATATATTAATTTTAATTTAATGAAAACCGAGTTTTATTCAAACAAATAATTTTGGTCTAGTAAACAGTTTTAGCACATGCTTGGGTTGACAATTCGAAAAATAACAAAATTGGTAACCAAGTTGTATTTGAGATGAAATTTAACATAACCCAGGTTTAATCTTTTATCATGTAATGTTTAATCATGTTTTTAATCATTATGCATTGTGTTTTTGTTATCAGTGAAAATTTTTATTAATATTATCTTATTTTTAATATTTTTTTAGGGAAAGGGTAAAATGAGAATCACCTTAAGTTGCGAAAACCGCGAGAACTTTTTGATCCGGCACGAGTTGGGTAATTTTTTTTGTACAAACGTAGATGAAAAAATTATAAACAAATCTGAAAAAAATTGTCAAGTCAGTAATTTTGACTGATGCAAGTTTTTTTACGGCGGACGTAAATTTTGGAATAAGATAATTATTTTTTTACGCCTCATGTAAATGTAGGTATGCAACATTTTTTTCAATTTTTTTTTGCTGAAACAAGTTATTGTTTTTACGACTTTTGAGAAAAAATTTCGGAAAACCCTTTTTGATGGCCTAGTTCTTGCGGTTCTCGCAACTCGTGTGGTTCTCATTTGAACAGAATCCTTATTTATTAGGTAATAAATTTATAATCAACACTATTATTTTCATACTATAAATAAGCAATATTTTGTTGCTTTATTTGTTGTACCATGTATGGAGAGATTTTCAAGAAAAAAATGATTTTTCATTTTTCATCTAAAGGTTTTTATCTTCTCGTTTTAACTTTCTTTTACTTTTTAGTTTTGACCCAAAGACTTTCAAGTTTCGCAATTTTACTTCAACAATTTTTTTATTTTCAACTTTGATCCTCTATACTTTTCATCTTTTTGCAAGTTTTTTGTTCTACGTTTCGTGCAAGACTTTGTGAGTCAACACGTTGCAACGTGTGTGTGTGTGGTTTAATGTTTTTTTGTCTGTTTTTTCCGTCTGACAGGCCCGTCGCAACGCGTCTATTATTCTTCGTTTGACAAGTTCGTTCCAATGCGCGGGTCCTAAATCGACTTAGTTTTTCTTTCTACGTTTTACGTTTCGGTCTAATTTCTTCACATTAACACGCCGCAACGGGTGTGCGTGATTCAACGATTTAACGTCTGTTTTTCGTTTAGTGTTATTTTTCTTTTTTCATTTATTTTATTTACGAGCTCTTCTGTTGTTGTTGGTGTGGCATTGGGGCTACTTGGCACGATTTTACAAACGTGTTTGGCCTATTAATTTTTTTTTACTAAAAGTAATTTGTTTCAAGTTTACCCCTATACCTCCTTTACTTAAAAAAACTACTTTTAAGTGTATATTTTTATGTACGTGGGTATGAATTCAATTTTCTCTATTCGACGTAAACATTTTTTCTGGAAATGAGTGAGATCAGCTATAATATGTTTTTGTTTAAAACAACATTTTTATGTGCATACTTTTATGTACGTTTTGGTATAAATTCAAGTTGGTGTATGTTTCAACGTAAACTTTTTTTGGAAATGAGTGAGGGCAAAATATACTACCGTGCTTATTTTATGAATGTTTCGTTAATTTGTTTCGAATCGGGTGGAGTCAAATTGTGGTTTCTCTTTTTCCTTTTTTTTCGAAAGTTAATTAATCTCTTCGATTATACGTGTCAGCTTTCTGTTATACCCGTTATGTTTTTATGATATGTCGAAACACACGTTTTCATATGGTTAACACATCACATAATGTTTGGACTAATCCATTCAATGTTTACGATGTATTTGTGCCACAACGCGCGCGAACCTTATTGCTAGTTTGTATTAATAAGTAATTGGAAAAAGTTTATGGATATGAAAATTTTCACATGACAATGATGTGAATGAGAAAGTGTAGTTAGATGAGACGGATGTAAAAGATGCATACTTTCCGGTCCTTTATCCTTAGGTTGCGAGGTATGGAATGGAGCCCCTACGAGATTCATTGTGTCATCTCATTGGCACGTAGGCGTCACGTAAGAGAAGGGGCTCCATTGCATTTTAGAATAAAGACTATGAATGTCCTTTAATAATTACCTAATTGTGTTTTTTGTATAAAAACAATTAAATAAATTATAAATAAAAAATATAACATCTAAATAATTAATAAAATAAACAACCAACATTTAAATAACTTGGAGAGAAAAACATAAAACATAAATAATTTTAAGTGGTATAGATGGGGATTTAATCATCACAAATTCTATGCAAACATAATTTTAATGGTATAGATGGGGATTTAATCATCACAAATTCATAAAAGTTACAAATTAATTTCTATTTTACAGTCATTTAATCTATCTACGTTTTGATGTAAAACTCAAATGAGTAATCTAATACGCCCATGAACGTGCCATATCAATGATTAATGTCACCTTAATTGCATATGAACTTTACTTATTGCTACTTTGGAATCCTTTCTACATGTTAATTGCATTATACCTTTCTAACCAAAAGTATAATATTTTATCGTACACCTTTTCATCGAATATATAGCTTTGGAATTAAACTTCATATTTATTGAAATGGATTAAAAACCCTTTCTATATAATCACAATCACACAGTTTCAGGAAGAAAAAAAAAACTAGAGAGGTGCATCTCTAATTTATTCTACCGTCGCATCTTTATTTTTTCCTACACAAATACTAAACATCAAATAGTTTGGTGCAATCTCAAATGCGAGTCATTACGGCAATATATACATATTGTTTCGGTTACCATGAGAGATAGACGTGTTCGTCCAAGAGGAAGCACATAATTTGTTTTAACTTTTAATCGACACATGTTGAACACGTATCTTCAACCACTACTAACAGATTTGTTCACTCATTTAGCATTGAAGACCAAGGGCGGACCCAAGCTTTGGCTTAGGTGGGCGGGCGCCCCCCTTGAATTTTATTTCTTTTTTGTGTATTTTCGAATAAAAAATCCCGACCGCACCCCTTGAAATTTTGGTTAAACCCTTCGTTCGCACCTCGAGAAAATATTTCCTGAGTCGGCCACTATTAAAGATACTTGTTTAAGACTTCGGGTTGAATCCTTTTATTTATTTTCTAATTATTGATATCAATACAAGATCCATACTTTCGTATATACAAAATGTGCATAGAAAAGTTTGCGATGTTAAACTAAAGTTTATAAATAATGAAAAGACCAAGAGATTAAAGAGTGTATTATGAATGTGATGTGAGGGTAGTGGCCACTCAATCATATGTTTGGTGTTTAATTTATGACAACTAAATGTCGCCATCATCACTATAATTGTAATAATCTCATTTATTTGGGGTGATGGGGATGATTAAATTGTGGATAAGCACCAAACTCCATCCACCATCCGACACAAAAGTTGTGATTTTAGTGGTGGTTTGCATGCACTTTTCTGATAATATCGGCAAACTATTGACTTATGGTTATGAATTTTTATAATATAGCTTTGAAAATACATAAATTGCATGTATTTCATGATTATAATATAGCTTTAAAAATACACAAACTGCATGTATTTCATGATATACAAAATAAAATCAAATCAAATCAAAACATTAGCCTTTACAAAACTCATTACACTTTTATGTGTGTCTTAGGTTACAAGGTATGGAATGGAGCCCCTAGGAGCTTTATTGTGTCACGTCAGTTCCACCTCATCAATAAGGGCCCCTTTAACTTGGAGGGTATGATAAAGCCCCCATTATCATTAATGGCGCCCTTCCTTTACGCACAAATATGTCGCTATTACTTGCCATTGCATTCTCGTCCCCTTAATAGCGCCCCCTTGTTGGCTAAGGTGACATGGGCATAGCGCCTCATACCTTAGAGCCTTAATATACAACCATAAGGTTTCTACAAAATTGTTATTTTAAAGCAAGGTTTTAATTTGTAATATAAAAATTATACATGACTTATTACACAATAATAGTTATTAGTTTGGTTATAAAAGGTGACAATTTAATAAAAAACCCTAATACAAATATAATATTTCAAATATACTTATCTATCTTAAACTTTTACAAAACCTAGTATTAATCAACATACTAATTAATCAATTATGGTCGCTACATATTAATTAATTAACTAACTAATCATAATTTCATTAAAAAACATTCCGAATGGATACTATTGATGGTTGGATCATGAACTGTAACTGATTCATAAAGTTTAAACACGAAATCTTGTGGGTTTTATGAGTTTATTTACTCGGGATGGTTTAACTATGAGAAGACGCGTCTTTGTAGGTTAAACATGCAAATTAGAGGTGTAGCTAAAGAAACTGGGAGTTGGAATGCTCGAGATATGAAAAAACCAAAAAGTTAGAAATAAGCCAAGGTCGTAGCCTACAACCTAGCCCTAAGCAATGGTATTCTCACTCATAATTGGGACAAAACGCCATGACTGTAAGCTACAGTCCCAACGATAGCTTACAGTGAACTCAGATATAAGTTTTCACGTCATAGTACCACCATAGGCTATGGTCCCAACGTTGCATATGGTGGGAGATACATAAGTTTTGTTAAAACAAGATTCTAGGGCTTCTAGAGATATATTTTCATTCCTACTCGACGTGGAGGCTTCTTGAGCAATTTTGGGAGCACAGATCGAAGCTTTTTAGAGATTCCAACCCATCCAATCATTATTCCATCTTCAACAACGAAATCAACCATGCAATCTACATCAATCTTTAAAGATCCAACCACAAGCATGAGCGACTAATCTTTGGTGGTTTCCTCCTGGTGGAGGATTCTTGTAAGTAGATAATTTGATTAAGGTTTTTTTTGTTTTCAGTATTTGGAACACACGATCTAAGCATTTGATGCTTGTTGTTTATTTGTTTGATTGATTTATCGTAAACGCTAAAACTTTATTAACCTAGTTCCTATTCTTTCAATTCCCGAGAGTTATTGTCACACCCCGATTTCCACGTATAACCCGGTGGGGAGTATTGTGACGTAGTTGATATCATCATAGTGAATTATACAAAGTTATAGCACATCGGAAGGCTTGGAAGGAAATTACTATTACAACCCAAAAGTTAATTACAACCCAAAAGTTTAAAGTACGAATAAAATAATATACAGCGGTTGCAAAAAGGATCCACAGGCGGATCTATAAATGAATACATAAAACTGAGTTCCACAGACTTAAGGCATCTAGGGATTTGCAAAGTCCTCTTATTATGCAAAGTAGCTCTAGCCTATTTCGTGAGGTACCTGTCACTTAGTCTTTGGAAAATACGTCAGTTTTCACTGGTAAATACAAATAACTGACTCATTTTGTTAAACATTTGAAATGTTAATTTAGATGCATAAGGCACAAAAATCTTTTATAACTTGGGACAATTACATTTATAATCTTGTATACAGTTTTATATGTTTGTCATACTATTAGGGTCGGTTTGAAACCGAACATGATAACTAACTCACCACATATAAAACCCACAAAGGAGTTATCCCAACTTGTGGGTAGTTATATTTTAGCATTTCATCTATCAGGTGTATGCCTACACCCCGTGCTTAAGTCGTGGCCATCAATAACTTAGATGAGCCGAGGATATCCAGGACATGGTTGTTAACCCCCATAGTTTATGTTATCAAACAAAACAAATTAAAAAGGTTATGCGGATTTCTTAATCACAATCCGACTAAATGATCCCATACCCGACCAAGCGGCAATAATTCACCGTATCCCAAGCCCGTTAAGGGAAAATAAGTTAAATGTATTTACCTGAGTTTATGTGTAAGCACTACTCAGCCATATGATACTTAAGACCGTATGAAGGTATCTTCTACCGGGCTACCTAATCTGTATAGAAGGTTTTATCAACCTAGTAGGATACTAACGGTCTTTATTTAAGTCAAGGACTTCGACCGGTTAGTTTAAAATATGGTTTACGGTACAAAGCGCAAGATTAAGCGGTGACCGGAAAGGAACGTAATTTAGACCCAACAAGTATGAAGACTTGTGTAATATGGGTAAACTAGACACATTCTGGATTTTGAAGCAAAGATGCCAAGGTTAGACCCGTTTCGGTTCGTTCGTGAAAATTAGTCACATAAGCCGAACCGAACACATATGAGCATATACGGGTAACTGACAAGACCTATACAAGTTTCCTAAGTTATTATGCTCAGGATATGTCATAACATCAGTGGTATGTCCACAAGTATGCCCCTAAAAGTTTTGAAACCGAATTAGGCCCTATAAGGGCATTTAGGTCATTTTGAGGTTTATAAAATGGGTTTACATGCAAACTGAAGTTTTGGTCATCAACATTCTGTAAAAATAATTAATTTATGATATTAATTCAGTAGGATATCATACATATATGTGATTTATAGTTTATGGCCAAACTATGCCCCGTTAGGGCATTTTGGTCATTTCACATATGGTTTTAGGGACTCATTTGGGATTCTGAGTTAATGTCTTATCCCTACTATAAAAATACTTAAAATCATTTATAAATTCAGTAGGTAACAAGTCTTGGTCGCTAAATATATTTTAAAGTCAAACTATGTGCTTATTTAGCGTAAAAGTCGGTAAATGACGATAATTCCGAAGTTTAAGTGATTCTGAGATTATGACCAGCTTTGAGGCTTCGAAATAATTTATTTATCATTACATATCAGTAGCAAAAAGTTTTACATGTTAATTATATGTAGAACTCATTTTATTTGCTAAAAGGTTATTATCTTCATTTATAAGCTTTATGCAAGAACTCAAGGCTAAGGTCAGAAATAAATCTGACCCGTCATCCCAATAATTCCTAAATATGATATCATAACAGTATGTAAAGAGTTTTGTGTCAAAATTATGTTTTAAACGTGATGTTCATGCCAAAGGGCATTCTAGTCCTTATAAAGGCATGAATTTCGCTTTTCTATATAACTTTGGTTTATGACAAGGTTTGGAGCATAAAAATACTCTAAATATGTTTACCAGTCAGTACCTAATTTGTTTGCATGACTAACTACCTTAAAAGTCTCATTTTTGACAAAAGGGCATACTAGTCAATCTTTAAGCATAATAACGGAAACAAGCATATGATCTTAGATTACTAAGTGACCAAGTAGTATAACCTTAGAGGGTTATTCTATAACATAATATGGTCACAAAAGAACCCTAAGGCATAAGGAAAATAATCTAATTCGGGTCAGAACTGAAAGTCAAAGCGAAAGTCAAGCTTTTGCGACCTTCGGTTGCGAACTGAGCCTAAACTCAGAATTGTCGGGTCAAACATGTTTAGACATGTTCTAATAATGTTTACCAAGTTATTGAAGTGATAAAATGTGTTTTATAACCTCTACATTATCAGATTTGATTTTATTTAAAATCTGACTAGTTTGACTTTTATCATTAATTTCTTTGACCCGACAAATAACTAAGTAAACGTGGTAATTAGGAGGTGCCCTTTTGAGGGATTAACACCCACCTAATTATGATCACGTAGCCACATTCGCCTCGAACAATGGCTGGACCGATTAGGTCTAAGCCGAAGGTCAAAGCCGTTTTGCGGCAACTTTGACTTTCGGTCTTTAACATATGAAAACTGAACTAGAGTGGCTAAGAACACTAACCACTGGTCCTAGCACGAATTATGAACTTAAGAGAGCTTCTTTGATGACTCAAAAGCTCCAGAGAATGAGAGGAGTGAGATAAAGAAAGGTGCAAGAACAAATGCCATTACAAGGCACCCATTTATAGTGCAAGGAGCCATGCTAGGATCATTCCAGGTGTATTATGATGCCTCCAAGTGTCCTAGAACGAGTAAGGAGCAAGAATACAACCCCTGTTTTCGAAATGAGGCGGTTTGGAAGCATATGTGTGGAGGTCACCCCAAAATCTGCCCAGGTGCAGGCCTTACGGACCGTAAGGATGGGACCCTTACGGTCTGTAAGCTGTCTATCAGCGAACCCAAATTTAAATTTTGACACTTTTGGCCCATTAACTTGAATATACGTATTTTGGGACTTGTATCTGTTATTATGCCATCAAAAATGATATTTGGCATATTTGGGAGTATAAAATAATTATTCTAAATCTCCCGGTTCATCGGTAAACCACCTGGAAGCACAAGTTTCGCTCGTTGACACTTTTACCCCTTTAAAGTCAACTTTTCAATTGAATAGGGTTTAGGACACGTGTCTTCACCTTATTGGACACGTTTTTGCGAGGTGTTACATCCTCACCCCCTTAACAGAAATCTCGACCTCGAGATTTACTGAAATAAGTGAGGGTATTTCTGTCGCATAGTGGACTCAACCTCCCACGTGTATTCAGGGCCTCTACGGGCATCCCAATTTACTTTGACAATTGGCACTTGCTTCCCTCGAAGCTTATTTACCTGTCGATCCTCGATCGCGATCGGTTTTTCGAAAAATTTCAGGCTTTCATCTATTTGCACATCTTCGTAAGGCATTGCTAGTGATTCATCCGCTAGACATTTCTTTAAAATACAGATGTGGAACACATTATGAATACCGCTAAGTTCTTTAGGTAGGTTTAGCTTATAAGCCACACTACCGACACATTCTATGATTTTGAATGGTCCAATGTATCTTGGGCTTAGCTTGCCCTTCTTACCAAAACGCATCACTCATTTCCAAGGTGATACTTTTAGTAAGACTTTGTCTCCTACTGTCACACCCCGACCCGCAGCGGAATAAGAGTCGGAGCATAATTGGGTTATCACCAAAGCTCATGATATTTACTAATATGTTTCATATTTATTAAAGTCAAAGTTACATTTCCAAATATCCAAACATGTCCATACAATACAAAGAAAATAAACCAAACATAACAATCCCAAACTCTAAATCATTTTATTCTTCTAGTCCAATCCTATGTGTTTCTGGCTGCTGCTGGTTCACCTGTATCATGTGTAAAAATGGGGGTTTTTGGGTCAACATAAGTTGGCGAGTGAACCTTGTTAGATAAACATTTATTATTGATTTACTTGTTAGTTTATCAATGAAAAATTGTGCATAATCATAAATGAGCAAATGTAAATAATCAAGCTGTGGCAAATAGCAATCACAACTATAACATACAATAACATATGATAGCATACATTAACATACCAACAACATACGATATATAACATAAATGAAACTGTGCGATCAAGGCTCAATCAAACGGAGCCGATCGTATTGCATGTACTGAAAATGAAAATGTCTGTGCGATCAAGGCTCAATCAAACGGAGCCGATCGTATGTGGGCACGCCAGGTTCACGCTCATAATGTAATGGGGAACATGCTCAACGCTCATAATGTAATGGGGAGCGGCGGCCTATGAAATTGCATGTACTGAAAATAATAAATTGCATCTAACGATAACCTCACAACCATTGAAACAAACTGAATCACATGTTCATGATATGATGTATGCACAATGATTTAAATATAATATTTAGCAAGACACATGATACACCCCAAAACGTGATTAAAACGGGGAATTTGTAAGATTCACTCACATTGGGTGCGTTGGATTGGAGATGGTGAGATGCGCACGAATTGGATGAGCGGAACAACGAGAAATAACTAACCTAAATAATAACGGAAAAATATAGTAAATGAGTGGATTTTATTAAGGATTTTAATGAAAATTTTAGATATATTTTTGTGAGTTTAAGGCTATTTTCTATCTTTAAAAATGTTATTTTTAAGTATTTTTAATTGATTTTTTAAATTAAATTAAATAAATAAAAATATAAAAAAAATTGTTTATTTTGCGTTGACCGTTGACCGTTGACCGTTGACTTGCTGACTTGTTGACCGGTTCGGTCAGTGAAATTGTTTGCGCCAGGTGAGGCTCGAACCCGAGACCTCCCGTACGCGTGCACGCAGCTCTACCAACTGAGCTACGTGTCTAACCCGAAATAATCTTGTTTTTAATTATATTTATATACTAATTCAGTTTAACCAAAATTTTTTTAATTTCAAAAACATTTTAATTCAACAAACCGGTGCCAGTAACGGGTTTCGAACGCGTGACGTGCGACTTAGTGTTGCAAACAGTCCACCGCTGGACTGTGTGTCTAACCTGGTTAATATCTCGGTTTTTATTATACTTAACAACTAACGGAGTTAACCCGGTTTAGTTTTAAACAAAAAGGCATTTTATTACATAAGGAGTGCGTGTATCAGGGATCGAACTCGTGACATGCGACTATGTTTTGTACACAGTCCACCGCTGGACTGTGTGTCTAACCCGTTCATTTTACTGGTTTTAAATAAACTTATAACTTAACTAACTTCGTCTTCTTCATTCAAATTTCAGTCGACTGAAATCACTAATCCGTTTCTTGTTTTTACGATTAACAAACATTCTTAAGGCTAAAATGAAATGGCAGAGACGGTGTTAGAAGTAACATACCGTAGGAATGGTTTATCACAGAGTTTTCCGGCAATGTGTCGGCTCTGTTTTTGTGCACCTCAACTGAACCAAACAATTAACCATTTTGATTAGTCAATCGTGGAATTGAAGTGATAAACAAACGTTATTAGTGTGATTGAAGGTCCTTACCGTTTCACAGACGAAGATAACGTTTTCCAGAAACTCTCCGGCGAACTGGAATTATCTGATAACGGTGCCTGAATTCGATCTCAAGTGGATGGTTTGAGTTAGAAACAGCTTAACAACTGATAGACTATGATGATATTGAAGAACTTACCGATTTGAGGACAAATACGGTTTTCCGGCGAACCTTACAGAAATTTCCGGCGAGTTGATTTAAGCGTTCTGATGGACTGAAAGTGTGACGAAAGTGAAATGGAGTGTTTGTCTGAGGTCTCTGAGTCGCGAGAAGGGTTTTGTTTGGAGTAATCTGGACTTGATTATTTTTCGGTTATAAGAACCGATAATGATGAAAATTGATGTTCAATCAATTCCGACTTGATTAAAATCGTCGGTGCATCGGTTATAAACCTGAATGTGCGAGTAATCAAACGATTTGACGATTGAATTGCCGATTTCCGTTTCTCAGTTGGCGCAACCAGTTTAACCGAGTTTGTGTATAAATGTTATTTGTTTCCTAGAGATAACAGAAAACAACAAGTGGCGGAGTGGTGATGTGTGTGTGTGTTAAGACTTTGAAGTTATGAACCGGCTGACCCGGGTTCGAGTCCCGGCAGCAACATTTCTTTTTTATTTATTTTGTTTTCACTTTTTATCAAATATAATTTTTATAGTTTAGTTTGTTTATTAATTATGTATCATTAAAAACCAAAATAACCATAAATACACAACGTGACATTTATAACTTGATATTCGATTACAAAAAGGAGCGGGTTTGGAAACCCGTTTTTGACAAATGTTACAGTATCCCCTACTTTTAGGAATTTCGTCCCGAAATTTAAGTAGTAGAAGTAGTAGGAAAAAGATGCGGGTATTTTTCGTGCATTGAGTCTTCACGTTCCCAAGTAAACTCAGGTCCCCGTTTCGACTCCCAGCGTACCCTAACAATTGGAATGCGACTTTGTCGTAGACGTTTCTCCCCCGAAATCCATGATTTCTACTGGTCTTTCAATAAAATGCATAGATTCATCAATTTGAATATCTTCCAGAGGTATGTGGAGGTTTTCATCAGCGAGGCACTTCTTCAAGTTCGACACGTGGAATGTGGGATGAATCCTGTTGAGTTCTTCTGGTAGATCAAGCTTGTAAGCTACAGGTCCGACTCTTTCGAGTATCTTGAAAGGTCCTACGTAGCGTGGTGCTAGCTTGCCTTTTTGACCAAAACGAACTACTCCCTTCCACGGTGATACTTTTAGAAGTACATGATCACCAATGTTAAACTCTAAAGGCTTCCGTCGTTTATCTGCATAACTCTTTTGACGACTCTGAGCCGCTAGAAGATTGTTTCGGATTTGATGGATCTTGTCTGTGGTTTCTTGGATCAATTCTGGACCAGTGATTTGAGCTTCCCCAATTTCGTGCCAACATACTGGAGATCGGCACTTACGACCATATAAGGCTTCAAAAGGTGCCATGCCGATACTTGAATGGTAGCTGTTGTTGTACGAAAATTCAACTAATGGTAGGTGGGCGTCCCAATTTCCCTTGAAGTCTATGGCACATGCTCGAAGCATATCTTCAAGAGTTTGAATGGTGCGCTCAGATTGTCCATCAGTTTGAGGATGATAGGCGGTACTGAGATCTAATCGCGTACCCATAGCGGATTGTACTGCTTGCCATGTTCGTGAAGTGAAACGACCATCACGGTCATAAATAATGCTTAACGGTACCCCATGTCGGCTTACGATTTCGCTGATATAAATACGAGCAAGCTTTTCGTTCTTGAAATCTTCGCGTATAGGAATAAAGTGAGCTGATTTTGTAAGTCGGTCAATTATTACCCATATAGTGTCATACCCACCAGAAGTGCGAGGTAACCCGGTAATGAAATCCACGGTTATATTTTCCCACTTCCATACAGGTATTTCAGGTTGAACCAGAAGTCCTGAGGGTCTTTGGTGTTCAGCTTTCACCTTGGAACATGTAAGGCATTTAGAAACAAAAACAGCAATATCCTTCTTCATTCCAGGCCACCAATAGGTATATCGTAGGTCTTGATACATCTTATCAGCTCCTGGGTGTATAGAATATCGCGTTTTGTGAGCTTCATTCATAAGAATTTCACGAAGATTGTTGTGGTTAGGAATCCAGATACGATCTAGGTAGTACAGAATACCGTCAGATTTAGTTTCAATTTTTAGCTCAGCTCCACAGGACATCTCCTTTCGTACATCACCTTCCGTTATTGAAACGTGTTGGGCTTCTCGAATTTGATCTTTCATGTCAGTTATGATTTGCGAACATAGAAGACGAATGGAGTTCGCATAACCCTTTCGACTAAGTGCATCAGCCACCACATTTGCTTTGCCAGGGTGGTATCGAATTTCACAGTCGTAATCATTTAGAAGTTCGACCCATCTTCGTTGCCTCATGTTTAACTCCTTTTGATTGAAGATATGTTGAAGACTCTTGTGGTCAGTGTATATTTCACACTTAGTACCATAGAGATAATGCCTCCATATCTTAAGAGCGAACACAACGGCTCCAAGTTCTAGGTCATGAGTGGTGTAGTTCTTCTTATGCGTCTTGAGTTGTCTCGAAGCATAAGCTATAACTTTTCCTCTTTGCATTAGAACGCAGCCTAACCCTTGCCCTGACGCGACGCAATAGACCACGAAATCATCACAACCTTCAGGAAGAGTAAGGATTGGTGCATCACAAAGTTTTTGTTTAAGAGTTTGGAAGGCTTCTTCCTGCTTGGGTCCCCATATGAAAGGTTTTCCCTTGTGAGTTAAAGCCGTGAGTGGTACAGCAATGCGTGAGAAGTTTGAGATGAATCGACGATAATAACCAGCCAAACCAAGAAAAGATCTTACTTCATGTCACACCCCGACCCGCAGCGGAAATAAGAGTCGGGGCATAATTGGGTTATCACCAAAGCACATGACATTTACTATTATGTTTCATAATTAATAAAGTCAAAGTTACATTTTCAAACATCCAAACATGTTCATTCAATACAAAGGAAATAAACAAACATAACAATCCCAATACTAAATCGTTTTATTCTTCTAATCCAGGTCCTATGTGTTCCTAGCTGCTGCTGGTTCACCTGTATCATGTGTAAAATGGGAGTTTTTGGGTCAACATAAGTTGGCGAGTGAACCTTATTAGATAAACATTTGATAATGATTTATGGTTAGTTTATCAATGAAATATTGTGCATAATCATAAAAGAGCAAATGTAAGTAATCAAGCATTGGCAAATAGCAGTTACAATTATAACATACAATAACACTTGATAGCATACATGAATATACCAATATCATACGATAACTAACATAAATGAACTGTGCGATCAAGGCTCAATCAAACGGAGCCGATCGTATTGCATGAACTGGAAATGTAAAATGAACTGTGCGATCAAGGCTCAATCAAAGGGAGCCGATCGTATTGCATGTACTGAAAATGTAAAATGAACTGTGCGATCAAGGCTCAATCAAACGGAGCCGATCGTATGCGGGCACGCCAGGTTCAACCGCATAATAAAATGGGGAACAAGCTCAAACCTCATAAATGGGGAGCGGCGGCCTCGGCAATTGCATGTACTGAAATAATAAATTGCATCCAATAATAACTACTTAACAGCAACAAACTAATTACACATGTCATGATATGATGTATGCACAATAGTTTAGTTATAATATGTATATAAACAAAGACACATGATACACCCCAAAAACGTGATTAAAACGGGGAATTTGAAAGGTTCACTCACATTGGATGCGTTGAATTGGAGATGGTGAAATGCGCACGATTTAGATGAGCGGATCGACGAGGAATACTAACCTAAATAATAATGGAAAAATATATTAGATGGATGGATTTTATTAAGGATTTTAATGAAATTTTTAGATATATTTTTGTGAGTTTATGGCTATTTTCTATCTTTAAAAATATTATTTTTAAGTATTTTTAATTGATTTTTAAATTAAATTAAATAAATAAAAATATAAAAAAAAAATATTATTTTTTTTTAAGTGTTGACCGTTGACCGTTGACCGGTTCGGTCACCGGATATAATTCTGCGCCGGGTGGGATTCGAACCGGCGACCTTCCGTTCGCGTGCACGCAGCTCTACCAACTGAGCTACGTGTCTAACCCGTTATAAACTCGTTTTTAATTATATTTATACACTTGTTTGAATTAACCGAAAATTCCTTCATTTGCAAAAACGTTTTAATTCAATTGGACCGGTGCTCGAGACGAGATTCGAACGCGCGACATGAAGTTCATGATGCACACAGTCCACCGCTGGACTGTGTGTCTAACCCGGTTATATTCTTGGTTTTTATTATACTTAACAACTATCTGTTTTAACCCGGTTTAGTTCTTGATCAAAAAGGCAGGTTATTACACAAGGCGTGCGTGTAGCAAGGATCGAACTCGGGACGTGTGTGTGAAATTTGCACACAGTCCACCGCTGGACTGTGTGTCTAACCCGTTTAAAATACCGTTTTTAATTAATCTTATGTTCTGTTATAACTTCATCTTCTTCGCCGATTTACACAGACAGCATAATTCGACTGGTTATGATTGATTTGTGATTTATAAAGTTCTTAGACATTAACAGTAATTCAAAAGTAGAGAATGGGGAGAGTTTAAGGAAAAGAATATACCGATTGATGTTATCACAGAAATCCGGCGGAGGTTCGTCGGTACTGGAAATAAACTCCGGCTGTTGAAACCAATTAACAGCGTTGATCGATTATTCATGAAGTTGAGTCACTTAAACAAGGTTTAAAAGAAGTTTAGGATATCATACCAGTTCACAGTGTGATTCCGGCAGTCTCAGAAATTTTCCGGCGAAGATAAGATTTTCGATAAACGTTGACTAGGATCGATTCTGATGATGGAGTTGTGTTAGAGACTGATTAATCACATGTTTTAAACAGAAAGAGTCGGAGGAATTACCGTGAGAATGTGAGTCCCGGTTTTCCGGTGACTTGCAGAAATTTTCCGGCGAACTGATTCAGAAGATCTTATGGTTCAAAAATGCGACGAAAATGAAATTGAGTATTGTTGTGATAGTTCTGAATCGTGAGAATGATCTGGAGCTTGAATTAAATCAGAACCTTGATGAACTTTCGGTTTCAAAAACCGAAAATGATGAGACTTAAAGTTCAATCAATTTTAACTTGATTGGAAACCGTCACACATCGGTTATAACTGAAATTGTGAGGTAAACAATCGATTTGACGATTGGTTTGCCGATTACCGGTTTTCAGATGGCATCATCGGTTAAATTGAGTTTGTGTATAAGTTCCATTTGTTTTCCTAGAGTTAACAGAAAACACTTTGTGGCGGAGTGGTTTAGGGAAGGAATGTTAAGTTGTTTAAAGCCTTGGCTGACCCGGGTTCGAGTCCCGGCAGCTTCAAATATTTTTTATTTGTTTTATTTTAACTTTTTATCAAATATAATTTTTTTAGTTTAGTTTATTTATTAATTATGTATCGTTTTAACTCAAAATAATCATAAATAATTAACGCAACTTTTATAACTTGGTACAAGATTACAAAACGGAGCGGGTTTTGGAGACCCGATTTTTACAAATGTTACACTTCAGTTGGTGTACGTGGAGCTTGCCATTCTTGTACCGCTTTGATCTTTGAGGGGTCGACATGTATTCCCTTGTCATTGACTACATGTCCGAGGAATTGCACCTCTTTTAACCAGAATTCGCATTTGGAGAATTTGGCGTAAAGCTTTTCATTCTCTAGCAGTGTAAGGATGAGTCGATGATGACGCTCATGATCAGATTTAGATTTTGAATAAATAAGAATGTCGTCGATGAAGACTATAACAAATCGATCAAGATAAGGTTTGCAGACTCTGTTCATTAGGTCCATGAAGACAGCTGGTGCGTTGGTTAAACCAAATGGCATGACCATGAATTCATAATGGCCATAACGAGTTCGGAAAGCAGTCTTTGGGACGTCTTCTTCATGTACTCTAAGTTGATGATAGCCAGATCGAAGGTCGATTTTTGAAAAGCAATTGGCACCTTGAAGTTGGTCAAGAAGATCATCAATGCGTGGTAAAGGATAGCGATTCTTGATTGTTAATTTGTTGAGCTCTCTGTAGTCGATGCACATACGAAATGATCCGTCTTTCTTCTTTACAAAAAGGACAGGTGCACCCCAAGGCGATGAACTAGGACGTATGAATCCCTTGTCAGTCAACTCTTGTAATTGACTGGCTAGCTCTTGCATTTCAGAGGGGGCTAACCTATAAGGAGACTTTGCTACTGGTGTAGCACCAGGTATAAGATCAATACGGCTCTAACTGGAGGAAGTCCTGAAATGTCGTCAGGAAAAACTTGCGGGAAATCTTTTACAACTGGAATGTCTCAAGTTTCTTCTCCATGGTTCCCTTTTTGATGATATGAGCTAAGAACGCGACATAATTCTTGCGAAGATATTTTTGAGCTTGAAGACAAGACATTAAGCTGAGTCCTTTCGACGAGGTTTCTCCAAAGATTCGAAGAGTCTGACCGTTTGAAAGAGGAATACGTATAAATTTTTCGCGACATACAACTTCTGCCTGATGTTGACTGAGCCAGTCCATACCAATTATGATATCAAAACTTCCCAGCTTCATAGGAATAAGGTCGACTGAGAAGTCGTGGTCATTTAAGGTGAGTGTACAGTTGCGTATAATAGAACTTAATGAAATTGGTTTCCCGTCAGCAACTTCTACCGTTATGGATTCCGTGAGCTTATCCCGATTTCGGTTTAAGATAGGTTCAAATTCTAAAGACACAAAACTTCTATCCGCACCAGTATCAAATAACATAGATGCATATCTACCATTTATAAGGAACGTACCGTTAACCACATTGCCGTCAGCTCTGGCCTGGTTAGCGTTGATATTGAAAGCTCTTCCTCTTGCAGGTGGAGGAGCTTGGTTCGCTTGATTCACTGGGTTGGCTTGAGACTGAGCATGAATAATGTTTACCAACCTTGGACAAGTGTTTCTGAAATGGCTTGGGTCTCCGCAATTGTAGCAAGCCCGCATTGGTTGACCCATAGGATAATTGGGTTGGTAATATGTTTGGGCTAAATGTTGAGCAGGTGGATATTGTAAGGGTGGTTGGGCTTGACCCATTAATTGTTGGTGGGTTTGGGTTGAAGGCTGGTGGCGGTTCATTCGTTGAGGCATGCGGCAGGTTTGAACAGTATGACCTGCGCGACCACAGCCGGTGCAATATTGGCAAGGATGATCAGGAGAATGGTGATATTGGCAACGGTTGCATTTTGGTAACGGGCCAGTGTAAGGTCTTCTGTATGGTGCGGGTGAAGGGGCAACCTGGGTAATGGGTGCAGCAGGGATAGGGGAGTTGGTTTGAGTAACAGCGAAGTTTCTGGTGTTGCGCTTCCTCTTGTTAGCAAACTTAGAGGAAGAGATGGGATGGTTTGAAGTTTGACCCTCAACAGGGGCTTTCTTTTTCTCTTCTTTGAACTTCCCGTTGCGAATTCGGTTCTCGGTCAGTTCAGTTGCTAGCTCCATAGCAGCTTCAAGTGTTACTGGTGAGATGCTGAGAACTGAATCTTGAATTTTCGAGGGAAGTCCTCGAATATAATGCTCGATCAGACGATAAGTTGGAGTAAACAAATTTGGAACCATTTGGTTCAACTCCAAGAACCTCTTGTTATAGGTGGTGTGATCCCCCTCCTTCTGTTTTAAAGAATGAAATTCATCCTCCAAGTTTTTAATTTCAATCATAGGACAGAAACGCCTAGTCATGATTTCCCTTAACTCCTCCCAAGTTAAGGCCATTGCATCTTCAGTTCCCCTCTTCCCTTTTTCAGTATTCCACCAAGTGAGAGCTACCCCAAATAGTCTCCCGGTGGCGTATCGAACCTTGCGATCCTCAGGACAATCGCAATTGAGGAAGGTGTTTTCCATTTCTCGAACCAGTGGAGAAGAGCAGTGACACCTTCGGTCCCCTCAAATTTAGGAGGATCACAAGATTTGAAATGTTTGTAAGAGCACTTGCTGGTAGGAGGGTTGTCGAAGTTCTGGTCATGTTGTTGGGGAGGGTTAGTAGGATTTGTTGCGAGGGCTTGTTGTACTTGGACTACAATGTCAGGCAGTATCGTGGCCATTTGTTTCGCGATTTGGGTGGCCAAGCGTTCCTGAGACCTTCCTGATCTTTTACCCCTTCGTTGTTGTCTGGACGACATCTACAGGAACATACATGAGAAGATTGTGAGTTTATGGTGTCTTTTTAGGTGTCATGTGTCTTTAAGAAAATGAAAATAACATAAATATCAATAATGCAACTACATCCATAGGATGTCTTGGGTTTGCTCATGTTGGGCCTCAAATGTCCCCATACCTTCACCTATATAGTCATGTGGGCCCCCATGGCTATTGGCTTGGTAGGATTCACATTAGTATTGGCAATTTAACACTCGCATCACCCGAATGCAAACTACAAAATATGTTCATGAGATGTTTGGTCGGAACGTGTCAAGGTGTAGACACAATGACAACTCAAAGTGGGGTTAGCTCACACGACGTTTGGTATAGCATGCTTTGGCCTAATAGGTACTTCGTACTCTCATCGTTAGTCCCCAGGTAGGCAAATTGGTCCTTTATTTTGGATTTATACGAATGCCAGCCTAGACAGGACGTTCCGACTACCGGTACTGGTACCCTTCCAGTTACTACATGCCCGTCATGAGAACTCACTTTGATGAGATTTGAAAACACAAAAATCATTGTAAAAGCAATCATGATGTGGTGTGTGCTTTCATGGATGTGATATGTTATGAGTATATGATTCATGATATGCATTATATGATAATACATACTTATGAACATGCTTGCATAATATTGAATGTAACATTTAACATAAAACATATAATCATCATGAAATTTGGCATGTAACACACAAAAATCTTATAAGTTTCTAATCAACTATAGTATAGGCTCTAAGGGTCTAATAACCTATCCTATATCCCTATAGTCATGGCTCTGATACCAATCTGTCACACACCCGACCCGCAGCGGAATAAGAGTCGGAGCATAATTGGGTTATCACCAAAGCTCATGATATTTACTAATATGTTTCATATTTATTAAAGTCAAAGTTACATTTCCAAATATCCAAACATGTCCATACAATACAAAGAAAATAAACCAAACATAACAATCCCAAACTCTAAATCATTTTATTCTTCTAGTCCAATCCTATGTGTTTCTGGCTGCTGCTGGTTCACCTGTATCATGTGTAAAAATGGGGGGTTTTGGGGTCAACATAAGTTGGCGAGTGAACCTTGTTAGATAAACATTTATTATTGATTTACTTGTTAGTTTATCAATGAAAAATTGTGCATAATCATAAATGAGCAAATGTAAATAATCAAGCAGTGGCAAATAGCAATCACAACTATAACATACAATAACATATGATAGCATACATTAACATACCAACAACATACGATATATAACATAAATGAAACTGTGCGATCAAGGCTCAATCAAACGGAGCCGATCGTATTGCATGTACTGAAAATGAAAATGTCTGTGCGATCAAGGCTCAATCAAACGGAGCCGATCGTATGTGGGCACGCCAGGTTCACGCTCATAATGTAATGGGGAACATGCTCAACGCTCATAATGTAATGGGGAGCGGCGGCCTATGAAATTGCATGTACTGAAAATAATAAATTGCATCTAACGATAACCTCACAACCATTGAAACAAACTGAATACACATGTTCATGATATGATGTATGCACAACGATTTAAATATAATATTTAGCAAGACACATGATACACCCCAAAATGTGATTAAAACGGGGAATTTGTAAGATTCACTACATTGGGTGCGTTGGATTGGAGATGGTGAGATGCGCACGAATTGGATGAGCGGAACAACGAGAAATAACTAACCTAAATAATAACGGAAAAATATAGTAAATGAGTGGATTTTATTAAGGATTTTAGTGAAATTTTTAAATATATTTTTGTGAGTTTAAGGCTATTTTCTATCTTTAAAAATGTTATTTTTAAGTATTTTTAATTGATTTTTTAAATTAAATTAAATAAATAAAAATATAAAAAAAATTGTTTATTTTGCGTTGACCGTTGACCGTTGACTTGCTGACTTGTTGACCGGTTCGGTCAGTGAAATTGTTTGCGCCAGGTGAGGCTCGAACCCGAGACCTCCCGTACGCGTGCACGCATCTCTACCAACTGAGCTACGTGTCTAACCCGAAATAATCTTGTTTTTAATTATATTTATATACTAATTCAGTTTAACCAAAATTCTTTTAATTTCAAAAACATTTTAATTCAACAAACCGGTGCCAGTAACGGGTTTCGAACGCGTGACGTGCGACTTAATGTTGCACACAGTCCACCGCTGGACTGTGTGTCTAACCTGGTTAATATCTCGGTTTTTATTATACTTAACAACTAACGGAGTTAACCCGGTTTAGTTTTAAACAAAAAGGCATTTTATTACATAAGGAGTGCGTGTATCAGGGATCGAACTCGTGACATGCGACTATGTTTTGTACACAGTCCACCGCTGGACTGTGTGTCTAACCCGTTCATTTTACTGGTTTTAAATAAACTTATAACTTAACTAACTTCGTCTTCTTCATTCAAATTTCAGTCGACTGAAATCACTAATCCGTTTCTTGTTTTTACGATTAACAAACATTCTTAAGGCTAAAATGAAATGGCAGAGACGGTGTTAGAAGTAACACACCGTAGGAATGGTTTATCACAGAGTTTTCCGGCAATGCGTCGGCTCTGTTTTTGTGCACCTCAACTGAACCAAACAATTAACCATTTTGATTAGTCAATCGTGGAATTAAAGTGATAAACAAACGTTATTAGTGTGATTGAAGGTCCTTACCGTTTCACAGACGAAGATAACGTTTTCCAGAAACTCTCAGGCGAACTGGAATTATCTGATAACGGTGCCTGAATTCAATCTCAAGTGGATGGTTTGAGTTAGAAACAGCTTAACAACTGATAGACTATGATGATATTGAAGAACTTACCGATTTGAGGACAAATACGGTTGTCCGGCGAACCTTACAGAAACTTCCGGCGAGTTGATTTAAACGTTCTGATGGACTGAAAGTGTGACGAAAGTGAAATGGAGTGTTTGTCTGAGGTCTCTGAGTCGCGAGAAGGGTTTTGTTTAGAGTAATCTGGACTTGATTATTTTTCGGTTATAAGAACCGATAATGATGAAAATTGATGTTCAATCAATTCCGACTTGATTAAAATCGTCGGTTTATCGGTTATAAACCTGAATGTGCGAGTAATCAAACGATTTGACGATTGAATTGCCGATTTCCGTTTCTCAGTTGGCGCAACCGGTTTAACCGAGTTTGTGTATAAATGTTATTTGTTTCCTAGAGATAACAGAAAACAACAAGTGGCGGAGTGGTGATGTGTGTGTGTTAAGACTTTGAAGTTATGAACCGGCTGACCCGGGTTCGAGTCCCGGCAGCAACATTTCTTTTTTATTTATTTTGTTTTCACTTTTTATCAAATATAATTTTTATAGTTTAGTTTGTTTATTAATTATGTAACATTAAAAACCAAAATAACCATAAATACACAACGTGACATTTATAACTTGATATTCGATTACAAAACGGAGCGGGTTTGGAAACCTGTTTTTGACAAATGTTACACCTACCTCGAACTTTAGAGGTTTTCGCCTTTTATCTGCGTAACTCTTCTGCCTGTCTCTAGCAGCCTTTAGACGATCACGGATCTGAATAATCTTTTCAGTCGTCTCTAGAACTATCTCAAGTCCTGTTAGTTGAGCCTCCCCTACTTCAGCCCAACAAACGGGCGTTCTGCATTTTCGCCCATATAAAGCCTCAAAAGGCGCGGCCTGAATACTGGTATGATAAATGTTATTGTAGGAGAACTCAATCAAGGGGAGATGATCATCCCAACTACCTCCTAGATCAATGACGCATGCCCAGAGCATGTCTTCTAATGTCTGAATTGTACGCTCGCTCTGTCCATCCGTCTGAGGATGGTAAGGGGTACTAAAATCTAGTCGAGTGCCTAGAGATTGTTGGAAACTTTTCCAAAAATGAGAAGTATATCTAGTATCCCTATCGGATACAATGGATATTGGCACTCCATGGAGAGAAACAATCTTATCTACATGTATCTGAGCTAGTTTGTCGGAGTTATGAGTCTCTCGATGGGTAAGAAATGAGCTGACTTAGTTAATCTGTCAACGATGACCCAGATTGTATCATTTCCATGTTTTGTTTTGGGTAACTTGGTGATAAAATCAATGGTTACCATTTCCCATTTCCATGTGGGAAGTTCTAATTGTTGTAGCAAACCCGACGGCTTCTGATGTTCAGCTTTAACTTGAGAACACGTCATACATTTAGCTACATAGGTGGCAATGGATTTCTTCAAACCCATCCACCAATAGTTAGCTTTCAAATCCTGATACATTTTGTCACTTCCAGGGTGAACCGAGTATCTGGAGTTATGGGCTTCCTGAAGGATTATATCTCTAAGTCCTCCATGAGTAGGAACCCAAATTCGACCATTTAGTCAGAGGATTCCATCCCTCCCAGGTGACAACTGACCAAAAGTTGCTCGTAGTTTTTCTTCGGGAAGGTTAATTTCCAATATGGCTTCTTTCTGCGCAGCTAATAGCTTCTCGTTTAAATTGTTCTTAAGTTCGATACTCTTGGCATTAATTCGAATAGGTTTGATTCTTTCCTTTCGGCTAAGTGCATCGGCGACTACATTCGCTTTGCCAGGATGGTAGCGAATCTCGCAATCGTAGTCGTTTAAAGTTTCATCCATCATCGTTGCCTCATATTGAGTTCTTTTTGGTTAAACAAGTGTTGGAGACTTTTGTGATCTGAGTATATCACACATTTAGTTGTATATAAATAATGTCTCCATAACTTAAGTGCGAATACAATGGCACCCAGTTCTAGATCGTGGGTGGTGTAATTCCTTTCATGTACTTTTAATTGTCATGATGCGTAGGCGATTACTTTACCCCTTTGCATAAGCACACAGCCCATGCCAATGTGCGAAGCATCACAGTAAAAAACAAACTCATCTATGCCTTCCGGCAAGGTTAGAACTTGAGCATTGCTCAATTTCTGCTTGAGAATCTCAAAGGACTCCTGCTGCTTAGGACCCCAATTAAATTTTATATTCTTGCGGGTTAGAGAAGTTAATGGTGCGGCTATTCTTGAGAAATTTTCGATAAATCTTCTGTAATATCCTGCTAATCCCACAAAGCTGCGAATTTCCGTAGGCGATTTAGGTGCTTCCCAATTCATGATTGCTTCTATTTTAGCGGGATCCACTTGGATACCTCGCTCACTCATGACATGTCCAAGGAATTGGACTTCGCGAAGCCAGAATTCACATTGGGAGAATTTAGCATAAAGCTTCTCCTGCTGAAGAAGTCCTAGGATGCACCGAAGGTGTTTCTCATGATCTTCCTGATTACGAGAGTAAATAAGTATGTCATCTATAAATACGATGACAAACTTATCTAGGTATGGCTTGCAGACTCTATTCATGAGATCCATGAATGCTGCGGGTGCGTTAGTGAGCCCGAAAGGCATCACTAAGAACTCATAATGGCCGTACCTTGTTCGAAGCGCAGTTTTAGCACATCTTTAGTTTTAACTCTGAGTTGATGGTATCCCGACCTTAGGTCGATCTTTGAAAAGAAACTTGCCCCTTGAAGTTGATCAAACAAATCGTCGATCCTGGGCAATGGATAGCGGTTCTTGAATGTTACCTTATTTAGCTCGCGTTAGTCAATGCACAGGCGCATTGAACCGTCTTTCTTTTTCACAAACAGTATAGGGGCTCCCCAAGGTGACGAGCTGGGTTGAATGAAACCTTTTTCCAAAAGTTCATCTAATTGGGTTCTTAGTTCCTTCATCTCGGTTGGTGCTAAGCGGTATGGAGCTCGTGCAACCGGTGCTGCTCCAGGTATCGATTTTGAATTCTACTTATCTCTCAGGAGGTAATCCAGGTAGTTCATCCGGGAATACATCTGGATATTCAGAGATGACTGGAATGTCTTCTATCCTTGGTTTTGGTTCGTCTAATGTCACTTGTGCCATATAGATGACACATCCGTTCTTTAAACACTTGGATGCCTTAAGTATTGACACATTATCAGGCAGTCCATGGTGTGTATCTCCTTGAATAGTGATCGACTCTCCAGATGATGTTGACAAGTTTCTTATCACAAGTAATTTGGGCCCGGTTACGTGATAACCAATCCATACCCAAAATTACATCAAACCCCGCCAATTTCATTGGAAGAAGTGATAACGGTACACAATGATTCCTAATGGTGATATAACATCCATCGAGAAGCGTCGAGGCAGTTTCTAAGGTACCATCAGCGAGCTCTACCTCATAGTTAATGTCTAGAGTTTTAACAGGCAGATTCAATAATTCGCTAAACTTAAGATCTACAAAAGATTTATCTGCACCTGAATTAAACAAAACTCTAGCATAGATATCATTTATGAGGAAGGTACCTGTTATAACCCTGTCATCCTTTACTGCCTCCCTGGCATTCATTTGAAACACCCTTGCATTTGTCTTCCTAGCCTCATCAGGCTTCTTAGCATTCTTTGGGCAGTTAGTCTTGATATGCCCTTTCTCATTGCAACCATAACAGGTTGCATCCTTCAAATCCCTACACTCTAATGTCTTATGCCCCTTTTTCTTACAAATCCCACAAGGCTTGGCTTGTGGATCTAAGGTGCACTTCCCAAAGTGCCTCATGTTACAGTTCTTACACAGGGGCTTGTCATTTGACTGATTCGGGTTTTTCTTAAACCCAACATTCCCCCTTTTCTTCTTATTGGAGTGATGAGTCTGATCCTCTTCTCTCCTTCTCTTTCCCTCATCCGAGGTCTTTCTGGACTTACTTCTGATCACATCCAGTGTGAGGGATAAAGACAAGTCTACAGCTGACCTGTAGGTGGTAGGCTTTGAGGCCTTGACGTTTCCTTTGATTTCAGGGGCTAGACCACCTATGAAGCGCGCGATGCGCTTTGGTTCAGGAGAGACCAAGTATGGAACAAGTCTGGACATGGCATTGAAATTAGTAACATATGTCCTGCAGTCCAAATCCTTCATGACCAGGGTCAAGAAATCAATTTCCACTTTCTCCACTTCATGTTGTGGGCAATACGTTTCCTTAACCAACTCCACAAACTTGACCCAGGAGAGGTTGTACAAAGGAATTTTTCCAGTGGATTGAATCAGAGCTTTCCACCAGGTTAGGGCGTCACCCTTGAATGACTGAGAAACAAATTTAACCATATCCTCCTTAGCACAACCACTTATATCTACCACAATTTCCATTTCATCGAGCCATTTCATGCAGTCGATGGCTCCTTTTTCCCCATTGAAGTCTCTTGGCTTGCAGGAGACGAAATACTTATAAGTACAACCTTTGTTGGAACGTGTTGTCTGGTCATCCACAGTTTATTTGTGTGACTCACTTTTCTGATTAGATGAATACTCAGATTCATCTTTCTTTGATGGTTGTGGTTTAGAATGGGTTTTTAGAGTGTGTTTTGGAGCGAGTACTACTCGACTCCTTTAGTATCTATCCACAGCTTTTGAAACTGTTGCGTCAACCAAAGCTTGCAGTTCAGCTCCAGTGATATTATTCTCGTATTATCATTCCCTTCAACCAGGTGACTATGGTGAGGTTTTGAATGCTATATACCAAATAACAATAATTTACTTAGTGGTCATATCACGTATGGTGATTTTACTAACCATGGTATGAATAAACCATATAGGCTAGAGGATGTAGCATTTATGAGGAACAAGAATTTTAGGAGTTACTATAATTAGCCTAGGCTACTATTGAACCATCAATGGCTTTTAAACGGGATATAATCCCTGATAATTGACAGGGAACATATGTCGAAACTGTCCTTTCTTACATAGATACTTTTTCATGGCACCCAGGCCTTGTCACTTGGACAATATAATTTACGATCTTATTGGATCGTAAGTTTTAAGGATTTGAACATAGTTCATTGCCTTTTGACAGAGAGTTATAAACTACAACTATCATAGTTATGAAAACAATGCATTTTGCCTCGCAGGAAGAACGAGTAATTATCACCTATGAATGTCTTATTATTAACATTCTATTGGATGATATCAGCCATGAATCATAAAGATCATTTAGGCTATATTAATTCTTGGAAGAATCCAAATATTTTGACGGCTGGTGTGGTTTCTCAAGCCACACTGCCAGGAATGTTAACAGGTTCTGGATGCTAACAAGGATTTTGAAACACCCATAAGTTCATGTTTACAATAACGACAATAACTAGAAGGTTATGAAAATACGACCAAATTTGAACTTTAATTAAGTTCTTAAAAAAAACATTGAACATACTTAAAAGTTAAGCTTTTCTAGCTAATTACATAATTTCCAATTCTTGTAAAAGATGTAAAACATAAGTCTTTTACAACTACACATGATCTACCTAATACCCAAAAACCATTTTGACCCATTTACATAAAGACATGAAGCGCGCTGATAGCATGATGAAGTGTGTTCGTTCCGAGCAAAGCGTGGCTGATTAAGTGAGAGCTTTACCTAAGAAAAACATAACAAACATGGTTTACAAATTCAACCATGGTTAAACACTAACATCTAATAAATTTAAAATTTTTCTATTGTAACATCCTTTTACTTTCTCATTCGAATCCGGTTGACCCGTTCACAACGAGTCATCGCGAAACCATTATTTTTACATTCTCATTCTAACCCGGTTGACACGTTCATAACAAGTCATCGCAAAACCATTCTTTTTCATTCTCATTCTAACCTGGTTGACCCGTTCATAACGAGTCAACACGAAACCATTCTTTTTCATTCTCATTCTAACCCGGTTGACCTGTTCATAACGAGTCAACGCGAAACCATTCTTTTTCATTCTCATTCTAACACGGTTGACCCGTTCATAATGAGTCAACGTGAAACCATTCTTTTTCATTCTCATTCTAACCCGGTTGACCCGTTCATAACGAGTCAACGCGAAACCATTCTTTTTCATTCTCATTCTAACCCGGTTTTCCGTTCATAACGAGTCAACGCGAAACCATTCTTTTTACATTCTCATTCTAACCTGGTTGACCCGTTCATAACGAGTCAACGCGAAACCATTCTTTTTACATTCTCATTCTAATCCGATTATCAATCATCTAATAGTTATAGACTCAAACAAACTGTAATCTTTCATATAGTTATATAATGGTTTGGCTATATCTAATATTAACTACAAGTAAGTTTACGAACTTACCTCGATCTTGAGCTCCTTGTTACCTTCCGGAACTTGATCCTTCTTCTTTCGATCCTACACATTACCCATCCTTATTTAGATTATGTTGTTCACTTAAACGTAAGCACTTTCAAACATAGTTCGCATTCCATATCAATTTCATTTACCATATCACTTAGGCAACAAAACTCTCATTTCATTCAAGATCATATAATTTTGTCATTTAGGCATTTTATCGAACACTTGGAGTGCGTACAACATTTTAAGCTCCATGTACATTTATTCTATGCATAACCTCCTAATTTGCATCATAACTCATTAATTTAACTAATTTCACATATTTCCTTCATTCTATCTCAAACTATCTAACAATAATCTAATATTCAAACATCAATATTATGAAATTTCCATTACTACAAGATCATCATACTTCATCATAATCCTACTACAAGTGGGTTTTCATTTTTAATCATCAAGAAGACCACATTCAAGCACAATTCTTGTTCTATGAAGTGATTCTAACTCATAGCCATACTAAATTCACATGAATTCATGGATTAATTGCAACCCCGTTTCTACAATAATCACCAAATCGTGAAATTAAACTTACCTTGTGTTTAGACAAGTATGGATGATTGATTAACTTGATTCATGCATGAGTTCTAGCCCCATTTAGTCTTTCAATTTATTGATTTTGAGTTTGAGAAGGGTTTCCCTTCATTTCTTCTTTTCTTCTTCTCTGGTCGACTCCCACACCACAACTCTGTGTGGGTTGGGTTTTAATTTTTGTTTATATAATTTATCTTTCCATTCATTCAATTTTGGTCCTTCATGTTTGGATATTTTTATTTTATGGCTTAAATATATATTCTTTTAGTTAAATCTTACTTATACTCTAAAACATTTACATTTATAAGTACTTATTTTGACATTTATACATATATAAGGACTTTGGGGTGTTACAAGTCCACCCCCTTAAAGGAGGTTTCATCCCGAAACCTGAATACGTACCAAATAGTGTAGGGTAGTGCTCCCGCATTTCATATTCTAATCCCACGTTAGATCCGATCCCCTCCGATGTTGCCATTGGACCAACACTTGCTTAATAGTCTTATTACAGAGGTGCGTTATCTTGGAATCCTTTATGGCAATGGGTTTTTCAATATAGTTCATTCGTTCATCCACTTCAATGTCTTCGAGAGGTACATAAGCTGCTTCATCCGCAAGACATTTGCGTAATTGTGATACATGAAAAGTATCATGAATTCCATCCAATGTCGGGGGCAATTCTAGCCGGTAAGCTACCTTTCCAACGCGGGCTAGGATTCTGAAAGGTCCAATGTATCGAGGGCCTAACTTTCCTCGCTTACGGAATCGGATTATGCCCTTCCAAGGGGAGACCTTTAACAAAATATGATCCCCCACTTGGAATTCAATGGGACGTCTTCTCCGATCTGCATACGCTTTTTGTCTATCTTGTGCCTCTTTCAGTCGTGCCCGAACTAGATCAATCTTTTCATTCGTTCTCGACACTATATCTTTGGATGCAAGTTCCCTCTGCCCTACTTCTCCCCAACATACGGGAGTTCTACACTTTCTTCCATATAATAGTTCATACGGAGCCATTTGAATGCTGTTATGGTAACTGTTATTATAGGAGAATTCCACTAATGGTAGATGATCATCCCAATTACCACCAAAGTCTAACACGCAGGCCCTTAGCATATCCACGAGCGTCTGGATTGTCCGTTCTGATTGACCATCCGTTTATGGGTGGTAGGAGGTACTAAAGTGGAGTTTCATCCCCATTTGTTCATGAAACTTTTGCCAAAAACGTGATGTGAATCTAGTGTCTCGATCCGACACAATAGAGATGGGTACTCCATGACGAGCTATAATTTCACTTGTAAAAATCTCTGCCATCTTTTCTGACGAATAGGTCTCTCGGAGAGGTAAGAAATGGGCACTCTTGGTGAGTCGATCTACAACTATCCATATGGCATCGTGCCCCTTTCGTGTTTTGGAAAGCTTAGTTACCAAGTCCATTGTCACGTCTTCCCATTTCCATACCGAAATTTCTAAGGGCTGTAGTTTACCATACGGCTTCTGATGTTCCGCCTTCACTTGTGAACATGTTAAGCATTTAGCAGCATACTTAACGATATCTCGTTTCATTCCGGGCCACTAATAATTCTTCTTTAAGTCCTGATACATTTTCGTTGCTCCCGGATGTATAGAGAATATCGTGATTTATGAGCTTCTTCGAGTTTTATGGCCTTTACTTTGTAGAACCAAGGGATCCAGATTCGTCCAAATCTTGTTTTGATTCCATTTGCATTATCCTCCAATTTATCCGCTATTCCTTTTGTTCTTTCTTTCTTAGGATCATCCGGGTTTAATGACGTTATTTGGGCTTCACGTATCATCTCGAGGAGATGAGGCGTGATTATTATTCTCATAGACTTCACTCGAATCGGGGGTGGATGGTCTTTTCGGCTTAAGGCAACGTTTGCTTTACCCGGATGATAAAGGATTTCACAATCGTAATCCTTTATCAATTCTAACCACCTTTGTTGTCTCATGTTGAGATCTTTTTGTTCAAAAAAGTACTTTAGGCTTTTATGATCCGAGTATATGGTACACTTTGTTCCATATAAATAATGCCGCCATAGTTTTAATGCGAATACTACAGCGGCCAATTCCAGATCATGTGTTAGGTAATTACCTTCATGTGGTTTGAGTTGTCTTGAGGCGTATGCTATAACTTTACCTCGTTGCATTAGAACACCTCCCAGCCCTTGACACGAGGCGTCAGTGTACACAACTAGATCTTCCGTTCCTTCTGGCAAAGTTAGCATTGGTGAATTAGACAACCTCTCCTTCAAAGTCTGAAATGCTTTCTCTTGTTCGGGCCCCCAAACAAACTTCTCACTTTTCTTTGTCAGCTTAGTCATAGGTAGGGCTATTTTGGAAAAATCTTGTATAAATCTCCGATAATAGCCGGCTAACCCAAGAAAACTTCTCACTTCATTTGGATTCTTTTGTGGAATCCATTTCATAACTGCTTCTACTTTTGACGGGTCCACTAAAACACCATTACTCATTAATCACGTGGCCAAGAAATTGTACTTCTCTGAGCCAAAATGCACACTTAGAGAATTTCGCATACAACTTTTCTTTGCGAAGCGTCTCTAGTACTTCACGCAAATGACGTTCATGTTCACCCTTGCTTCGAGAATACACCAAGATGTCATCAATAAACACTATTACCGACTTATCTAGCATGGGCCGGCATACTCGATTCATGAGATCCATAAATGCTGTCGGCGCATTAGTTAACCCCGAAAGACATTACAAGGAACTCGTAATGCCCATATCGAGTTCTAAACGCAGTTTTTGCCACATCTTCTTCTCGTACCCGTAATTGGTGATATCCCGAGCGTAAGTCGATCTTTGAAAACCAACTTACCCCTTGCAATTGGTCAAAAAGATCATCAAATTCGGGGCAGGGGATATCGCTTTTTAATCGTTAATTTGTTTAATTCTCGATAGTCGATGCACATACGCATCGAACCATCCTTCTTTTTCACAATTAATACGGGGGCTCCCCAAGGTGACATGCTCAGACGTATAAATCCTTATCGAGCAATTATTGTATTTGTGTCATTAACTCTCGCATTTCCGTAGGAGCTAATCTATAGGGAGCCTTAGCCACAGGCTTAGCACCCGGGTTTAGTTCGATGCAAAACTCCACGTCTCGCTCAGGTGGGAGTCCTGGTAATTCATCCGGAAACACATCCGGATACTCATTTACAATTTTGACATCTTCAAACTTTGGTGTGTCCTTAGTGGTATCCACTACGTAAGCTAAGAACGCCTTTCCTTCATTCTGTACATACTTGACTGCCTCTACAATGGTACATAGTTTCGTCTCGAGCTTTCTTTCCCCATAAATAGTTACCCATTTCCCACTAGGCGATAGCACTCGAATGGTCTTAGTCTCACATTGAATTCCTGCATGGTATCGGGATAACCAATCCATTCCCACAACTACTTTGAATTCCCCCAAAACCATGGGCACAAGATCTATATCAAATTCCTCGTCTTCTGTAACAATCTTACATCCTTTACATATTTCGTTCAATAAGTAGCTCTTGCTATCAGCTACTTCTACTTCTAAAGGTATAGACATTCGTTCAACTTTAAAAGAGGGATGACATATAAGTTCATGTAATACGAATGACCTACTAGCTCCAGAATCAAACAATACATTCGTAGGTATTAAATTAATTAAGAAAATACATGACACAACATTCGGGAGTGCCTTAGCTTCTTCGGCAGTAAGTTAGAACATCCTTCCCTTAGCTTTTGGGGCATCATCCTTCTTTCCATCCCTACCCCCCTTTTTGTTTCAGCTTTGGGCAATCTGCTTTGACATGTCCTTGTGTAAAATAGTTGAAACATGTTCTGGCTGGGTTTGGGCATTTGTAATACGGGTGCCCTTCTTGTCCACAATTGTAGCATCCTTTCTTGCCCAACAGACATTCCCCCGAGTGAAGCTTTCCACAGTTTTTGCATCGGGAAACCTCACTCTTCACGTTATCCCTCTTGTTGTAATCATGGGTTTTTGCTTTCTTGGACGGGCTCGGGTTACTACCCCTTTCTATCATTCTCTTTTCCCCCCGTTCTATTTGACGCTTGAGCTCTAACTCTCGATCCCTTGCCCAATTAATTAATTCATTTAGGGTTTCACACTTCGAGGGAGTGATAAACTCCCTAAATTCCGCCCTTAACATGTCATGATTCCGGTTAATCTTCATTCTTTCTGTCTTTATGAAGTCTCCGCAAAATTTTACTTTGTCAAGAAATATGTTTGTGATTTCATCTATGGACTCATTTCCTCGCCGAAGACGTAAAAATTCCTATTGGATTCGATTAACTGTAGATTGCGAGCAATGGAACTTCAAGAAAGGTTCCTTAAACTCTTGCCATGTTAGCTCTTGCAGCTTCTCTTCTCCCAATTCCTTGCAATGGGCGTCCCACCAATCCTTGGCTTGTAGTTGGAGTTGATCCGTTGCAAACATTACTTGATCCTCTTTCTCACACCTACTATGTATAAACACGACCTCCATGTTGGAGATCCACCTTTGACACACAATAGGATCAATTTTTCCATTATATGTTGCGGGGTTACAAGCCATGAAATCCCTATATGTGCATCTGCCGGTCCCCTTTTTACCTTGGACTCCGCTCATTCATTCCTTTAATTATTCTATCTTGCTGGTCATGATCGCTTCCACTGTTTCTAAGACACGGCTTTCCACCTCTTGTGCTAACTTAGGCAGGTTGGCTTGCATAGCTTTTTCAACTTCCTCTGAGATCTTTTCGTTTTTCGCATCTTGACGTACCATGTTGTTATCATTCAGATCTCTTTCATCTGCCATCTACATAAGTATCATCTTTCTTTCATTAGGAAATTCATTTATTAGTTTTATTGTGGCTATTCGTAACCATTATTATCATGATTCATACTTAGGTGTGCATTCTATAATTAATTAGTACGACCACAGATCATCTAAGTGCCAATAATAAGTCGAAGGACTTATTATTTTATACTTTCTTATCCTTCCTTCCATGACACTTTGTTTTCCGAGACATATTAACATAGCACTATGAAAGTTACACGACTTTTTATCAGTTTTTATCACTTTTCGGAGTTCTAATGGGGTCACGAAACAGGTTTTAGAAGGTACGGGTCTCGTGGCATGAAGAATAAACAAAAACAGTGATCCAGGGCTGCAGGCAGCGTCGGCGACGCCCCAGGTTGCGTCGGCGGCGCCTCTGGATAAACAGCGTCGCTGATCTTTCGTGTAGACAACAATTTATCGTGTCGGGGAAGGGGGCCGCGTCGGCGACTCCCTAGGCGCGTCGGCGACGCCCCTTCTATTTTCCAAACGCTGTTTTGTTCAATTTTTAGTCTGCCCAACCCATTTCTGAGCCCCATTCCAACTCAAACCGACCCGCAACTCCCCGAAACACTCCGTAACATCCCTTAACATTACCCGTAGTACGATATCTCAAGAATTTAAATGTACTTACTTGCTTTGAGATTTGAAGCGAACACACATATTACATACGAGCTTTCGGTTTGAGTTTAAGCACTTTGGTTTTTGTACTTGAATACCTCAAACCTTGGCTCTGATACCAACTTAAAACACCCATAAGTTCATGTTTACAATAACGACAATAACTAGAAGGTTATGAAAATACGACCAAATTTGAACTTTAATTAAGTTCTTAAGAAAACATTGAACATACTTAAAAGCTAAGCTTTTCTAGCTAATTACATAATTTCCAATTCTTGTAAAAGATGTAAAACATAAGTCTTTTACAACTACACATGATCTACCTAATACCCAAAAACCATTTTGACCCATTTACATAAAGACATGAAGCGCGCTGATAGCATGATGAAGTGTGTTCATTCCGAGCAAAGCGTGGCTGATTAAGTGAGAGCTTTACCTAAGAAAAACATAACAAATATGGTTTACAAATTCAACCATGGTTAAACACTAACATCTAATAAATTTAAAATTTTTCTATTGTCACATCCTTTTACTTTCTCATTCTAATCCGGTTGACCCGTTCACAACGAGTCATCGCGAAACCATTCTTTTTACATTCTCATTCTAACCCGGTTGACCCATTCATAACGAGTCAACGCAGAACCATTCTTTTTCATTCTCATTCTAACCCGGTTGACCCGTTCATAACGAGTCAAAGCGAAACCATTCTTTTTCATTCTCATTCTAACCCGGTTGACCCTTCATAACGAGTCAACGCGAAACCATTCTTTTTCATTCTCATTATAACCCGGTTGACCCGTTCATATTGAGTCAACGCGAAACCATTCTTTTTCATTCTCATTCTAACCTGTTGACCCGTTCATAACGAGTCAACGCGAAACCATTCTTTTTACATTCTCATTCTAACCCGGTTGACCCGTTTATAACGGGTCAACGCGAAACCATTCTTTTTACATTCTCATTCTAATCCGATTATCAATCATCTAATAGTTATAGACTCAAACAAACTGTAATCTTTCATATAGTTATATAATGGTTTGGCTATATCTAATATTAACTACAAGTAAGTTTACGAACTTACCTCGATCTTGAGCTCCTTGTTGCCTTTTGAAACTTGATCCTTCTTCTTTCGATCCTACACATTACCCATCCTTATTTAGATTATGTTGTTCACTTAAACGTAAGCACTTTCAAACATAGTTCGCATTCCATATCAATTTCATTTACCATATCACTTAGGCAACAAAACTCTCATTTCATTCAAGATCATATAATTTTGTCATTTAGGCATTTTATCGAACACTTGGAGTGCGTACAACATTTTAAGCTCCATGTACATTTATTCTATGCATAACCTCCTAATTTGCATCATAACTCATTAATTTAACTAATTTCACATATTTCCTTCATTCTATCTCAAACTATCTAACAATAATCTAATATTCAAACATCAATATTATGAAATTTCCATTACTACAAGATCATCATACTTCATCATAATCCTACTACAAGTGGGTTTTCATTTTTAATCATCAAGAAGACCACATTCAAGCACAATTCTTGTTCTATGAAGTGATTCTAACTCATGCCATACTAAATTCACATGAATTCATGGATTAGTTGCAACCCCCTTTCTACAATAATCACCAAATCGTGAAATTAAACTTACCTTGTGTTTAGACAAGTATGGATGATTGATTAACTTGATTCATGCATGAGTTCTAGCCCCATTTAGTCTTTCAATTTATTGATTTTGAGTTTGAGAAGGGTTTCCCTTCTTTTCTTCTTCTCTGGTCGACACCCACACCACAACTCTGTGTGGGTTGGGTTTTAATTTTTGTTTATATAATTTATCTTTCCATTCATTCAATTTTGGTCCTTCATGTTTGGATATTTTTATTTTTATGGCTTAAACATATATTCTTTTAGTTAAATCTTACTTATACTCTAAAACATTTACATTTATAAGTACTTATTTTGACATTTATACATATATAAGGACTTTGGGGTGTTGCAGATTTATTGTCTTAAGAGGGTTTTACCATCATAGCCATGTTCGTATTGATACATAGGCTGGGTTATACCATTAAGAGGATCTTTTGGGATTTCTTGGCATATCAAATAAATTGAAATGATTGCTTGGACAATGAGGCAATAAAATTTTCAAAAGAAGATTTTTCATTAATACTACTAGCGGCTACAAAACTGCCCTAAACGGGTCTTTAAATAACATAGATCGTCCACACAGGGACGAAAAGAAAGAAACAAGTCCTCGCAGGGACTAAAACATAAGGATAATGTCCACGCAGGGACTAGTAAAAAGAAATGTCCACGCAGAGACTTAGTACTAAAAAGAAATGTCCACGCAGGGACTTAATTTAAATAACAAGTACAAGATAAAAGAAAAGAAAATCTTCAATCGCCACTCCTTTTTTCCTTGATGAATTTTGCAAGATTCTTAACAAACTTACTATTCTTTTTCTCACCTCTTTCCACTCTACGTTCTACTTCTTGCACCCTTTGCATAATTTCTAATTGTTGTGGCTGGGGTGGTTGTTGTTGGGGTGAAGGTTGAGGTATAGGGTGTTGATACGTATAGACGAGATATCCAGTTGGGTATACTGGAGGATAAGACGAATAATAGAGAGCATTATGGTTGGCTGCTTCGATGTATGGGTCGATAGCAGGGGGTTGGTAGTTAAACTCTGCAGGAGCTTGAGGCTCGAAAGGATTATACTCCGTTGTAGGTGGATAGGTAGGAATTGGATTATCATAACCCATCGGAGATGGCTGAGGTGCAAAGGTGGCCGGTGTGATATCAATTTCCGGCGCAGGATTTGAAGGTCCACCCATTTGTGGATCTTCAAGAATGGGAGGATAGTTACTAGAACCTTGAGTGGTTGTAAAACGTGTTCCCCCTCGCATAGACATGCGTGCATTTCTTCTCCTTCTTGGTGGTTCTGGTGGTAACGGGGGTTGCCCCCTGGGAGTGGTGGTGGTGATGGTGTCATTGCTTGAAAATGTGGTTCCTCGTATGGAGGTTGTGGTGGGGTGTTATGGGAGGAAGGAATGTTCACGAATTTCCATTGTCCCCACCATTCATCAAATTCACCAGGCCCATGATAGGGTGATCCAGTGAAGGAAGAGCCACTAGATATGTCAAGGGGATGCGTGGGCGTTCCCGAAGGCGGCTCGGATGGATCTGGGTCATCATCCATATCTATATCCTCGGGGAAGTGATCCTCCAGACCCAACAGGTTATGACCTGCTGGTGAGTTAATGTAATCGTTAGGGTTAAACTGTCTCGGAGAATAAGGTGAAAGATAGTGTGAATGATGGAAGAATGATGGGATTGAGACGGTTGCAGCGAATGCTGCGAATGGTGAGAGTGTTGTGGCTCTTGCGGTTGTTGTGGCCCAAAAGAATGATGGTAAGATGGCGAAGTGCTTAGTGAAACGGATCGCCTTGCGGGTTCCAATGAACATCTCCAGTCGTCTTTGGAATCGGAGCTAAATGATTCTGAAGGTGTACGGTGGTGAGAAGGCCCCGCATGGCTAGACGATCCTCCCCTCATTGGGCCTTTCCCTCTTCCTCTGACACGTGGCGGCATTTTATATGGAAGCCTGTCAAGATACAAATAACAATATCTATATAAACCAAAAAAGATTTAGAGTAATCCTAGGTCGTTGTCTAGACTCGAAAGTCTAAAGAATGTGCTATTGTGTCATTGAGATTAAACACAAAAGGCTAGTGTTTAATTCACTCAACGTTAGCTCTGATACCAACCTGTCACACCCCGATTTCCACGTATAACCCGGTGGGCCCGGTGGAGAGTATTGTGACGTAGTTGATATCATCATAGTCAATTATACACAGTTATAGCATAGTGGAAGGCTTGGAAGGAAATTACTATTACAACCCGAAAGTTTAAAGTACTAATAAAATAATATACAGGCGGTTGCAAAAAGGATCCACAGGCGGATCTATAAATTAATTCATAAAACTGAGTTCCACAGACTTAAGGCATATAGGGATTTGCAAAGTCCTCTTATTATGACAAGTAGCTCCAGCCTATTTCGTGAGGTACCTGTCACTTAGTCTTTGGAAAATACGCCAGTTTTCACTGGTAAATACAAATAACTGACTCATTTTGTTAAACATTTGAATATGTTAATTTAGATGCATAAGGCAGAAAAATCTTTTATAACTTGGGACAATTACATTTATAATCTTGTATACAGTTTTACATGTTTGTCATACTATTAGGGTCGGTTTGAAAACCGAACATGATTAACTAACTCACCACATATAAAACCCACAAAGGAGTTATCCCCAACTTGTGGGTAGTTATATTTTAGCATTTGCATCTGTCAGGTGTATGCCTACACCCCGTGCTTAAGTCGTGGCCATCAATAACTTAGATGAGCCGAGGATATCCAGGACATGGTTGTTAACCCCCACAGTTTATGTTATCAAACAAAACAAATTAAAACAGGTTATGCGGATTTCTTAATCACAATCCGACTAAATGATCCCATACCCGACCAAGCGGCAATAATTCACCGTATCCCAAGCCCGTATAAGGGAAAATAAGTTAAATGTATTTACCTGAGTTTATGTGTAAGCACTACTCAGCCATATGATACTTAAGACCGTATGAAGGTATCTTCTACCGGGCTACCTAATCTGTATAGAAGGTTTTATCAACCTATTAGGATACTAATGGTCTTTATTTAAGTCAAGGACTTCGACCGGTTAGTTTAAAATATGGTTTACGGTACAAAGTGCTAGATTAAGCGGTGACCAGAAAGGAATATAATTTAGACCCAACAAGTATGAAGACTTGTGTAATATGGGTAAACTAGACACATTCTGGATTTTGAAGCAAAGATGCCAATGTTAGACCCGTTTCAGTTCGTTCGTGAAAATTAGTCACATAAGCCGAACCGAACGCGTATGAGCATATACGGGTAACTGACAAGACCTATACAAGTTTCCTAAGTCATTATGCTCAAGATATGTCATAACATCAGTGGGATGTCCACAAGTATGCCCCTAAAAGTTTTGAAACCGAATTAGGCCCTATAAGGGCATTTAGGTCATTTTGAGGTTTATAAAATGGGTTTACATGCACATTGAAGTTTTGGTCATCAACATTCTGTAAAAATAATGAATTTATGATATTAATTCAGTAGGATATCATACATATATGTGATTTATAGTTTATGGCCAAATTATGCCCCGTAAGGACATTTTGGTCATTTCACATATGGTTTTAGGGACTCATTTGGGATTCTGAGTTCATGTCTTATCCCTACTGTAAAAATACTTAAAATCATTTATAAATTCAGTAGGTAACAAGTCTTGGTCGCTAAATATATTTTAAAGTCAAACTATGTGCTTATTTAGCGTAAAAGTCGGTAAATGACGATAATTCCGAAGTTTAAGTGATTCTAAGGTTATGACCAGCTTTGAGGCTTCAAATAATTTTTTATCATTACATATCAGTAGCAAAAAGTTTTACATGTTAATTTTATGTAGAACTCATTTTATTTGCTAAAAGGTTATTATCGTCATTTATAAGCTTTATGCAAGAACTCAAGGCTAAGGTCAGAAATAAATCTGACCAGTCATCCCAATAATTCCTAAATATGATATCATAACAGTATGTAAAGAGTTTTGTGTCAAAATTATGTTTTAAACATGATGTTCATGCTAAAGGGCATTCTAGTCCTTATAAAGGCATAAATTTCGCTTTTCTATATAACTTCAGTTTATGACTAGGTTTGGAGCATCAAAATACTCTAAATATGTTTACCGATCAGTACTTAATTTGTTTACATGACCAACTACCTTAAAAGTCTCATTTTTTACAAAAGGGCATACTAGTCAATCTTTAAGCATAATAACGGAAACAAGCATATGATCTTAGATTACTAAGTGACTAAGTAGTATACCTCAGTGGGTTATTCTATAATATAATATGGTCACAAAAGAACCCTAAGGCATAAGGAAAATAAGCTAATTCGGGTCAGAACTGAAAGTCAAAGCGAAAGTCAAGCTTTTGCGACTTTCGGTTGCGAACTGAGCCTAAACTCAGAATTGTTGGGTCAAACATGTTTAGACATGTTCTAATAATGTTTACCAAGTTACTAAAGTGATAAAATGTGTTTTACAACCTACATTATCAGATTTGATTTTATTTAAAATCTGACTAGTTTGACTTTTATCATTAATTTCTTTGACCAGACAAATAACTACGTAAACGTGGTAATTAGGAGGTGCCCTTTTAAGGGATTAACACCCACCTAATTACGATCACGTAGCCACATTCGCCTCGAACAATGGCTGGACCGATTAGGTCTAAGCCGAAGGTCAAAGCCGTTTTGCGGCAATTTTGACTTTCGGTCTTTAACATATGAAAACTGAACTAGAGTGGCTAAGAACACTAACCACTGGTCCTAGCACGAATTATGAACTTAAGAGAGCTTCTTTGATGACCCAAAAGCTCCAGAGAATGAGAGGAGTGAGATAAAGAAAGGTGCAAGAACAAATGCCATTACAAGGCACCCATTTATAGTGCAAGGAGCCATTCTAGGATCATTCCAGGTGTATTTAGGTGTTTTATGATGCCTCCAAGTGTCCTAGAACGAGTAAGGAACAAGAATACATCCCTTGGTTTCGAAATGAGGCGGTTTGGAAGCATATGTGTGGAGGTCACGCCAAAATCTGCCCAGGTGCAGGCCTTACGGACCGTAAGCATGGGATCCTTACGGTCCGGTCCGTAAGCTGTCTATCAGCAAACCAAAATTTAAATTTTCACACTTTTGGCCCCTCAACTTGAATATACGTATCTTGGGACTCGTATCTGTTATTATGCCATCAAAAATGATATTTGGCATATTTGGGAGTATAAAATAATTATTCTAAATCTCCCGGTTCATCGGTAAACCATCCGGAAGCACAAGTTTTGTTCGTTGACACTTTTACCCCTTTAAAGTCAACTTTTCAAATAAATAGGGTTTAGGACACGTGTCTTCACCTTATTGGACACGTTTTTACGAGGTGGTATAGTTATAGTAATTAAGATGTATTAGAAAAGGGTTTTGTTTGGTACTTTGTAATTGATAACAAAGTGTTGAACCTTTCATTCTTTTGTAATCAAAGTAAATTGTCCTTGTTGGCACAATCAACTAATTAACTCTCATAATCATGCCTATGTGATTTTTCCAATTGAAACTGAGTTTTTGAATCCAATTTGGATCTAATTCACGAAGAAATTACTTTCCTTCCAATTGTTTACAACCTCTATAATGTAATTATCAACTTAGTTCAAAACTTCTCTCAGCCAACCGATCCTACTTTTGTGTAATTTAATAGTTCTTAAGAAACCAATCATACACTAACACTTTTCACAATGCTCCTCATGGTTCGACACCTGACTTACCCTATCTAATAAGGTATTTCATGATTGAGTTTTACTCATATTCTTGACTAAGACTTCAACATCGGTAAACTACTTTATAAGATAAGCTTTTCATGATGAGCACATGCATATCCCTCTTATTTCTCACAGTAATGGCCTTAAGCCTTCCATGCCACGAGGAGCCACATCAACATCCATAAGGTGACGCTACAATGAACTTAGTTTGCTTCATACCCACAAAAACAAAGTCAACTACAATATATTTGGAAATTAACTTTGGTTTAAAAAAAAATAATAACAAACTTTAGAAACCAACTAACCTTTTTTTTGAATGGCAAAAATCAACTAACTAACAAACAAGATACCAAGATAAAATATTATGAGTTAAATGCTTGGTTGGTCCCTGTGGTTTGCAAATCTTGCAGACTTGGTCCCAGTGGTTCACTAATTACACACTTGGTCCCAGTAGTTTCAAATTTTGCACTCGGGTGGTCCTTACCACTAACCTTTGTTAGATTTCTCAGTTAAGTATATGCAAAATTACTATATTACCCTTGAAATGCAAAATGCACTCGGGTGGTCCCTTCTCCGGTCATCCCCTCCGACTATATACCACTTACACCGACACCCATGTTCTTCCGGCGACACCACCCTGCAACCTACCTCTCCTCTTGAACATTCAACCCACAACAGCATACAGGTGAGAGAGAGACTGCAGGAGAGAGAGAGAGAGACAGTGAGAGAGAGGGGAGCTGCAGCGGCGCAGCTCACGGCTGCGGCGGCGAACCCCACGGCCCGGAGCGGTAAAAGACGACAGGAGCGAGGATTTGGTTCGTAATGTTTTCAGATCAGTTCGGCAATGCTCCAGTTTGGGTTATCGGGTTGGGGGTTTCAACGACGGCGGTTCTTGTAGCGACGGTAGTGGTGGTGGTTCACGGGTTGGGCGGTAGGGTTGGGTCGGGGTAGACGACAGCAGCGCGGTATCGGGTTGGGGGTTTCAATGGAACCCGGTTCAGTCCAGATTTCCGCTACAGCTCCCCTCTCTCTCACTGTCTCTCTCTCTCCTGCAGTCTCTCTCTCACCTGTATGCTGTTGTGGGTTGAATGTTCAAGAGGAGAGGTAGGTTGCAGGGTGGTGTCGCCGGAAGAACATGGGTGTCGGTGTAAGTGGTATATAGTCGGAGGGGATGATCGGAGAAGGGACCACCCGAGTGCATTTTGCATTTCAAGGGTAATATAGTAATTTTGCATATACTTAACTGAGAAATCTAACAAAGGTTAGTGGTAAGGACCACCCGAGTGCAAAATTTGAAACTACTGGGACCAAGTGTGTAATTAGTGAACCACTGGGACCAAGTCTTCAAGATTTGCAAACCACAGGAACCAACCAAGCATTTAACTCAAATATTATTGAAAAGTAGAAGGACTAAAGTGTAACATCTACGCATGATGCCGATTAGCCCACACCATCTCCATGGTCCGAAATAAATTGGGGATTTTGGGATAAAGTTCGTATCTTTTTCTTTCTCAATACTCACTCTGCATTGCGGCTAGGGTTTCACCAAACCCTCTCTCTCTCCCACTTTCTCTCACTAAATCCAGTCTTCTTCTCACTCAAACATGTCAAATTCCAACTGGAATTAACTTCTTTTCAGTTACAAAACTCTAATTTTCATCGAAGGGTTCTTTACCGCCACAAGAAAACACACAAATGGCCACCGCCAACCCTTTCGATTTGCTCGGAGACGACGATAACGATGATATTTCACAGCTTGCCCAGAAGATCGTTTCTGTACCGGTGAAGAAACCTCAAGCCGCTCCGGCTGCCGGTAAAACGGCGGCTCAGCCGGCTAAGCTTTCCGCTAAGCTTCCTTCCAAGCCGCTTCCTCCGGCTCAAGCAGGTTAGTAGTTCTGGAGTTTTTTGTTTTTATTTATTTATTTATTTGTTATATTCGTCTATGTTATTAGTTTATAATCTATTTATTATCTCTTTTTATTTTGTTACATTTTGTACTATTGGTATATTGTATATACTTAGTTATTCAAGAAAAGGTATAAGTTTGCAATAATGGTTGTTTGATTTTGTATAGAATTAGTTATTATTCAAGAAAAGGGTCTACATATTCATTATTGGAAGTTATGATCAATAAACATTGTGATTAAAATGCCATGCTTTTGTTATAAGTTTATATCTTGAAGAGTTATTGTGTAAGTGGATAAGTTCAAGATAAAATAAATTTGTATTTATGTTGTAAATGGTAGATTTTTTTCTATAGGTATGTGTAAAAAAATGTACATAATGACAGTCATAGAGATACTAAGCAATGCAGTTAATGCGGTAAAATATCGGATATCAGTCAAGAACCGATATTTGAGATATAGGTTATCTCGGTGAGATATCGGTATATTTAATATAATGCAGAATATATATATATATATATATATATAGCAATTTAACACTAATAATTCAGTGATATATTGGTGATATATCGGTCAAATATCGGTGATATATCGGTTCTATCAGTCAAATATCGGTTATATCGGTTATATCGGTCAAATATCGGTCAATATCACCGATAATATCGGTACTGATATTTGACACCGAGATTTTACTAGGGGACCGATACGACCGAGATAACCGATATATCACCGAGATTAACTGCATAGAATTACTAAGTTTTCAAACCATTTGTTGAATTTAACAATGAAGATAAATCACAATTTAACCATCTCAATTTATTGAGCAGTGAAAGAGGCTAGGAATGAAGCCTCACGTGGAGGACGTGGTGGTGGTGGTCGTGGGTATGGGCGGGGGCGTGGTGCTGGTGGGTTTAATAGAGACTCAGGTAGCAATGAGAATTCATTTGGTAACCGAGGTGCCATTGAGGAGTCTGATGGTGGGAAAGGCTATGAGAGACAAGGTGGGGGTGGTTATGGCGGTCCTCGTGGTGGTTTCCGCGGTGGTCGTCGTGGTGGATTCAGTAATGGAGATGCGGAGGATGGTGAGCGTCCACGGCGTCCTTATGAACGCCGCAGCGGCACCGGTCGTGGGTAAATATTCAATACCTTTTGTTTTTAGCTTCTTTATTAGTTTTTATAATCATTATTGATATATTTGGGTTGAAAATGCTGTTCATCTGCTTCATGGGTTCTGTCAGTTACTTATCGTTTCAATTCTCATGTATAGGAATGAATTCAAGCGCGAGGGATCAGGTCGTGGGAACTGGGGAAGCCAGGCTGACGAAATTACTCAGTATGCTTTTTCACCTTATTTATATTTTTGAAATTATTCGTTTGACATGTTGGAGATATTAGATGACACAAAGCAACCCATTCATGGGTGATTGTGTCAAAATTGCTATTTGTAATATATTTATTTCTCAGTTAGTAATTTTTACTATGCTTCGTCACAGTGATACTGAAGAGGTGGTGAATGAAGGCGAGAAAACGGTGGATTCTGACAAGCCGTTGACCGAGGAAGAGTCAAAAGATGAGAAAAAGGAGAATGTTGCAAATGAATCTGAGGAAAAGGAGCCTGAGGATAAGGTATTACTTACGATTACAAACAGTCTGCTACTAACATTGATGATCTAATTCTTTTGACTAACGAGATGTAGTAGAGGGTTGAGCTAGGTTCATAAAATTTATCCTTTTTAGTTAAAGATAAAATGAAAGCTCAATAAGCCATTTACAGTTAAATTGAGCATGTTGCTTACATTTCGTTTATTTCAGGAGATGACTCTTGAAGAATATCAGAAGGTTCTGGAGGAAAAGAGGAAAGCTCTAGAAGCACTTAAAACTGAAGAAAGGAAGGTGGAAGTCGACAAGGAGCTTGCATCCATGCAACAGCTTTCCAACAAGAAGAGCAGTGATGAGATCTTCGTTAAACTGGTGACAAATTTTATATATTAATAAAAAAGTTCCTGTTTTGTTTAAAGCTACATTTTGCAGCCATTGTAAATTTTTGTTAACCAATATGTTTGAATTCTGTTTGGTAGGGAACTGACAAGGATAAGCGTAAAGAGATTGCTGAGAAAGAAGAGAAAGCTAAGAAGGTAATATCCCTACATGTTAAATAATTAATGGTAGGGCTGCAAACGCACTGAACGTTCAGCGAAGTGTTCATGAACCGTTCGGTGGGAAGTTTGTTTGTGTTCGTTCCTTTAATAAATAAAGGAACATGAGCAAGAAATTTCGTTCGTTTAGTTAATGAACGAACATGAACAAAGGCCGTGTTCGTTCATTTATGTTCGTGAACGTTCAGTAACGTGTTCTTTATGTTCCTTTGTGTTTGATAGCTAATTAGTGTTTTCACTGTATTTTATTGAAACACTTTAAAATTCCAACAAATAAAATATTTAATAAGTATCAGTGTCATAGTTGTCAATAGCGGCTATAGCGACCGCTATAGTGCGCTATAAGCCATGTGATCAAGTGTCGCTATCTAGGTCTTAGCGACCAATAGCGTGAATAGCGACAGCTAGATAAATTTTTTTTGGTGTAAATAACAGTTAGATATAGCTATAAAATAGTTGGATTTATAGGTTTTTATTAAATATACATGTAAAATAGCATATATACTAGGGTATTTTGATATAATATACATATAAAAATTTTCAAAATTCTTTTTCTAGTGTATTGCTATTTTATAAATAGCGGTCGCTATTTGTCGTTATTCACTACGTAGCCTATAGGCGCCTTGTCGCTATTCGCTATCGACAACTATGATCAGTGTATTATATATTCTGTCTGTGAATGCTTGTTTGTGTTCGTTTGTTTTCATTTGGTTTGCGTTCGTAAGTTCATGAACATTCGTTAGCTAAAATTAACAAACGAACACGAACACGTTCATTTCCTTAACAAACGAATACTAACAAAAAATCTCATTCGGTAAGTACTCATGAACTGCTTGTTCGTATTTGTTCGGATGTTTGCAGCTCTAGTTAATGGGTTAAACTATGTTCTACTGAAACTATATTAATTACAAAATGTAGGAGGCTTTCGTATTTGACCCATTCAGAAGTAAATGGGTCAACGTTACCACCTTTAAGCCCATATGTTAATACTGTTTCGGTGTTTGCAGTCTCTTAGCATCAATGAGTTCCTGAAACCTGCTGCTGGTGAAAAGAGTTACACTTCAGGTGGTCGTGGGCGTGGGCGTGGACGTGGCGGTGGTGGACGGTACAACCAAGGTGGTTCATCATCAAGCTATGCGCCTGAAGCCCCAAAAATTGAAGACCCGAGCCACTTCCCTACTTTAGGTGGCAAGTGAGCTCACCTTTCTGACCTGTCATCATCTTTTCAACACTTGGCAAAAACATACTAGAATAATGGGAGTTCTATGTATTCTTAGAAGTGTACATTTCTTTTGTTTTTCCATGTGTGCTGCCCTTGTATGTGTGAAAGTCTTATTGTTTTAGAGGCGTGTTGGGTCTTTTCTTTTCTTCTTTTTGTTATTATCATGTGGTTTAGAGATTTTGGGACGATTAATTGTTACCTTGAGATACTTTTTTCCTCAGTTTTGTTCTGAAATTAGATGGATGACAGTTATAGTGTTTTCTTGAACCTTTTATCTAATCGCAACTTTGTTTGTTGGATTGAGACTTGACGAGAAGCTCATAAATTTGTTGGATTGTCACTTGACGGGAGGCTTGTTGGAATTTAATTCTAGAATCTGATATTTATTTCTAGCAAATTGAAATGGGAATATGAATAGATGCTACTCTCAAATTCTTTCACTTTGCATTCACCGCCACGTGAATTCTTTCGGAACAATCGGATCACAAAGACAGTAACAGCTGGATTTTGTGAAAAAACGCACGCATTACTCTTTTTCTTTTCGTTAATGTTAATATCAAACCGCACAAAATTACAAAGGATTAATATCAAATCACACAAAATTACAAATGATTAAACCGTATTTATATTAGAGACAACTCAAGTTACAAAACCTAACCCAAGTAAACCAAGACCTTTGAGGACCATTGTTGCTTGTCTATGACACCCTTTAGAGGTTTCCGGTATTGCTTTGGTTTAAGAATAGCGTTGTTAGGAATCGGGTTTGGTAAATGGTACATAAGTTTTATTGTGATAGGTTTAACTTTCAATAACCATATTGTGGCGTGTCTGGGGAGGGGTACATAGTATGGCAGTTGATTCAGGTAAAAATTGGTGGCAGAGACGGTTCCGCCACATGTTGCGGTGTTCGGTAAGGATGGCAATGGGCCGGTTTCGGGCCAGGTATTGGTAATTCAATACCCAAACCTGGTTGTAAAATCGTGTCACATACCCGACCCTATACACATCGGGTATCGGGCATACACATTAATTTGTTTAAAGATACCAATTAGGATTGAAAGATACATTTTTTTTTTTTTTTACTATTATAATTTTTGTATAATTTTTTTTTGTTTATATAACAACTATTATAAATTAAAATATACATTACATACATAATTTTTTTATATACTTCAGAACACAAAAAATATAAATAATATTATCAAATATATATTTCATAAGAATTGTTTTTCACATAATAAGTCACTCATAGATAAGGGTTATTAGAAAATAATATAAGATATAAAAAACATTTCGGGTATATATAATAATAATAATAATAATAATAAGATTTAATAAAATTAAAAGTAAACCATAAAAGTTATTTTATACTTTTAATAATACTGTAAGAAAAAATAAAATATATACCATACAATAAAAACTTATAATAGTTTTCGTGTGAAAGAAATCATATGTGATAAATAGGGTAAATTAATGTACAAACCGTATAACGTGATTACGCCACGAAGGAAATACAATGAAAATTACGCATGAAAGAAATCAAATTTACACATAAAAAATAACGTACGAAGATAATAATTAGATGGAAATGGAATTACTCACCCGATATAATATTTTTTAGGGTTCGTTTGGTTCACGTAATTAGATGGAAATTAGAATTAATTCTAACAAAATATGTGTTTAGTAGGTCAACTAAAGGATGTGGCCAAACACAAGAAAGTCACAGTTAATCAACTTAAGCATCAAACTTGTCGGTTTAATCCGACATCTCTTTTCAAATAAACAATTAAACTAAATTAGCAAGCTTCAAAATTTTTTTGTACACTTGTTTGTAAATAATTTAGACAATCGAACAACTAGTTTTGATACTTATCACATGCTCTTCGTGGATACGGTACCTAATTTACCAACGGAATTTATAGCAATAGAAAATTTTATAATGACTTATAAAACGTATATTTGATACGGCTCATTTTTTATAAAATTTATATCAAACGTAGATAAATATAAGCACATCACAAAACCATATTTGTTTTTTTAATAAAACATTATATATTGGAATTATAAAAGAAAAACACAAATATGAATTTGTTAATGTCACGTTACTTAATGAAAATAGCAAAAAGCTGGATGTAAATAGTAGGACACCCCCTACTTTTTGAACTTTCTATTTTTAAACCAAAACTATTTGATTTTTTTTTACGTTTAACCCAAAAGCTTTTCATTTTTTACAATTTAACCTCACAACTTTTTTACTTTCAACTTTGGTCCTCTATACTTTTCATTTTTCGCAAAAATTTTCGTTTTACGTTCCGTTCTGAATTTTACGAGTTAACACGACGCAACATGCATGTGGATTAAACATTTGTACGTCGTCTATTTTTCCGTTTGACACGTTCATCGTAACGCGGGGATCCTAGATCGACCTACTTACTCTTTTATATGTTTTACGTTTCGGTTTAGTTTCTCCACATTAACCCGCCACAACCTGCAGTGTTGGTGATCGCTTACAGTAGTGTGACATTAGTGTTCGCCCCGCCGCAATGCGGTTGGTTAGTATATAAACTGACTCAACCGACAACCAATGAGTGTGTTTTTTTTCCATACAACAAACAAAAAACCGCCGTATTGGGCCCTATTAAATTTCTCTATGAACTGTTTACCATCGGAGTTCATACAGAGCTTTCACGACGGGAGAGACAACCAAGGGCCGCGAAAAGTCACCATAGGACGGTCAAGAGTATCGCAACTACCAGGTAGGCAGGCTTTCTTTCTGTACACTGGAATGCAATATGTTAATGCTGAATAATGATAATAATATCCTACTTCTATCCCAACATTGTTTTCAATTCGAACCACATTGGTGTTTTGATCTCAATTATATGATGATATATGCATTTTGTTGTTTGCAATGTTAGCCCTAATTTGGATGATAGCCTCTTAAAATTGATCAGAAATTTCTGATGTTTTGTTAAAAAAAACTTTTGTTAATTTGAACCTAGCAATGTGCAAATGCATTTTGTGATGTTACTATGTGTACTTTTCTTTCTTTCCGGTTTGCATGAGTTAGGGGCTTTTTGTTTACGGGCGTCCTCATACTGGTTCAACACTTGTTCAGACTGTTTGTTTCGTGAGCAAATGTCTAAATGATTCAGACATTTGCCTCTGAATGGTTAAGCATTATACTGGCTCTTAATGGTTCAGACCTCTTACTGGTTCATCACTTAACTATTTAGAAGTTGCCAAATAGCCCCTTAATTTGAATTTTGAACCTAGCAATGTGCAAATACATTTCGAAGAAGTAATGTGGCCAGAAAGTTGACAAAGGCATGCTTTTATGAGTTATGCCTATCAACTATGAATAAATTATACTCTGTTGTTGTAATATATTATCCTAGATATGCAAAGAATTGCATCCGAAAGCTATAGGACACTACTTTCGGATACATAGATTAGGAACAAAATTTTGCTTTTCATTGACGATTGAGATGATTTTGGGTATAAATTGTTACTGAAGAAGATGAAATGAAAGCTCAAAATTTGTAATAAGCGAGTCACGGCTTTGGTGATATGAATTATGATTTGATTATATGTCATCGTACTGTTTGTTATAGGAAACTGATTAAAGATATAGTCGATGAGAATTGGTAGCTTAGAATTTAATTAATAAGTTGGCCGAGTAGAGATTGTTTTGTTATGTTAAAATATTACTCACTCTGTTTAGATATTCTGGATTAAAAGGAAGTTTTGGCGTTGGCGTTGGTTGTCTCTATGTCCCACCAGAATCACATTGTACGTCCGTCATCTATCATTTTCGATTAATTTCCTCTTTTCTGGGGTAGTGATGGGAGTTGGACCAGTTCTAGGATGGGGCTTTTTAACCAATTAAAAGAGATATGGATATTTATAGAATATTTGGTGGCATGTTACTTGTATGAAATAAACATTGCATTCTGCATATGGAACTTTCTGTTGTTCCAACTTTTGTGGTTCAGTTTTGGCTCATATGGGCATTTAAAATGATTAATTCCTCTTATCAAGAAAGATTTTTCTTATGAACGAAAATCAGAAAGACTGAATGAGACAAAAACTAAACACGAGCACGCTCGATATATGCTAATCGATCAATAAATAATAAGTTGATCGCTTAACTAAGTATTACATCTGTATAATTAACTGATGCTAATTCATTAACTAGTATGTCATACATACCTATAATATATTCTCATTATTGTATTTCTTAACCGTAATACATGCATTGAACATGATCTTTGCGCCGACTTCTTTTGATGCTTGTTTATGTTATACCTCACGTACCATCTTTCATGTAATTTTTAACGTGTCAATGTACTTGCCTTTTGATATAGATTTAGCGGAAATGTAATCAAGAAATCCCCCAAAGCTCCCTTCTCTATACGCAGCAGGGTGTTGCTCATCAACTAGCTCCGGAGCGGGTCCCACTTTTTTCTCTATATGCATACTGTGTAAACTCGCAATTGAAAACCGCTTCCTCTGCATGTTGAGAATTGCCCTATGTGGGACACTCTTGTACCTACCATTGCTAATCACTTCAAGTTGATCTCCCAACTGAACTATTAAGGCACCTTGAATAAATGGAACAGGGTGCCATTTTTTGTCATGGTCCATGATTTCAAGTCCTTGATGGCTTTGGTTTAGGATGGTTATTGTACCAAAATCCGTGTGAGGTGGCATCCCTAGTGCAAGATCTGGTTTCGGGCAAGATGGGTAGCAGTTCATAGTCATCACTTGAGAACCTTCTTCGATGTCATCATGTAAGTAATTCGCATTCAAACCTAGGCTTTCAAGAACCACTTCCATTAACTGCTTTTGTAAGTCCTTCATCGCCTTTGCATAGTTTCCCATTTTCTCTCTGTATGAAATATAAGTAATCCAAAGTTAAATTTTGCAATGTTTGGTGAAACTTGAAAGAAGAATGTAATTTAAATTTTTTATTTACTTGTAAGTTGGAGGATTGGATGGCCATAAATGGATCCAGTCTGATATGGGATTAGCATAATGCTTGATGAAGTCTCTCCAGTAGAACACTTTATCTGTCCCGTGATTCACACTAGTGCCATATCGTACAGGCTCATGAACATCAGTCGAAGCAAAACGTGTCTTCTCATCACTTGGCAAATTAAAGAATTCTTCAGCAGCGTCTAGGGCATCTTTCATCACCGAAGTAGGAATCCCATGGTTTATTACCTTCAAATACACATTTGTCTTTATCTAAGCAAAATAATATATATAACATAATTGCATGCATGCACACTATATCTACGTCGAAAGTTATTATCGACTAATATTATAAGTTAGAACTGATATAAATCTAGCCCGCCTTGTTATTTAGCTAAAATTGTAATATGAGAAGTGAAATTCAAGACATATTATATATAGCTTGGAAATGCATATACACAGAGCAAACAAATCATCTTTTTATACCAATGCATGTATAGTTTATATTCTTAAAAGCACACCTGAAAGTAGCCAAGTTGGTTGCAGGCCGTACCCACTTCATTGATGAATCGGGGCCTGTGTGCAGGGTGGTTCATCTTGGAAAGGTCAATGATCGGGTGGTCGCTAGAGATGTGGTCGACACGGCTAGGATTTGGTCTTTGGAAAGGAGGAAGAACGTATCGTTCAGGTATATTGTGTTGGCATTTTTGGATAAGCGCCATGACACTAGTAAATGAACTATCTGATTTTTCTCTCTTTATTCCCATTCTTCCTCTCTTTCTCAAAGATAAAAATTTGAAGATTTGGGAATTTTGCTATAAATCTTGTCTATTTATAAGCTAAAAAGTTTGAAAATGACTACATGTAACTATAATAAAGTTTATGGTTGTATACTATTTATGTACAAGTACTATGAATGTCAAGGCAGAATGTATATTATGTATTTAGGGGGAAGTACCTGTGTCAATTTGTATTTGGTCCGGTGGGGACCAACTGTTTATATTTACGCTATTCATACTCCGCCTCTACCCTTTTTGCAGTGTTCTCACACTGAATTTGTTATGGTTAATCGGTTTATCAATTTGGTCAACAAACAAAAATATCTCTCAATCATGTTCCTAAATCACACTTATATATATAATCCCGTGTTTAGCTTAATTAAGTCAGTTCACGGGTCAGTTGCACCCATTGTTATCTTTTGGGTCTTCTTTCGATATAGGATTTCTGTATCCTGTCGATTCATTGACCGGTAAATAGTAAAAGTTGACTTTTTGCAGGAATAATCAAGTAATCAATGTGTCAATGATATTCCTGGTGGTGTTTAACAAACTGCAGGAAAAAGCAATTGAATTTCAGATAAGTGTTTCTCCTTTTCGTTATTTTTTCGTGTCGATAAATGCAAACATTTGCGTGTGCGATAACTAACTAACCAACTAACTGACTGACTAACTTGACTGTTTTATGTTATTGCAAAGCTGGGAAAGGAATGATATGGGGATGGTACATCACTTTACAGTTTTTGCAAGTAACATGATAGTTGATATATTTTTTTAAAAAACTTATAAGTTTTATTTTGAATTAAGAATTTTTTAATCTATAGTTGCAAACCATTTGCATTATTATTTTTTATCTTCGTATCTTGTTAGACATGTTGCAAACCAGTTGCAAACCATTGAATCTGAATTATCACTTTATCAGAGTTTTGGAGATATTTGCAGAAACAGCCCCAAACTATATAAACATGTTTTACAACTATAGTCAACAACTAAAGGGTAAAATGGTAAAGTCAACAACTAAGGGTAAGAAGTAAAGTCAACAACCAAAGGTAAATTATTTCTTTTCCTACAAATTAGTTGTTGTCATGATCTGTATGTAATTAAGACTAGTTATGTGTTAACTGAACTTTTTTTTTTAAATGCAACCTTTTTTTTTGATGAACTTTAAACTTTTATGATCAAACTGAAAATGCAAACTTTATTGGGGGTGTTTTTTTATATGTTTTGGAATACCAAGGGTATAAAATGTAATTCACATATAATAGTTTAAGTGGTTCATTGTTTTTGACATTTTGTTCAAGTTGAGGAAGAAATTATATTTATCCATTTCCTTATCCATATATTGAAGGGTTCGACCAAATAAAAGCCACAAGGCTGAAATTCCTAAAGCAACACCAACATGTCAGTTTTCTTTTTCTTTTGATTTCAGTATTTTTTTTAATTTTTTTTTTGTTGTTGTAATATTTAGTTTAACAAGGCAATCAAAAATGATTTCTTTTAAAAATAAAAATATATCTTCTGGGTTATAGCTAATATTTGTTGTAATTTCTAGTTCAAATACTGAAAACCTAAAATTCAAATGATAAGTAGATAGAAACAAAATCCCATAAACAGTTATTCCTAAAATCAATTAAAAAAACAGACAAAAAAAAAATAAATAAGGTGAAACCATACAAGGGAAAGGACCAAAGGTGATAAGGCAATCTGTTATGGGTTAGTGAATGTGAAGAAAAATGCAGCCAAGTAGGCAGGAGTGCATTCACCCCCTCACACTTCTTAAGGTGTGTAATGCTTATGTGAATGTGAGCCAATTTTTTATTAGTTTATGTCATTAATTTTTTATGCATATATTTTAAATAAATATTTTAAACACTTATTTATAAAAAAAAATAAACAAAATAGTAATAGTATTTTTGTAAACACTACAAAGTAAAAAAAAAAAAACTGATACAACTTGAAATTTGATAGACAAATAAGATGAATCCGAAGATACAGACGAGGATGATGACAACTCCAATATGTAAAAGAAAAATGAAGTGATTAAAGAAATTTTTGAAAGTAAGAATGGTATTTATAGGGATGATGAAATTAAAACTAATATAAAAGTTATATGGTATTTTTAGGATTATATTAAAATTAAAACTATTTTTTAAGGAAACTTGTCGTTGCCAGCAACTCTCTTCCATCACCCCATGCACCAACGCCCGTTACCAAGCTCACAAAAGGAGCAGCCACTGAGCCACACCCCGCTCATGACATTGTGGCTGGTCATCCGTGGGGTTAGTGCCTACGTCTACGTGACACCCCTTCTCTCACGCCCACTTAATGATAACAACAGCCAAAATAGAATTTTACTTGGGTGTTCAAATAGGGAATGATGAATAGTGTGATGTATTAACATGAGAAATGATTAAATACAAAAGATTTTTATTGTAAAAGGGTAAGAAGGATTTTAGTCCATTGATCTTATATTTGGATGATTAGATTAATTTTAAGAAAAAGAACATAATAAAAGAGCATAAAAGGAATCCTACATTTATGGATTTTCTCTCTCACATGCAAGTCAAATGCTAATTCCCCTCATCGATTTAAACTCCATAACTTTTTCATACCACATTTAAAAAAAAAACTTCACCATAATAACCAGCGTTTTTTATCTTTAATATGAGCACCATATTGTCATATAAAAATAAAATAAAAATTTTTTCATTTTTACTGGGTTTTTTCTTTTGCATTGTGTTAAAGGTTCACGTCATTGTGTCTTTTAACTGGGTCTTGAGGTGGGGTGGGGGGTGTTAGGTTTTTGGGAGGTGGGGGTGTTAGGTTTTTGGGGGTTTAGTTTTTAGCATTTAGCATTTTAGCTTGGGTTGGGTTGGGGGGTGTGTGTGTTAGGGTTTTTTTTTTTGGGGGGGGGGGGGGGTAGGTTTTTTTTTTGTTTTTTTTTGGGGGGGGGGGGGGGGTTAGGTTTTTGGGTTGGATTGGGGCGGGGGGGGGGAGATTTAGGTTTTCGGGTTTTTGCATGTGTATGTTTTATAAGAACCTATAACACAATATATGACAAATATACCATAAAATCAAGTGTTTTTTATCTTTAATATGAGTATCCATATTGTTATATTTAAAAAAAAAAATCAAAAACCCAGTTGTGTATGACACAATGGACATGACAAAAAAAATGAAAAACCCAGTTGTGTATGACACAATGGACATAACTAAAACACAATGTAAAGTAGAGTAAAAACACAATCAATGACAACAGATAAAGACATAATGGACAACAGATTAAAACACAATGACCATGACCTTGACGTATAACACAATGGCCATAATGTATAACACAATAAGGTTATGGTCATTGTGTTTTAATATGTTGTCATTGTGTCTTTTTCTGTTGTCATTGATTGATGTTTTTACTCTACTTTACATTGTGTTTTACGCCATGTCCATTGTGTCATACACAACTGGGTTTTTGAATTTTTTTTATATATATCAATATGGTACTCATATTAAAGATAAAAAAACGCTTGATTTTATGGTATATTTTTTTTAAACAAATGATGTATAAAAAAGTTACGGACGTTTAAAAATTGGAGGGGAAATAGCATGTGACTTGCATGTGCATATCCTCTGCTCTTATACACAAAATTACCCCTCCACTTGAATCCTCCTAGGACACTTGTCACTCTCTGCTGGCTTCTTACACTTCTTACAATTTAAAGAAGTCTTTGTAGAATAACTTAACACTTAACATCTAATTTCATTGACTAATGTTGACTTATAAAATCAAGGATGGGTGACGAGTAGTATTAACTATAACTATTAAGATCGTAAAAAAGACATCATTGTTTAAAATTACAAAGAGCTCTTAGTTGTACGAGAATTATATTATTTTTGATAAAAATAAATACAGACTACAAAACATCAACAGAATAACCATTGTTTTATTTCAAAAACCCACATAAACTTAACAAACTTAGTTCCTAAACTAAACACATTCAAGGTAGATTAGAACCCTGATAATTTCTTTGTTTTTAGTTTACCAAAAAACCCCACATAAACTTGAAACAAAAACTTTAGATTAATTACCTTAAGACGTTATCAAACACATTCAAGAGGTAGATTAGAACCTGATAATTTCTTTGTTTTTAGTTTACCAAAAAACCCCACATAAACTTGAAACAAAAACTTTAGATTAATTACCTTAAGACGAAATTGGATTTGGTAAATCCCTTTCAACCACCAAAAAGGCCAACTCGTAATTTACTTGAAAATGAGTTTTCTTTATGTCATATAACCTCCCAAAAAATAAAGTTCACCAAATGTAAGATCCACACCTATAGACAGGGGCGGACCCACTTTATGTGGGTCGGCGTTGCAGGATCCCGAAGTTTTTTAAGAATATAGTAGTGATGGTATGCTACATTTTTCGAAGACCCCATAAAATTAATTAGATGAAACCGATAGTATCAAGGTTAAGCTTGTTATAGTGGTAAATTCCTTGTTTTCTATCTTAGGATCACAAGTTCAAGTCTTATTGTTCCAGTTTTTTTGCCTTTATTATACTTAGGGTGTTAAAACATAAAAGCATGTCGAAATGTGAGTGAGTTTCTTGAATACTCATCATTATCATACTCAGTAAATCCCTCAATAGCAAAGCCAACTTTACTTCGTAGGAATAGAGAGACTAATTCCAGTGAGACCCACGACTCGATAGTACTTTTGCATCAAGTCTTGGACATAAGACACAGAACACTCAACAATCCGGACAAAAGCCGATTATTGCATGTACCCTTTTGTCTTTCGGCCATCAATGGCACTACATGATACATGATTAACCATCCGCCGCTATTAACGTTATTTTCACAAAATTAGTAAAATAAAGTTGAAACTAGTACAATTTCACTTTTGCTTTCTGAGGGCACACATTATATATGCACACCGCAAACGAGGCGTAAATGGTGTGATAATCTTGTTCTTTGTGCCTCAGCAAATGGTGTAGGTAATTTTGCTTTCATCTTTCTGGTTTTTTGGTATCGGAAAGATTTTTGGGTTTACAAAATTCTAATGTGTTAGGTTATTTTATTTTCATTTCAACGTGTATATCATAGTATTTATAAATACTCAAATGTCAATAAAATTCCGTAACTGGTTTTCAAATTTATTATTTGCTAGGTTATTTTATAATGTTTCTCGTCTTGACCCGACCCGAAAATTATGACGTTCGGTTGTAAAAAATCTTAACATCGAAAAAAAGTGGACTCCACTAGAAAAAAAATCCTGGGTCTGACGGTGCCTATAGAAACACCAAGAAATTGAATTCTAACCTTATTCATGTAACTAAGGGAAAATGATGAAAGAAATTAGTGTGGAAGAAACTGTAATTTCATTTGCAACAAAATTTATTTGAGGACGATGTGCTCTCTTTGTTGATGTGTGAGGGTGAAGAGTGAGGTGCGAATTCGGTTCTTTTTCTATTACTAATTTTGGGCGGTTAAACCTCGTAACGGTTATATTTAAGCCTTAACAACAACCCAAACCTTACACTAAAATCCAAATAAACTCATAAATAATCTGTCCATATGGCCCCCTTTAAATAGATCTTCTTTAATTTGTGATATTAGCATTCATAGGTGAAAACTAGAGCGGTCCGGGGTTCCTTTGACCCTGCATCATACAACATTTTCTATTAATAAGAGGTCTAATTATATGTTGCTTTCTTGTAGCATGATCATTCTTGAAACAAATGTAAAAGCAATATTGATGTATTAGAACTAATTAATAAGCATTAAATATAGTGCACGATTAGAAATCTAAGATGCAGTTTGTTTTTTAAAAGGTAAAATGTTTGTAGTTTGCAAGCCACATCTACAGACATCTGTAGAAGCAGAGGTGGACCAAACCTCTGCAGTCTGCAAGAAGAAGGCTGTTTGTTTTTTAATATATGTAGACTTCTAAAATAAACGGGTGGTGGTGGGTGGTGGACGTGAACGATGGATGGTGGACGGTGTTCGGTGGTGGTGTTTAACCCTCTGCAGACCTTAGAAGATCTTGGAAGTGGCTGGCCAAGTCCGCATCAAGAAGAGCTCGCGCAGACGTTTTTTAATGAAACGTCTCAGAAAAACAATTTGTAGATGACAATGTTTGTGCGTGGTCTACGCGGCGCAGACAGAAGAGCATGCGCATATCTTTTTTAGAATAACAAACACCACCTAAGAATTAGAGTTAATTAATACCCTTTACATATTATACAAACCCATATAAATATAACTCAAATCAAATTATATGAACCAGTAGAAATTACATCATATGGTTATTTGAGCCAATAACTTTCAGTTCTCATGTGGGACGAGGGAGTGGGTTGGAAGCATTAGGTAAGAGTTAGTAAGTAGCAAGTATGGATGAAGTAGTCAAATATTCCATCTACCACATACAATATATGAAAATTTATATCATTAATATTTCGTTTAAGTGCCTATATAATCACATGTTCTTCACCACTTTGTCACAAGAACAATACTTTCACTACATAATAATTGACATTCAAAAACCAAACTATGGCAACTGCTGCACTTCTTCTTATTTCCCTATTAGGCGTCGCAGCACGATCAGCATATGCAGTGCAACATATCGTCGGTGATAGCAACGGCTGGACCAATTTCGGAGATTATACTACGTGGGCTGCTAGTAAAACGTTCAACGTCGGGGACACACTTTGTGAGTATTCATCATCCACATTTAAAAAAAAACTATAGGAAAAACATTAATTCGTCTATATGTAACATGTTTTTTTTAAGAAAATACCAAAACATATTGAATTTTTGGCAGTTTAATGAGTTTATGATGATTTTTGTTGGGCAGTGTTCAACTATGGTAGTAGCCATGGTGTTGATGTTGTATCTAAATCCGATTATGACAACTGCGCTACGGGTAATGCCATCGACTCCTACACTAGCGGACGAACCACCGTTAAACTAACACAACCAGGGCCAATGTATTTTGCTTGCCCGTCTTTTGGTCACTGTAGTACGGGGATGAAACTCGCGATCAACGTGGTATCTCAAAGCTCCAACACGCCGACCACCACCACCCCTAGCGACGGTAGTAATTCATCGCCACCGTCTACCACCGACCCATCTACACCATCAACTTCAAACCCCACCAAGGATGCTGGTTCAGCCAATCTAGCAAACATGATGGTGGTCGCGCTTTCTTTGATTTTGGCACCGTTGGTTGTGTTCATGTGCTAGGAAAAGGCAGTGCTTATTGTTATGTGCTTATTGTCCAAATTTTATGTGTTGCATGATGGTTTTTTAGTTAGAGGTCTATCTGAAAGCAACCTCTCTAGACAGAGGTAAGGTTTGCCTACATCCCACCCTCCACAGGCCCTACCGATAGCTATGCTATTTGTGGGATTTACTGGATATGGTGGTTGTTGTTGCTTATTGTCCAAATTTATGTCCCTTATAATATTTACTTTCTGCTTCAATGAAAAATGAAAAATAACTAAAAATTTAAAGTATATAATATGTTAATACAAGTAACTAGAAGTGTAAAAAAACCAATTAGTGGTGGGCAACCCGGTAAAAAAACGGTTTAGCCCAATCATGATTGGGCCCAACCGACCCGGCGGATTGGTATAGGTTTGGAATTTTGTGGTGAGAATCGGTTCCAACCCGAACCAATTCGAGCACGCCTAAAAATTAATAAAAGAACTTATTTTAAACCCGATCCAAAAGTGGGTTGGGGTTATCCACCATAAAACCATTCTTAACCTGAAATGGTTTGGGCCAAAAATGATTTGAGACCAAACTAAAAAAATCAGGCAGGTTTGGGCCCAAACCAGGTTTTGTACACCTCTACGAGTAACTGAAAATTGGGCTCGTTTTTTGGGCCTAGTCCAAGGCCTTTTTTTTGGTGAAAAGTAAGCCCAAATATCTGGCTTGTTTACGATTACGGCTTTACCTCAGTAATCACTAATTAGTATGCCAATGACATTATAGACTAGTGGCATCTTGGGGGTGTGATAAAGCTTATGACCATTAGGTCATGGGCTCGATTCCCACAAGGGGGATTTTCCCAGATTTATTAGAGTTCCTCCTTAATTGGTGTATGAGCATTATTGCCTAACGGAGATGGATATGAGCGGGTGGTTCCATTGCTGGCACGAGCACGATGATACTCTAATGGTCCGTTAGCAATCCAAATTTGTAACTAAAAAAAATCACTAACCAGTTTGTAAGAATTTAGGACGAGGCCCAAGTTTATAATCAGGCTTTATTAACCGAGCCTAGGCCCTATATTAATAAGACCAATTCTTCATCACAAAATTAAGTCAGCCAAAATTTTTTCTTTTTTTCTTAATACTTGTAATATAATATTAACTGCCGTCGATACATAAAATCGTACCCAACAAGTCAACAACTTATTTTATTTGGCTAAAAAATAACATTTTTATTTTATTTATAAAACACTAAGAAAATTAGAATTGTTATTTGAAATAAAGTCTTGAATTGATTAATAGATCGGCCAACCCCAATCACTTTTGTAGATGGACGTGTTTGTTTCATAAAAAGAGGAACACCTTTGTTTTTAGCTCAATAATAGAATGCCCTATATGTTCTTCAATCATCATTTTCATTTTTCGAATCATACGTCTCAAATAATTCAATAAATTTCATTGAGAAATCTTAAATCTATCATAATAATAATTCAATAAATTTCCTTGAGAGATCCTCAATTTTTTATAATAAGTCAACAAATTTCATTGAGACATCTTAAATTTATCATCATAATTTAATAATCTTATTTAGCTTAGACTTATAAATTAACCGAACGATAAATCATTCAGCAGGAAGTTCGTTTATGTTCCTGAACCATTTATTTTGTTCAAAACGAATGAAAATGATCAAAAAAGTAGATCATTTAATTATCGAATGTACATGAACACATATCCCGTTTGTTTATATATGTTTGTGAACATTTTTATTTTCATTTGGTTTATGTTTGATTACATATCCATTCAAATTTAGTTATTACTATTACTAATTTAGAACCAAATTGACTATGATTTTAGAACTCTTCGTTTACAACCATCGGCGTATCAGCAAATTGACTCATTCGGATTTTATAACGTACTCGGTTTTCATCCAATTCACTCATTTTCATATTTTAGATCCCCTGTTGCTTTTTTAGCGGCAAAATATTATAAACGGCTAGCGAAAATTTAGCACAAACGAAACCACAAAGAGAAGCGGAATATGTAACCAGCCTGTCCAGCTAACATTAATTTTCCTATCTCTATTCACAATCCACAAAAAATAAAACATAAGAATGGAATAAAAAATGCTTTCTTTTTGCCCATCCTTACTGCTAAAAACCATGTCATTGCGAGACCTCCAAATGACACATCAAAGCACTTAATTAATCCCTAATTTGTTAATTTATGTTCATATGCGTGCCTTTATATTCATTTGCATTTGTTTAGGTTTGTTTAATGAAGGAACACATATATGCTCATCTTCTTAATAACAAGTACAAATAAGAAAATTCGTTCGTTTAAATGTTCGTATTAGTCTGTTTGCTCAACTAAAATTAAACAAAGAAACAAAAACAAACATTCATGATGCCTGATCTAGCTATCTTAAAAAATATCGTAATTATTAATTTTGTTAAAACTTCAAACTATATTTCCCCTTTTCACTATAATTGCTACAACCTGTAATATAATATATTTAATCTATAAAGTGGAGTATATTTTAAATACGAAAGTGTATATCGACTTTTAATTAAAAAAGAAAACTCATATGGAGTTGTCATTTGGATTTTTCAACAAACTATTTACTTTTTAGTACCGTCACATAATAAATGGGAATTTAATTTTAGATTTTTCTACAGTTTTTCGTTGTAATGAAAGGTTTATTAAAACTATAGTTATTTATTCTTCTTTTAGATGGTAAAAAATAAACCGTGAAATGAAAAGTTAAACCATATATATATGACCGATTTAAAAAGAAAAAAAAAGTTAAACCATATATATATGACCGATTTAAAAAAATAAAGTAATGATGAAACAACGGTTGGTAATTATTAGGGTATGTAATTATATAATATTCAATAAAAAATTAGTTAATTAAATATATCATGATTTAATATATATATATGAACTTGGATTTATTATTTAAATATACATATTAATCAATAGACATAAACTAATAAAAATATGTTAAATTAGTTTTTATGTAAGATTATTATGAAAACAGGGAAAAAAATATCTTGTAAATTATTATGAAAATAGGGAAAAAATATCTTGTAAAAGTTTTGCATGTTTTCTTATTCGTTATATAGAGAGGAAAACATGATTAAAATATCATTTAAATTTTCTTTTTAGGTCATTTGAACTCAATTAAAGATGATCTTTTAAATTATTTGTTTTACTGTTTTCTAATTGGAAAATATAGGAAAGAGAGTAAACAATTTTACATTATGTATAATTAATTTAAATTAAACTGAAACTCAATTGACAGAGAATACTGTGTCTTATAGTTACTTTCATAAACTATCAATAACATAGTTACTTTATTATATATAAAATACTATAAAGTTTAACCAATAAAAAACATATATGTTCTCTTCAAGGGAAACATTAAAGTTACCTTTGTATATAGTCAACCCAAAACGACTTTTATCAAGCAAATTTAAAAAAGGCTACAGCCATAACTCCAAATAAGGATCCAACAGAAAAAGTTGATTGTTTGTAGGTTTTATACAATTTGTATGGAAAAATAAGGTTGAATACGATTTGTTATGTGTTTTTACAATTGTTTTATGTGTATATTCATATAAATAACAATTTATTTTTAAAATTTTGGTGTTACTTAACTATTGTAACACAAATGAATACTCTAAACAATTTTAATAGACAAGTTTACAATTAGAGATAATCAATCCATTTAAAAGACAATGTGTATGTAATATATAATTTGTTACTCATCTCACTATACATTTAACTATCACATGGATTATAAAAAAATGATTATTTTATACTTTAAACAATACATTTATAAAATAACTCATACCATATGACTTTTGACTTGAACATAGTACTACCATTGGGAGAATTTATCGTAGCGAATAGCCGAATAGCATAGATGCCAACTCTTTTCATTGTTCTTTTATCATAGACTTATTTTCCGAAGCCTTGTTTAGGAGTTGGATTTAACAAAACACATTTTTTTCTTAGCAAATTACATAAATAGTCCTTAGAATTAGTCAAAAGATTTTTAAAAGGTTCTTGTGGGGGAGGTAGAAACAAAGTAAGTTGGGTTTCGTGGGATCGTGTGGCTAGTCCGATAAAGAATGGAGGCTTGGGGCTTCAAAGACTTAAAGATATCAATACATCTCCCATCCTTAAATGGGTGTGGAGGTATAAAGTTGAAGAGAGTAATCTATGGAGACGGGTAGTTGATGCTATTCATGTGGGTAAAAGATCTTGGTTGATGTTGCCATATAATAAAAATTTTAATGGTGTATGGGTTAAGATAGTACAAGTGGAAAACAAAGTGTTAAGTGGTGGCCTTAACATGCAGAAATACATCAGAGGGGTGGTTGGTAATGGAAAGAAAGTAAAGTTTTGGGTTAACCCTTGGGTTAGTAACTTGCCTTTAAAGGAGTTATGCCCAAACTTATTCATGTTGGAAGAAAGCAAGCTTTGCTGGGTCGCAGATTACATAGATTGTATTGACCGTAACAATGGTAAAATCTCAAGGAAATGGAGGTGGAGGAATAACGGCTTCTTTGTTGTCCAAGCTAGCGAGTGGAGAATGTTGCAAAGTTTGCTGAATTCGGTCAAAATTCAAGAAACTTGTGATAAGTGGGAGTGGCAAGGGAACGGCTCAGGTGGGTTTTCTGTTAAAAATATTTAAAAAAAAATATTTCAAGACTCCTAGGATTATGGTTCTAGATACGTCATGGAGTGGAGCCGACAGAACCCAAAAAAGTGTAATATCTTCGTATGGAGGGCGGAATTGGATAGGCTCCCGACGATTGAAGCCTTAAAAAGGAACATAAATATCAACTCGAAAGGGTGCGTTTTTTGTGGTTGCCACAGGAATTCGTTGACCACATTTTTACAAGTTGCATAGTCGCGGCCATTGTTTGGCAATGGGTCTCTGGCTGGTGCAAAATCCCAAATATTAATGGTTTCTCGGTGAGGGATTTGTTGGAGTTTCATAACTATATAAGAGTCAGAGATCAAAAAAAGAAAGTCGTCCATAGTATCGCTATTTTAGCATGTGGAAGGCTAGGAATTAAAAGACCTTTTCGCATAAGTATTGGAGTATTGAAGACATCTTACATAATATTATCGCATAAGTATTGGAGTATTGAAGATATCTTGAATAATATTAAAGCGTTTGGTTTCCAATGTATCAAAAATAGATCGAGGTATAAATCTTTATCTTGGAATGATTGGTGTAAGTTTGAATTTGTTTGATCCAATGTAGTTTGTTGTTGTACAGTGCTCGTGCTCGCTAGTTGGCATGATGATTTGTTACTAATGAAGTTTACCTTTTGAATAAAAGAGTTTGTCAAAAGAATAAAACTGTCATTCTAAAAGGTTTATTGTAGTTACCGACTCATTTTAATGTTAGGTTCCGTAAATCTTTCAAAATGACAACTAAAGGTCATAAACATATAACCTTTTAAAGTCTAAAATGCGACCTTTGACGTTTGATATAGATTATTATGTAATTGACACCATTTATAAATAAGTTAAAAACATGAATATACAGTGGTAGAACCATAAACTATTTCTTTTGGTACAATTTTTTTTTATACTTGGGTTTATAACAGCTTGATATTAACATTTTCAAGTCAGACCAGATCGGGTCACATAATAAAAGCTAATATCTTAATAAAATTACGTTGTAATTGGAAAAAGAATACAATAAATTACAATCACTTAAACACATCTAGTTTTAATATTCAAGCTTGAAGAACAATACACATATGAACCTTTACTAATATTTCAAACTTTAATCGGTTAATTCCTGACCTCATTCAACTTTAATCGTTTGGCCTTGGCATAGTTCAATTCAATTTTAATTGTTGTTATCTACTTGTCAGTTCATAGTCGTAGCCATCACATGCCCTCATTCAACTCAAATCGTCGTCCTTTTTTTTAAGTTTAAATGGTTAGAAGAGCTATTTTTAGATACGAAACAGGAAACTCGGCTTAATTACTAAGAGATAGTATTTATATTTGGGAAAAGCTTTATCTAATATTTTTATTTAGTAAAAGTATGTATATTTTCTCTTATAAAGCAGATGAGGAATGGAGTCAGTTTTTTCTTCAAAAAAACTTAATAGGATCAATCGTAAAAAAACATTGGGGTCTTTTGAAAACTATTATTATTATATGTGTTGGGAATTATTGTATCAAAATATTAGCGGAAGCGGTTTATATAATTTACGAAAATCCGATTATATAAGTTTGATTTATTGATCCGATTAATAAATATTCCCAATCAGGATCAAGGTTATACGCATATAAACAAATAAAATAATAAACAACCATAGAGGGTTTTAGTAATCAACCTTTGACGACTACACCAAGATCGTAACACGAGGGTTACAACGAATCCTCGCTAGTAGGAAGTTCACAACCGAGCACAAGATACCCAAAGGTAGAACCGGCCAAGAAGGAGGCGACGATGGCGGCTAAACTTGAGAGGGAAGCTAGGGTTTTGTGTTTTTATATAAGTCTCTAGGGTTTGCACCTTAATCATCATTTTATAGAACTCAATCTTACATAAAAGCCCTTTTAGATTATACAATTATAATCCTCTTAATAATAATCTAATTATTATTAAGTCCCTCGGGTTTAAACTATTATTATTTCACAAATAATAATCCACCTACTCGTGAACATATACGATTCGTGTACCAACGTGTAACTCTTCGGATCGTACCGAGTTAGTTACGTTGACTTTAATTACGATCGGCCATACACATCTCCAACAATCTCCCACTTGGACGGTATTAATTAAATGAGTCAACGTGTGCAGAGTTGGACGCCTAGCTGCATCGCACTGCTCCTAACATGGTATGACACTTTACAATCGTCAACTAGTTCTTTGAGTTCAAGTAACACTTTACTTTACCAAATACTGTAGCCTTGATAATTCTATCAATAAGTCCCTTCTGTATAGAACATTCAGTGATCATAAGACATGGATCATTCATTCTTATATAGTGATCAACTATTCTCTGTTCTCGACTTTAATTCAAACTGGTCTAACGAACTACTTTTAGTCTGAGCGTGGCCACGCGTTTATTCCAGTTTAAGTTAACGAGGGCGCCAGAATGTCTAAACTTCTAATTGCATAGAAGTACATAATTCCATCAGCGTCATACAACTCCCACTTAACCTTGGATTATTCCCAACGTTACCCGGATTACTATCCATAAGATAACATCAAAGATTGTCCTTGATCAATGTAGTTTAATATGTGCCTAAGGAAAAAGGACAGACTGAACATATCAATATCAAAACATCTCATGACTTAGATCCATGGAGATCGTTTTGAAGCGAGTCACATCCAATATCATTCCCTAGTGATATCTGTGAATTTTGATTCTCAAACCCTTGAGTTATTCATCTCATGAATACAATCATCTCAATTCACAATAGTCTTACATTCAAATTCATTCCCATGTAATTTGATCGACTACGGAATTTTAGAATACGCTTATTCAAGGATATAAACATACAAATAACAAACACAGTTACAAAATAATTAAACTTGCATTTAACCAATAAATCAAATAACTATTCAATGTAAATGTTGTAGTTCAAAATTAAAACACAAATACTAACTACAGATCATGCCCACTGTCTAGCAAATCTAAGCCCTATCTTTTCAGCATGCTCCTCATGTTTAGCTTGAGGTAAAGGCTTAGTAAAGGGGTCAACCAGATTTAGATCTGTATGAACTTTGCTTATTACGATGTCTCCACGCTCTATTATCTCTCTAATATAGTGGAATTTTCTGAGTATATGCCTTGTGGTTTGATGCGACCTTGGTTCCTTTGCAAGAGCAATGGCACCAGTGTTGTCACACAACATCTCGATCGGTTTCTCTATGCTAGGCACAACGTCGATATCGGTAATGAACTTCTTCATCCAAGCAGCCTCCTTAGCAGCATCCAATGCAGCATTGTATTCTGATTCACAGGTGGATTGAGCAACCACACTTTGCTTCGAGCTCTTCCAAGTAACAGCCCCACCATTCAGAATGAAAACATATCCTGTCTGTGATCTTGAATCATCACGATCAGTCTGGAAACTTGCATCAGTATAACACTTAACTGACAGCTCCTTATCCAGTCCTCCATATATTAAGAACATGTCCTTAGTCCTTCTTAAGTACTTAATGTCACACCCCAACTGATGGCGGAATCATCGGGCACTAGGCGACCAGATTGATTTCACGAGATGTTCCATAACAATCATTTAACATATCACAATCTGCTTAATATCCCATACTATTAAACGTAACATTTAAACAGTTATTACAAAACGGAAATTTTGCATAAAATTCAACCGGGTTCGATATCCCCTAGATTTATTACACTTGGAACTAAAACAAAACAAAACAAAATAACTAAACTAAGCATAATCCCATGCATCCAAAGCTAAACTCCTCAACCTGTTACATACGTTAAAATACAAGTCAATACAATTAAGTAAAGGTGAGCATACGAGTTTTGTAATACTAGCATAATAGAGAAACCGTTCGCGAGATAATCTAACTACATATCATGATGCACCGAAACATTTTCACACAGATTAACATAGGCTTATTTCTCATGCTAACTACCGTGAGAAGGCTTGCGTGTCCATCCTAACTAGACCCCGTCGGGTGTAAGCCACACTATAGTACCATACTAGCTAAGGGGCAAGTTAACGAAAAAAAGTCCTAGTCACATGTTTCTAGCATCACGTATTGAGCATATATAATCAGATTATTCGCATGTGATAAACAATTTGATTTTGTGAAGTGATTTTGATATAAGAACGTATGTAACACCCAAAATGTGCATTAAAGCGAAAATGGGTCAAGTATACTCACTGTGGGTGCGTTTAGGGTCAAGTATAACGAAACGATCTAAGAAGGCTTTACACACACGGTTCATCAAATCCATGAAGACCGCGAGTGCATTTGTAAGACCAAAAGGCATGACCACGAATTCGAAATGGCCATAGCGAGTACGAAAGGCAGTTTTAGGAATGTCTTCTTCCAACACGCGTAACTGATGATAACCGGAACGAAGGTCGATCTTAGAAAAACAAGTAGCACGTTGAAGCTGATCAAATAAGTTGTCGATACGAGGAAGAGGATAGCGGTTCTTTATCGTGAGTTTGTTAAGTTCACGATAATCGATGCACATACGAAATGATCCGTCCTTCTTTTTCACGAAAAGGACAGGAGCGCCCCATGGCGAAGTGCTCGGGCGTATGAAGCCTTTATCAAGAAGCTCTTGAAGTTGGCTTGATAGCTCGCGCATTTCGGTGGTGCGAGATGATAAGGAGCTTTATCAACGGGATTAGCTCCGGGAACTAAATCGATACGGAATTCAACATCTCGAGTAGGGGGTAAACCGGGTAAATCATTGGGAAAGATTTAGGAAATTCACAAACAACGGGAACATATTTATAAGTCTTCTTTTATTTTTCCGGGTTCACAATGTGGGCGAGGAAAGCAACACATCGCTTTTGCAAGCATTTGTGTGCTCGAGTACATGACAAAAGCTTCAACTTCTTTGAGGGAGTTTCACCATAAACGTGAAGTTGATCACCGTTTGGGAGAGGGAAGCAAATCATTTTATCGAAGCATACAACTTCAGCATGATTCTCACGAAGAAAATCCATGCCTACTATGATGTCGAAGCTACCTAACTGCATAGGTATGAGGTTGATCGAGAAGATATGGTTGTTTAGATCAAGAGAACAACCAGTAAGACGGAATCAACGGTAACGGATTTTCCGATGGCGACTTCCACATCGAAAGTCTTTGGGAGTTTAGAGCGCTTACATTTCAAAATCTTTTCGAATTCTAACGATACAAAACAATTATCAGCACCAGTATCAAATAAACATGAAGCATAAATACCATTAACGAGAAAGGTACCACTGACAACATTGTTGTCATTCTGGGCCTGGCGGTAGTTGAGATTGAAGGCTCTGCCACGCGCAGCTTGTGGTTGCTGCTGTTGCTGTTGCGGCTGAGGCTGCTGCTGAGGCTGTAATGCTGGCTGCTCTTGCTTGACAGGACGATTCGGGCAGACATTGGCGAAATGATTCGGATCACCACAAACATAGCACACACGTGCTTTTGGAGCTTGCTGCTGATTGGCTTGAGGAGGATGGAGCCTGAGGAGCTGGCTGACGTGGGCCGGTACGGCAACTCACAGTAAAGTGGCCATAGATGTTGCAGTTGGTGCAAAAACGACAGTTTCTACCCACCACATGATGATAAGTGCACTTGGGGCACAGTGGGTGAGGTCCGGTATACGCACGCTTAGCTGGAGGTGCGTTTGGAGCGGCTGACTGGAGCGGCTGAGGGTTTGCTGGAGCGGCGAGGGCAAAGTTCTTGCTCGGGTTTCCTCTTTTGCGTCCCTGACGCTTTCCCTTCGGGTCGCTGGGTGGTTCGATAGCAGCGGTTGGTTCGACGATAACTTGATTGGCAACTTTCGCATGATTCTTGAAATACCCATCTTAGACTCGCTGATCATTGATCTCAGCGGCAAGCATGAAGGTTTCCTCGATGGTTGTAGTACGAGCAACTTTCACAAAATTTGCGACACACTCGGGTAAACCACGGATGTACTTGTTGATAGCTTTCTCAGTCGTATCAACCTGGCTGGGACAGATGATGCTCAAAATCTTAAACTGAGCAGTGAATCCAGCATTGTCGGGACCATCCTGTTTGATTCCTCAAAACTCATTCTCGAGCTTTTGCATTTCGTGCGGAGGAAAAAACTCCTCCAACATCACTTCCTTGAGTTCCTCCCAAGATAGGCTGTAGGCTTCATCATTACCGCGCCTATTCCTTTCGGCGGTCCACCAGTCAAGAGCATGGGACTGGAAAACTCCGGTAGCGTTCATTGTGCGAAGGTCATCGAGGCATCCACTTTGCCTAAAGGTGACCTCGATGGCGTCAAACCAATGGAACATAGCTGTCGGTCCATCGTTGCCCGTGAAGGCGAGAGGTGCACAAGCCTTGAAATTTTTGAAGCTGAACCGTGACTTGGGGTTCTCAACTTTCGAGTCAACTGACGAGTTACTGCTCACAGCATGGATTTCTGAGACGATTTGCGGGATGACCTTAGCCATTTCCTTGGCTACCATGGTGGCAATACGCTTGTCGGCGTTGCTGCGCTGGAGGTTCCTTCGGGTGTGCGATCCCATGGAAGACATCTACACGAGGGATTTAGATTAGATGAGATTTGATTATAATAGAGTTATTTTTAAATATTTATTATTATTATTCATACAAGGCACAAAAACACATAAGCACGTAGGCACGTAAACACGTAGGCACATAAGCACGTAAGCACATATTTGCACGTATTCACCTTCTAATACTAACAATGCGTAGCGCGATACGAGATGCGAGATATAAGCGGGATATAAGCGATATATAGTAGTGAGATAAGCGAGATAATACCGCGTATGAGGCACACGTCCTCATAGGCGTAAGCGAGTTAAGCGATTAGTTTGGTTGGAGCGTAAATGCGATAAATCGAGAAATCGATGATATTATAAATCATCAAAGCGAGAAATCGAATGAAGCGAAAATTCTCAAAATTTTAAACACATAAATAGTAATAAACTCGATGATGCGTAAATCGACGATATAAGCTTAAATCAATTGAAAGTGTCCGGGTTTTGAGACGTTTTACACGCCAAAGTGATTCGACTACCCCTTTGCATTTGGACCCACGCTTTGGCCTAATAGATAAACATTCTCATGCAAGCGCCTAACGACGTTTACCCTTACAGTTAATAGTGTTCCAAATCATCGGCATAACCGAGACTTTGGTAAGATTGAAAATCGAAGCACGAAATTAGTTATTAAGGTGCGGGTTTCACCCCTAACTTAACAACTTTAATCCTAGATAGAAATGGAGATTTTCGTCGAGGTTTGGATGTCACTCCTAACTCAACGAAGATATCTCGTGCGAGAGAATGCACGAAGTGAATGATCTCATCGAGAGTTCTCGATTTTCAAACCTAATCTCGACTTGATCACTCGTTTTGTGTGATACGAGTGTTTCCAAGCGTGTATTATTGTATTAGCCTTAGGAAAGGCACATTTAAGCATTTATGGCAAGTAGTTTAACATTTAAGTCATAGATAGGTCAATCGGGTACTTAGACATGCTACTAGGTCGAATCATGGCAATTCTACCTACTATCCTAAAGTTATGGTGCTCTGATACCAATCTGTCACACTCCAACCGATGGCGGAATCATCAGGGTAGTGGCACTAGGCGACCAGATTGATTTCACGAGATGTTCCATAACAATCATTTAATATCCCATACTATTAAACGTAACATTTAAACAGTTATTACAAAACGGAGATTTCTCATAAAATTCAACCGGGTTCGATATCCCCTAGATTTATTACACTTGGAACTGAAACACAACAAAACAAAATAACTAAACTAAGCATAATCCCATGCATCCAAAGCTAAACTCCTCAACCTGTTACATACGTTAAAATACAAGTCAATACAATTAAGTAAAGGTGAGCATACGAGTTTTTGTAATACTAGCATAATAGAGAAACCGTTCGCGAGATAATCTAACTACATATCATGATACACCGAAAGATTTTCACACAGATTAACATAGGCTTATTTCTCATGCTAACTACCGTGAGAAGGCTTGCGCGTCCATCCTAACTAGACCCGTCGGGTGTAAGCCACACTATAGTACCATACTAGCTAAGGGGCAAGTTAACGAAAATAAGTCATAGTCACATGTTTCTAGCATCACGTATTGAGCATATATAATTAGATTATTCGCATGTGATAAACAATTTGATTTTGTGAAGTGATTTTGATATAGGAACGTATGTAACACCCAAAATGTGCATTAAAGCGAAAATGGGTCAAGTATACTCACTGTGGGTGCGTTTAGGTGAGAGTTCGGGATCTGCGAGGAGTTGAGAAGAGCGCCGGATCAACCTGCATACGCGAACGGAAGTGCATCAGTCTCCGAAAAGCTAAAACGGTTAAGTCTTGGTTGGGCAGTAGCCAAGAACGGGCGAACTTGTGTGTAAACAGCAAGTTCGAGCGAACTTGTATGAATTTGGTGGGTTTAGAGTCAAGTTCGGTCGAACTTAATGAGTTTCTTTGAGAAACTTGTCAAGTCCGGGCGAACTTGTAAGAATTCCTTACTGAAATGACAAGTTCGGTCGAACTTGTATAGTTTTCCTAAGAAACTAGACAAGTTCGGTCGAACTTGTGAAGAATCTGATGAGATTCTCATATGGGCCAAGTTTGACCGAACTTGGGCTATTCTCATCAGATTCTTCACAAGTTCGACCGAACTTGTCTAGTTTCTTAGGAAAACTATACAAGTTCGACCGAACTTGTCATTTCAGTAAGGAATTCTTACAAGTTCGCCCGGACTTGACAAGTTTCTCAAAGAAACTCATTAAGTTCGACCGAACTTGACTCTAAACCCACCAAATTCATACAAGTTCGCTCGAACTTGCGTGTTTACACACAAGTTCGCCCGTTCTTGGCTACTGCCCAACCAAGACTTAACCGTTTTAGCTTTTCGGAGACTGATGCACTTCCGTTCGCGTATGCAGGTTGATCCGGCGCTCTTCTCAACTCCCCGCAGATCCCGAACTCTCACCTAAACGCACCCACAGTGAGTATACTTGACCCATTTTCGCTTTAATGCACATTTTGGGTGTGACATACGTTCCTATATCAAAATCACTTCACAAAATCAAATTGTTTATCACATGCGAATAATCTGATTATATATGCTCAATACGTGATGCTAGAAACATGTGACTATGACTTATTTTCGTTAACTTGCCCCTTAGCTAGTATGGTACTATAGTGTGGCTTACACCCGACGGGGTCTAGTTAGGATGGACGCGCAAGCCTTCTCACGGTAGTTAGCATGAGAAATAAGCCTATGTTAATCTGTGTGAAAATCTTTCGGTGTATCATGATATGTAGTTAGATTATCTCGCGAACGGTTTCTCTATTATGCTAGTATTACAAAAACTCGTATGCTCACCTTTACTTAATTGTATTGACTTGTATTTTAACGTATGTAACAGGTTGAGGAGTTTAGCTTTGGATGCATGGGATTATGCTTAGTTTAGTTATTTTGTTTTGTTTTGTTTTAGTTCCAAGTGTAATAAATCTAGGGGATATCGAACCCGGTTGAATTTTATGAGAAATCTCCGTTTTGTAATAACTGTTTAAATGTTACGTTTAATAGTATGGGATATTAAAGATTGTGATATGTTAAATGATTGTTATGGAACATCTCGTGAAATCAATCTGGTCGCCTAGTGCCACTACCCCGATGATTCCGCCATCGGTTGGGGGTGTGACAGATTGGTATCAGAGCACCGTAACTTTAGGATAGTAGGTAGAATTGCCATGAGTCGACCTAGTAGCATGTTTAAGTACCCGATTGACCTATCTATGACTTAAATGTTAAACTACTTGCCATAAATGCTTAAATGTGCCTTTCCTAAGGCTAATACAATAATACACGGTTGGAAACACTCGTATCACACAAAACGAGTGATCAAGTCGAGATTAGGTTTGAAAACCGAGAAGTCTCGATGAGATCATTCACTCCGCGCATTCTCTCGCACGAGATATTTTCGTTGAGTTAGGAGTGACATCCAAACCTCGACGGAAATCTCCATTTCTATCTAGGAAGAAAGTTGTTAAGTTAGGGGTGAAACCCGCACCTTAATAACTAATTTCGTGCTTCGATTTTCAATCTCACCAAAGTCTCGGTTATGCCGATGATTTGGAACACGTATTAACTGGAAGGGTAAACGTCGTTAGGCGCTTGGATGAGAATGTTTATCTATTAGGCCAAAGCGTGGGACCAAATGCAAAGGGGTAGTCGAATCACTTTGGCGTGTAAAATGTCTCAAAACCCCGGACACTTCCAATTTATTTAAGCTTATATCGTCGATTTACGCATCATCGAGTTTATTACTATTTATGTGTTTAAAATTTTGAGAATTTTTGCTTTATTTGATTTCTCGCTTTGATGATTTATCATATCATCAATTTCTTGATTATCGCATTTACGCTCCATCGAATGTATGCACAACTAGCACAGCTCTCGAAATCTAAAATGCTAAATTAATACACCAACCAAATTAATCGTTTAACTCGCTTACGCCTATGAGGACGTGTGCCTCATACGCGGTATTATCTCGCTTATCTCACTATTATATATCGCTTATATCCCGCTTATATCTCGCATCTCGTATCGCGCTACGCATTGTTAGTATTAGAAGGTGAATACGTGCAAATATGTGCTTACGTGCTTATGTGCTTACGTGCTTATGTGCCTACGTGTTTACGTGCCTACGTGCTTATGTGTTTTTGTGCCTTATTTGATTATAATAAATATTTAAACATAAATCTATTATAATCAAATCTCATCTAATCTAAATCCTTCGTGTAGATGTCTTCCATGGGATCGCACATCTGAAGGAACCTCCAGCGCAGCAACGCCGACAAGCGTATTGCCACCATGGTAGCCAAGGAAATGGCTAAGGTCATCCCGCAAATCGTCTCAGAAATCCATGTTGTGAGCAGTAACTCGTCAGTTGACTCGAAAGTTGAGAACCCCAAGTCACGGTTCAGCTTCAAAAATTTCAAGGCTTGTGCACCTCTCGCCTTCACGGGCAAGATGGACCGACAGCTATGTTCCATTGGTTTGACGCCATCGAGGTCACCTTTAGGCAAAGTGGATGCCTCGATGACCTCCGCACAGTGAACGCTACCGGAGTTTTCCAGTCCCATGCTCTTGACTGGTGGACCGCCGTAAGGAATAGGCGCGGTAATGATGAAGCCTGCAGCCTATCTTGGGAGGAACTCAAGGAAGTGATGTTGGAGGAGTTTTTTCCTCCGCACGAAATGCAAAAGCTCGAGAATGAGTTTTGAGGAATCAAACAGGATGGTCCCGACAATGCTGGATTCACTGCTCAGTTTAAGATTTTGAGCATCATCTGTCCCAGCCAGGTTGATACGACTGAGAAAGCTATCAACAAGTACATCCATGGTTTACCTGAGTGTGTCGCAAATTTTGTGAAAGTTGCTCGTACTACAATCATCAAGGAAACCTTCATGCTCGCCGCTGAGATCAATGATCAGCGAGTCTAAGATGGGTATTTCAAGAATCACGCAAAAGTTGCCAATTAAGCTATCGGCGAACCAACAACTGGTTCAGTCACTTGTGATTCTCGAATTTCTTCGAGATCCACATGGTTTTCTCCAATCCCTCACGCCATAAGCTCTTCCTCCAAGAAAGTGCCTCTGCATTTAGTGAAAATCTTATTTTCAGTGGGGTGGTAGAAAAGGTAACCAATCCTTTTAGCGTATCCGACAAAAACCACTTTTTCGCCTCTGGGATCTAGTTTATCCGAAGATTCTAGAGTGACATAAGCGTTACATCCCCAGACCTTAAGATAGGATACTTTAGGTTTTTTTTCCATGCCATATCTCATAAGGCGTTTTGTTAATCTTCTTCGTTGGAGCTATATTCACAAGTCTCGCGGCAGTTTCTAGAGCATAACTCCAAAAGGTGCGTGGGAGGGTTGTTCGACACATCATTGATCGAACCATATCTAATAGAGTTCGATTTCTCCTCTCAGATACACCATTATGTTGTGGTGTTCCAGGTGGAGTGAGTTGTGAAACCATTCCACAATCCTTTAGATGGTCGATGAACTCCTGACTAAGACATTCACCGCCTCGATCTGATCGAAGCATCTTGATAGTTCTATTTAGCTGATTCTCTACTTCGTTTTGGTACTCCTTAAACTTTTCAAGTGTTTCATGTTTATGCTTCATAAGATAAACATAACCATATATACTGAAATCATCAGTAAACGTAACAAAGTATCTTTCTCCATGTCTTGACATTGTTCTAAATGGACCACATACATCTGTATGTACAAGTCCCAACAGATCATTAGCTCTTTCTCCAACATTTGAAAAAGGTGCTTTTGTTAGCTTTCCACTTAAGCATGATTCGCATTTGCCAAACGTTTCTGAACCCTTGGAATCTAGGATACCTGCGGTTTTGAGTTGTTTAGGACGATTCTCACTTATGTGACCAAGTCTACAATGCCACATATACATATTGTCACGCCCCAACCGATGGCGGAATCATCGGGGTAGTGGCACTAGGCGAATCAGATTGATCAAGAGATTCCATAACGATTAATTCAAAGACAATAATCAACATTTAATATCCCATACTATCAAACTCATACAATCTTCAAACAACCATTACAATTCAACAAAAACCCTTAAACACAATCCAATTCGATCTCCCCTAGATTTTATTACAAACCGTTCTAAAATAAACTAAATAAAACAAACTAAACTACGCATGCAATATCCAAGGCATCCAAGCTATAAATCCTCAACCTGTTACATACGTTAAAATACAAGTCAATACAATTAAGTAAAGGTGAGCATACGAGTTTGAATAATACTAGCATAGTCGAGAAAGCGTTTGCGAAACAATCTAATTACATATCATGATACACCAAAACACTTAACATAACATAGGCTCATTTCTCATGCTAACTACCGTGAAAAGGCTTGCGCGACCATCCTAACTAGACCCCGTCGGGTGTTAGCCAAACTATAGTACCATACTAGCTAAGGAGGCAAGTTAACGAAAATAAGTCCTAGTCACATGTTTCTAGTATCACGTATCGAGCATATACAATCAGATTATTCGTGTGTGATAACAGTTTTGATTTGTGAAGTGATTTTGATATAGGAACAACACCCAAAAAGTGCATTAAAGCAAAAATGGGTCAAGTATACTCACTGTGGGTGCGTTTAGGTAAGAGTTCGGGATCTGAGGAGAGTTGCGGAGAGCGCCGGATCAGCCTATAAACGAACAGAAGTGCATCAGTCTTCCGGTTTGCTGAAACGGTTAAGTTTGAGTTGAGCAGTAGCCAAGTTCGGGCGAACTTGTGTGTAAAACACAAAAGTTCGAGCGAACTTGTATTGTTTTGGTGGCTTTAGTGTCAAGTTCGGTCGAATTTGATGAGTTTCTTGAGAAACTTGTCAAGTTCGGGCGAACTTGTAAGAAAACCTTACTGGAAAGGCAAGTTCGGGCGAACTTTTATGGTTTCTTAAGAAACTAGACAAGTTCGGTCGAACTTGTAAGAAATTTGATGAGAATAGCCCAAGTTCGGTCGAACTTGACCTGGTGAACTGGTGATTCTTGAGCGAACTTGATGTTTTCGGGTCCAAAATCTTGCATTTTCGCGTCGTTTGCTGAGTAAATCGAGTGTTCATCCCTCCAACCCTGTGCTATTGAGCAAACTTAGGTCGAAGAGGTCTTTTTAGAGCGGTTTTAGTCGTTTTACAAAAGCGTGGGCTAATCCGGACGAACTAGGGGTTTGTTCGGGTTAGTCCGGCTCGTGTAAACCAACATAAAAGTCCTTGTGCTTCCAGATCTGGGATCTTGAATGATAGATGCTTCGTTTCATATCAGAAAATGAACAAAACATCATCAAAAGTCCGTATCTTGTGTAGAAATCAATGTTTATCAAAGGTTTTTCTCAGATCTATAACTTACAAGCCAAGATCTTGCAGATCTCGTGTTTGGGAAGCCTCTACTAACACCAAACGAACTCGTATTGTGTAGATCTAAGCTTAAAACAGAAGTTTTGGAAGAAAAAGATGAAGATTTTCATAAAGAATGAGCTTTGATGAAAACGAAGGCTATGCCTTGTGCCAAAATCGTTGTAAAACGTTGTTGTAGTTGAAATCGGGTTGATTCTTTCCTAGAAAACATAGGTTTTCGGGTTTTGGGAGCTCTGAGTGAAGTTGCAGCAAGTTCAAATGAGAGGAATGAGCTGAGTATTTATAGGTGAAGGCAAAAAGGTGAGCTGGTGAAGTCAAGTTCGGCCGAACTTGCATGTTTTCATGCAAGTTCGCGCGAACTTAGGTGAAATTGGAAGGAGTTGAGTCAAGTTCGACTAAACTTGACCTCCTTGAGGTTAAGTTCGAGCGAACTTGAGACTTGGAGAGTTTTGTTGAGCCAGTCAAGTTCGGCCGAACTTGGTATCACCAAGTTCGAGCGAACTTGACCCAATTATTGGGTTTTCTTCGTTTATTTCGCGTTAAGAGTTCGTTTGGTTATCCGGTTCGTATTAGTTAGTTATATTAAGCGTTAAATAAAAGCGTTAAGCGTTATAATTGATATAATAGTGCGATTTAGTGATTCGAGAGTGCGAGGGCGATGCGATAGCGATTGTAACTATTAACCGAACACACACATACACTTAAATAACATGTAAAACACATAACTAATATTACCACATAATTCCAATAACCAACTAAGTAATTGCGTTGCGATTTGCGATGAGATATGCGATGCGATTCAATAAGCGTTTAGATGCGATATAATGGAGATAATACACATTAAATTAATCAACATAACCTTTATAACTCGAATCTCGGATTACAATAGAAGCACAACGATAAAGATAACAACGAGAAAATCGGAGTTGTTACACGTATCATTAAAGTCTAACTTATTACGTTTATGGGAGATGTTGCATAATATGTTATTGTTTTGTATTTCTATCTCACGGATTCCATTGTTTGGTTTTGCATCAATGTAAAATACATCATTAAAATAAGCAGAAATAAATTCACCATTAAAATGATAAAGGAAACCTTGTCCATGCAAAGCAGAAACCGAAACAATATTTCTAGTGACACTAGGAATAAAATAAACATTGTTCAAAATAAGTTCTAAACAAGAAGGAAGTAAAAGAACATATTCTCCAATCGCCTTCACAGTAACTATTTGTCCATTGCCAACATGGACCTCCAAGTCGCCCTGTTTCAGCTTCCTAATCTTTCTTAGTCCCTGCAAAGCATTACAAATGTGAAAACCACATCCTGTGTCAAACACCCATGTTGTAACGCCTCGTATTTTCAAGATTTATTATTTTTTATAAAAATTCACGCTCGTTTTCTATTTCCTGAGTCGCAACCACAATCGGATCGAAAAATGGTGTAAAAAACGGAAACAACGCATTTTTACGTGTTTTTAACGAAACGACAACCGAACGCGACTTTTTTTGATGTCTTACATTTAATTCCCGTGTTTAAAACTTAAGTAAAATTATACGCTATTTTGTAACGTTCAGGCGCTGAAATGGGCTTCAGAAACGCAATCGGGCCGCTATGGGGCTTTAGGCCCAACACCCTTGAAACCCTAACACTATAAAAGCCTCACCCCTCTTCACTTACCTCCTCATTTCCGGCGACCGGAGCCGCCTTTCCTGCGAGACTCCGGCGACCCCGTTTTCCGGCGAGCAACCACCCTTACTCTCCTTCTTCCTCTCCCACACCAACCTAAACACTTTGCAGTTCTCTCTCCCTCTCCCCATTTCCGCTGCCGGCGAAGCCGGTGGAAACCGGCGAGACCCTCTCCTCCATCTCGCGATGGCAACCCGCACACCACCACCTCACTCTCACTCTCCTCTCTCCCTCTCTGTAGTGGTGTCGCGGGCCACCAATCGAGTGGCGGCGCAGCAGGGGCGGCATAGCAGCGGCGGCAGCGATGGTTCAGCAACGGCGGCGGTGGCTTAGCGGTGGTGTTTTAACAGCGCCCGTGGTCTCAGACCTGGTTCAGGCTCGGTTTCAGCTGGTTCGGGTCTTGAGTTTCCAGGCAGTAGCACCACTCGTGGCGGCGGCAGGCTTCATGACAGCAGCGGCGGCAGCAGGCTCGACGGCAGCAACACCGGCGTCAACCAGCAACATGTTCGTCTCCGAAACCTCCGGTAACCCTTTTAACTCATCCCCACTATCTTTGCTTTCTTTAAATCCTTCTAAACCGGAAATCCTTATGTGGTTTCTCCGTTTCAGGCGATGTTAGTTCGAGTTCCGGTCAGTGTCGCTTTGGGTCGGATGTTCAACGATTCCGATTTCGGTTCAGGCTGAGTTTGTCCGATTCTATTTTGGCTTGGGCTCTTGTCGGGTCAGCGGTGGTTTCTTCGGCTCGGGTCATGAGCGGTTCAACACGGCTCCGCACAGTTGGTCCGGGTCTCGGTCAAAGCAGGTTAGCGAGCAGATTCAGGTCAGCTTGGTCCATACACGTTTCGGTTCGAGTCGACCTGGTCAAACAGTCAACACCAGTCAACAGCCAGCTCAGGTTCAACCTCGATTCAGTTCAGGTACGAGTCGCGTTTTAATCGCCTCAGTTTCGCGTTTAATTTTAGTTGGTTGATTGGGCTCGCTTTTGGTTCCATCTCGGTTCAGCAGGCTCGGGTCAAATCTGGTCAAAGCTCGGGTCATGGTCAACCTTCCGGTTTTAGTCATCACAAGTCAACAGCAGTCAACTTGGTCAACGAAAGTCAACCGGTCAATTGCTGGTCAATTGTCGAGCCGAGACTGGGTAAAAATCTTAAACGGCGCAAAACCTTTATTATTATTGTTTATATTATTTATCGCTTTAATCGTAAAACATTACTTACTTGTACACTAAACGTGTCTTTGTAAGTTGTATAAATATATATATTTTCGTTACATAACTTGTATAAATATATTGCTTCGTTGATTGTTGAGTTTTGAAAACATTTAATCGACAACTAGATTGTCGGGATCGTCCAAAAACAAGGGGAAACTCTGCCCGTTTTTCGTCAAAACGTACCAATATTTATTTATTAAATCTTTCGACAAGAGTATATTTATTTATTAAACCTTTTGACAAAGTGTATATTTATTAATTAATCCTTTCGACAAAGTGTATATTTATTTACTAAACTTTTCGACCAAATATGCTCAACGATTATACCTTTTCGCCAAAAATACACAAATATCTATTGTACTTTCGACAAATATACATAACTGTTATACTTTTCCGTCAGAATATATATATATATATATGTCTCTATTGTGTTTTGTGTCAAAATAAATATATATCAATTATACCATTCGACAATATGTATATATCTCTCATACCTTTCGTTAGAATATATATATATATATATATATATATATATATATATATATTTAATCATTATTTTTGACAACATAGCGTTGTATAAACTATGATATATATGTATTCGTACTTTCAACTTCAATTCAAATCCTTCACTGTAATCCCGATGATTCATACACCTTCGTTTGCCATATAAGGTGACCTCGACATCTCATTCTTCAACTCATCAACTCGTCGCGGTATTTCCAAAGAAGACTTAGCAATTTTGTGAGTACACTCGACCCACTTTTGTTTATATCACTTTTTGGGTGTAACATGTTTCCATATACAAAAATCACAAACACTTAAACTTTATGAAACGCACAAACAATCCTATACACATGACTACTTGAATCGTATACTTGTTGCTTGTCTGGGGATAAACGTTATGCTATGCTTTAGTCATTAACTATTTTTAGCCTTTGTTTGACATGCTTAGCGCTATAGGAATTCACGCATCCACCTCCATCGTGTTATTCGTGAGGTCATGTTAAAACATCGTGATTGCGTTACGGGTTTGATTATTAGTATTGCATGCCTTGATATGCTCTTGTATAGATTTGGTTGCCATGAGGATTGTTAAAACTTTATTCGTATACGTATGCTATGCTTAAACTTGTGTACTCGCCTTTGCTTTTGCATTGACTTTATTTTAAAACATGTCACAGGTTGAAGGAGATGACGCTATGAAAACAATATAGCAAGGACTAGATACACACAAATTAGACGTTAGGTTTAATGTCGACGTATCAATTTGTTATGACTTTGCAAATGTTAGGTTGTTCTTTGTTTTGTTACATTGATGTATTTGACAATTCTTATGAAATGAAATATGGTTTAATTAATTATTGTCACTTAATAATGTTGTGAGCAATGAGCAATCTCGTTTTCGTCTCATCTTGATGTTTCCGCCATCGGTTGGGGTGTTACACATGTTTTGCCAGAAAAAGCAAAGATTTCAATAACATATATACCTGAGGACTCTCCTCCTGAAGCCTTCGCTTGCTTCAGTTCAGCTAAATACTTAGCACAGTTCCTCTTCCAGTGCCCAATTTCATTACAATGAAAACACTTGGCATCCTTCTGAGGCTTCTTGTTTGCAACAGATTTGCCTTTGCCCTGATTGCCCTTTTTCTTGGTTTTAGGTTTCTTAACATGACCCTCCTTGATCATCAGCACTGGTGCAGTCTTGCTGGGTATATTTACCTCAGCAGTTTTGAGCATCTGATGCAGCTCTGCAAGTGTCTTCTCCATCCCATTCATATTGTAGTTCATAGTGAACTGATCATATGACTTGGGCAATGAGTTGAGGATGATATCTCCAGCTAACTCATCACTCAAGGGGGATTCCAGACGAGCCAAGTGATCAACATATGCCTTCATTTTTAGCACATGGGCGCTAACTGATGTACCCTCTTGCATATGAGTGGTTATGAGTGATCTCATCACATCAAACCTCTCATGACGAGCCTTCTGTTGGAACATTTCTACCAGGTGCTCATTCATCTCGTATGCCATCATATCCTCCATGGTCCTTTGAAGTTCAGGGATCATGGATGCTAATATCAGACATGAGACTTTCAAAGCGTCATCAACGTGCTTCGCATAGTTTCTATATGAAATAGTTTGCTGATTGATGGGTTCATCAGGGACTGGCGTTTCAAGAACATACAGTTTGTTCTCCGCCTTGAGAAGAATTTTCAAGTTGCGGTGCCAGTCCATGAAGTTGGAGTGGTTCAGTTTGTCCTTCTCTAAGATGGACTTAAGAGAGAATTGGCAGGAATTGTTTTCATTTGACATCTACAAAATTCAAAATTAATTTATTAGTATTTATGTTTTAAATATTCTAATTTTATTTTATGACCCAAAAACAAAATTATATAATTAAGATGAGACCTCGATACATCAATTACAGTGAATTGGCTTTAGAACTATCCACTGGTATGATTATGTAGGTAAACAACGATTGTTAATTGTGTCTACTACACAACTCTCTATTTGGGGTTATCGCTTAAACGATGTATGATTAACCCCAACTATGCCCACTTGATGAACAAGCGATGTTTTGTCCTTTACTGTTAACTGTAACACCGGCCTATGTTACACAGGAAATGCGATGATTACCTTCTTTCATGATAGATGCCCAGATGTAGGGTATAACACTAACATTTGGGTTCTATTTAGAATGAAGTGTTAACTCATTAAGGGTGGCATAAAACATCAATTTGAAATTTGGGATTTATTTTAATATTTACCAAAAATATTTTGAATAACTCGTAGCATCAGGCGAGTTACACAACAGTTTATAAAATCCAATTTTATATAATTCTTGATAATAGAAACTCCTTTCCACACTCGACCCGGTATAATTTTAAATACCCTATTAAACTATGTTCGTCGTTTTATCGCGAATAAACTTGTTTTGAATTTTAATAAAACTCTTTTATTAAATATACTTTTCAGTTTTATAAAACTTGTTTTAATAAAACCGTTGTCTCGATTGTGAAAATTTTTATTTATTTTCGGTTATTTAGATTATTTACAATAAATAAAACACAACCACAAAACACAATAATAAAATAATCGAATCGAGCCCCTAATAGGTTGCCCGTTTCGTTTTAGCCAGAAACGAAACGAACTAGTCTAAAGGGTTTCAAAAGCTAATTTTTGAAAGCTCACACTTGACCCGTGATCTCTATCTTCATGGTACATGTTCGCCATTTATCTTGATCTTGATCTTGTACTTGAAGGATTACAATAATAAATTTGAAATACAATAAAACCAAATCTATTCTAATCCTATCTATTACATCGGATCCATTATCCAATATCCGCAAAAAAATACAAAAAATAACTATTACATCGGATCCAATATCCGAAAAAATACAAATTAAAATAAAATCACGACCATAACAAACACAACCATGACAAGGGTCATAACCTAGGGCTCGATTCACATCACAATCCATAGACAACCAAAAGCTTTTGATCTTTTGTCAAAATAAATAATTTTTGACAAATAAAACATAGATAAAAAATTATAACTTTACCATCTATACACGTGTAACCGTGGCTCTGATACCACTGTAGGGATCATTGTATCAAAATATTAGCGGAAGCGGTATATATAATTTACCAAAAGCCGATTTATATAAGTTTGATTTATTAATCCGATTAATAAATATTCCCAATCAGGATCAAGGTTATACGCATATAAACAAATAAAATAATAAACAACCATAGAGGGTTTTAGTAATCAACCTTTGACGACTACACCGGGATCGTAACACGCGAGTTACAACGAATCCTCGCTAGTAGGAAGTTCACAACCGAGCACAAGATACCCAAAGGTAGAACCGGCCAAGAATGAGGCGGCGACCGCGGCAAAACTTGAGAGGGAAGCTAGGGTTTTGTGTTTTTATATAAGTCTCTAGGGTTTGCATCTTAATCATCCTTTTATAGAACCCAATCTTACATAAAAGCCCTTTAAGATTATACAATTATAATCCTCTTAATAATAATCTAATTATTATTAAGTCCCTCGGGTTTAAACTATTATCATTTCACAAATAATAATCCACCTACTCGTGAACATATACGATTCGTGTACCAACATGTAACTCTTCGGATCGTACCGAGTTAGTTACGTTGACTTTAATTACGGTCGGACATACATATCTCCAACAATATGTTCTATATAAAATGCGAAAAGAATGATGTTAGAGCTTCTATGTTTTTGCCCATGGCTTTATAGCATAGTGGCATCTTAGGGGTGGTAAGGTTTTGGGACCAATAGGTTATGGGTTCTATTCTCACAAGAGGGTTTTCTCATATTTATTGGGTTTCCTCCTGAATTGGTGTATAGACATTATGCCTAGTGAATATGGATATGATCAGGTGGTTTCGCTAGTGGCACGATAATACTCTAGTGGTCCGTCAGTGATCTAAATTTGTCGTGCAGAAAAAAAAAAACCTTACAATATCAATGATGTTACTAAATTAGGCTAAATCGTAATTGTGTATAAAATTATTGTTAACTAAACCTCTTAAATCTTATCAATAAAGTGATAAGAAAATGTTCAATCAAGTACCAAGACTAATATGGATTCATGTGCCATATATCTTAGATTACATCAAATTACAAATCCATAGGTGGAGAATGCTTAAGACTTTATGAGTAGACTTTAATATCAATGATTATATAACTACTCATAATGGTGTCACTAATCCCATAATCTTATGTCTATTATAGCCTCTACTAATCTATGATTAGGAGCAAATTAATCTCTATAATGATGTATCAAATTACTCTTGTATGTGACTAACTACATATTAAAGATGTATATCATTTCTTGGCATCCCATTTTGTAATACACCATCATAACATGCCCATTATGTTTCTAAAGTTAGTATTTTTTGACAGTCATCTTCTTCTTTTCACTGACATGTGTTTGTGTATAATTAAGAGAAAATGTACATAATATCTTTTAAAAATGAGTGGAATATAGCTAGCTCATCCTACATTACCACATGCATGTAAGTAGATAAAGAGGCTTAACTTTAAAGCACACATGAAAAAAATGGTCCCTTCTATGAGCAAAAGTGAAAAGGCATCCTACATGACTTTGGGCATTGTTTTTGAGACCCATGCTTGTATTGTAGGCCATGTAAATTTCTTTTATCAAAAGGCGTGGTTACCCACAAAAGCAAAGTACAAAGTTGGGAAGAAGAAAAAAGAGTATGTTAGGTCATGAATACTCTTCATCATCCAAAGGCCAATGGGATACATAGACATACTCTTATATTATATCTTTTGGAGATTTGATAATGGTTGAGTAAGAAAGAATGTTTGTCGGGTTAGATATATGTACATTTTACTCTCACCAACATTTTTTATATTGTTCTAGATATTATAAATGACTAATGCATTGATAAAAATGTATTATTATTAGGGTGAAGTTCGGTTACAAAGTCCATTTTTCATAGAAAGTGTACAAAGTCATAAAACACTACTATTTCAGTCATAAAACACACTCAAAACCCACAATAACAGAGTGAAGATCACTAAAACACAATATCCAAACCCTAACAGTCCATAAAAACTTCGAGCACGCCATCGTAGAACTATGAATATATAACACGACATGTTTAATCAACATAAAACACACTAATGTTAGTTATTCGATAATCAAAGTCTTATCATCCAACAGCACAAAACCACAATAGATGTTAGTAATCTTCACTTTGTTATTTGTGGGTTTTGAGTGTGTTTTATGGTTGACGTTATAGTGTTTTCATATAGGCTTTTTATTTACGACATGAATTGACACTTTTTCATATGGACGAGTAACTATGTTTTAACTATCTAAGAGCCATACTTGCTATATAATACTTTTATTGGTTTGAACTACAATAATGGTTATTTATTTAGGATTTATTGGAGCCAATTAAGTTATTTATGACTTACTAGCATAGTACATACATAACTTGTTGCAGTGCTCAGGCCTCCATTGATTCTCCACACATGTCTTTAATTTAAGACCTCACAATAAAATTTTACTTTTAGTATAATTCTCATGTAAAATTCCTGTATTCTCAGAATATATTTTCAAGAAAATACCAAGTCATTTTCAAACCACAACATAATTATAAATTATTATCATTTTTCAAAAATTGTTTTTTTTTTGTTACACATAAAAATGTCACTCCTAAACCTGTGAACAGGTCGTCGTAAGTCTTCAAGTAGAATTGATACAAACCCGTCATGTTCCGCTCAAATAAAATCCACAGGTCTAAAGACCGGACCTCAATATATACATCTTAACAAATCGTGCTAACGTAAAACTCCCACAAAATGCAATGTAACATGACCACCAATCAAAACTGATAGGCTATGCCTTTAAACGGACCCACATCTTCTTAGCAATGACATGCAACAATACCTGATATAAATATCAGTGACCTTGCGTAAGTTAGATCATTCAATCTATCTCACGCCAAAGGTGGTCACATGGACAATTCCCTTCTTGTGGCAAGGCTAACAACGGCTCAGTTCGTTTTACAAATTAAATCCAGTCAAATCATTCACCGGGTGCTTAAAGAACTATCCTGTAGAAGTCTACATCCCGGATCAACCGATTTCAAAACTTGCTTCTCAACCTCATTTTTAAGAGCTATAACCATCCAACTAGTTAGGTATTCTTTTTCTATTTTCTTAAAAATGTTAAACTTTTCCTTAAACTCATCGATGCCCCCATCCAATTCATCCAAATTTTATCATATTCTTTAAAAGTTGGTTATGTTTTAGCCGTAGTAAATGAAAAATACATCCACTAAAAATCAAATAATAAGTTATTAAACAATTCAACTAAAATATATACTTATTTTTAAGTTGTAATCTCCGTACCTCAAAACCTTCGCCCTCTCTCTATCAATCAATATTCAATGTATAATATCTAAACTCACACTATATATGTATATTTATATGTATAAATATATAGATATAGAGAGAGAAAGAGACGATACTCCTCCCTAACCTAACAGACGAGATGGCCACCAACAAACGAACAAAGAAGTGAAAGAACATGTACATATATAAATATAAATATATAATCCGATATATATAGAAAGAGAAGGTAGTGAGAGAAACATAACCATCATCAATCCTCTCTTCCTGTATATATTCCAATACACACACACACACACAACAATATAATCAAAGAAAGAAAAAAAAGAGCTTCATCTCACTTCCATTGTATTCCCTTTACAACTTTAGATCCAACGAAACCCTAAAGAACTCCTGCATTTCCCCTCAAGAATCACTTCCTAAGGTTCGTTAAATCGTTAATGTATTGATTCTTGATTTATTATGCTTTTTTGTACCGAATTTGATCGGTGTTTTTTCTTGATTTGAATTAGGTTTTGTTTGAATTTGTTATGTGGTTGCAAATGGTGGAAATTAAGGTGAATTAGTGTGATTGCTTGTTGGTAATAATGGAGGATAGAGGTGGATCATTTGTTGCTGTTAGAAGAATTTCACATGGTCTTGACAGAGGCAATACTTGCAATACAACTTCAGGTATATGAATATCACTCATCTTTTTAATTCATTCTAATTTTAGAAATATGTAATAATCCAGATCTGTTTCAGTTGAATTTTTGAATGATTGCTTTTATTGATGTAATGATGATATGATTAATGTGAAAACTTATCAATTAGAAACTTATATTTCTCCAGATTGATAATCGAATTGAATAATCGGTTGCCGCTTTTGTTATTACGTGATTAACTATTTAAACCATCGCGTAACGATAAACCCATGGTTGTAAAAATCCCGATTAGTCGCAATCAATCACTAATCGGAGGTTCACCAATTAATGGCCGATTAATCTCTAGGCGGTCAATGGCGGTCCTATTCTAGCCAAATTTTGGCCAGACGCCTGCTAAATTTTGACCAAACCTTATAAATTCCTTCAGATTACTTAAAAAAACGGGTCATGAGGGTTAAAACCTGTCTACTTTAAAAACTACATATAAAAATGTGTGTGTATATATATAACTAAAAATTACATATAAAAATCTCGATCCGATTAATTCGATATTTTTTAATCCCGATTAATCGCTAGTCAGTACCCCACCGCACGACTAGCGCCTAGCGACTCTTACAACACTTTCTGTAAGACTTATTACCTTAATTTTGACCAATGTTTCTCATTTATGTGCAGCTGAGGTTGTTGCAGGCTCAGCAGCATGGCTCGGCAGAGGCCTATCGTGTGTTTGCGTTCACGGGCGTGAAGGCGATTCTCGCCCCTCGTTTGATATGACCCTGCCCAGGTAAGATTGTATGTATAATAGCGCGATTTCGTACGAAGTTATATGTATGCGTAGTAGTCTGATTTTGGGTGTTTTATCTGGCATTGGCAGGAACATTGCTTACAAAGGCTGCAAACCCGTTTAGACATAGCCTATGATGGTTCGATTCCAGAACATCAGGTACATTGTATTTCTTGTGGATACCTGTTTTGTTAAATAAAACGCACGTTATGGATGTTTGCGAGTTTTGAAAAGAGGGATTGATGATTTGATAATTCCGTTTTTGCAATTTTATCGGTGTTTTAGGAAGCATTGAGGGCATTATGGAAGGCCGCATTTCCTGAAGAGGAACTTCGTGATATAATTTCTGAACAATGGAAGGAAATGGGTTGGCAAGGGAAAGATCCTTCAACTGATTTTCGGTAAATTTAAGTTACGTCTTAATTTAAATAAATGTAAAATTAATAGCATTAGCTAATTTTAAGACTTTAAATTTTGTGACAGGGGTGGAGGGTTTATATCACTGGAGAACTTATTGTATTTTGCCAGAAATTTCCCAGTACTCTCTCTCTCTCTCTCTCCATATGCTACAATTATATTTGCATAAATATTTTATTTTTCCGAATATAATTTGGTAATGGTTTGCTTTATTAGTTACTGTTAATGTTAATTATTAGAAGTATAAACTATACTTTTATATTATTATTATATACTAGGATTTAGTATTATTAGAATTATTAAGTATGGGTCAAAATTAGGCAAGTCAACCCTGGGTATAACCGTCATGTTATGTCGGTTCAGATTAGGATATATATACACAGGTAAATGTATTCTGTGTGGTTGCCATATGATTCAATGCAAATCCTTTCTTATGATTCCCTGCGTGTGATCCTATGAAGATGACATTTTCTTATCTTGTTAATGGTTCTTACGTTTACATTTTTTGGTTTTAATTTGCTTCATTTTATGCAGAAATCGTTCCAAGATCTTCTTAGAAAGCAGGAAGGTGTACGGGCCATGTGGGAATATCCTTTTGCTGTAGCTGGTGTGAACATTACATTCATGCTTATTCAAATGTTAGATCTTGAAGCAGGTTCGGTAGATTTATATATTAAAACTTTGTTCTAATAGTATACATTTTGCTGTTCTTTTTTTTTTTTGGACTAATAATGTGTCGATTATGCAGTAAAACCACAAAGTTTTGTGGGAGCAACATTCTTAAAGTTGCTTTCAGGTATACAATATGGTGAACTGCTCTGTCTAATTATTTTTGTCTGTATGTTGTTTATATATCTCTATTTGGAGTTAACGATGTTCAACTTCTTCGTTTACATGACAGAAAACGAATCGGCGTTTGATCTTCTTTATTGCATAACGTTCAAGCTAATGGATCATCAGTGGCTCGACATGCATGCTTCTTACATGGATTTCAATGTAAGTGCCTCTTTCTCACGTGATGATGTAAAATTGATTGACACAATAGTATGTTTAATGTATTTTTTTAATCTATTGGAATCGCAGGCTGTGATGAAGTCAACACGTCGTCAGCTTGAACGAGAGCTTTTGCAAGAAGACATAACACGGCTTGAAGAGTTACCATCCTACAATCTACTTAGTCGATAGCGGTTAAATCTGTCTGATCTGACAACATTTTTAGCTACAAAGAGATTTTCACTATTTACTATGGGTAAAATGTGTTACTGCCACCTACTGCTTGATTTGGTTTCATTTTGTAAAAGAAAGCAAAAAGAAGAAACAGTAGTTTCATCTGGGTTTGAGAGTGGGTTTTGATTGTCTAATGAAGCTGAATGATGAATGTGCTACTAATCTTCTTGTGAGTGATCTTGTAAAATTATATGCCATCAGTTGTTCCAGATTTTACTTCTTTATTTAGATTGTAAACGATACCCTCAGGCACAAAAAACCCGGTTCCGGAACCGGTTCCTACACGACCGGGTCAAGTAACTTCATCTAAATCCTAAAAGCCCCTAAATGAGACCAAGAACTCTAGTATCCCATTCTATGACACTGCAAAATCCAAATCCAACATGAGACCAAAAACTCTGGTTACACCAGTCGAATTTGCAATGTTATACGCGTCACTTACAGTTGATAAAAACCTAGTCTTTTAAAAGAGTAATCAGTTTGACAGTTGAAGAAGCCTTGTAGAATTCCGACACTTCCTTCATAGTCTCCGTTGATTTTTCATTGTAGTTGACTTTGTCACGTCAACTGAAAACCATTTCTTCCAACTCATTTCCATGTTCCAGTAAAAAACGAGCCATATCTACTTTCCTCTTTTCTGCATTGAATTCAAGAAACACAACCCTTTTCAGATGACCAGCCAAGACTTCATCTAACTTCCATATTTTGGGCCATAAAAGTTCCTGGATCATCAAACAAAACCATAAGTTGAGATGCTTCAAGATTAAGATACACAAACAATACAATTATTTGGGATGGGAAGAATGTGCATGCACCTTTTCAACAATCAAATGGAAAGACTCCAGATGGGACAACATCTAAGGATCCGCATGACTACAGTCATGGTGTAGTCGTCAATTGTTGTGGATATCTCTAATGTCTTCAGATTCGGAAGAGACGCCGGGAAAGCTCCATGCGCATCACGTGCGATACTAATGGCCTATGATAATGATATTTTTTTCTTAGAGCTAAGTTTTAATCTTAAGTTTCATAGAGTCTTCTACTCATTGGTCCTCTGTGGTGTTTCGTTTTAATTTACCCCGCTGGTCTTGGTTTATAAAATAGTAATTTATGATCCTGAAATTAACGACATGTTCTTAAGCAACATTGCTTACTGCATATAGACGAACGGAAACAACGCAAATAATATGAATATGTTTGTACCTTAATGAAAAAAAGGTTGAGAGACAAAGATTGCACATGAGAAACTCCTGCAAACAACTGACATATGATGGCACCAATTGATCCAAACGTAAACTGTTTATGTGCCGTACCATCAGGGTAAATCACAGCTTTCTTCAAGGAGTCTAGATTTTCAAATGAAAATGCATCCGCCGGGTGACCTGCATACTCGAAAAACACCAGTTTCGGGCAACATATCTGAAGGTAGAAACACAAGCCATCGTTATCAGACGAACTACCAAAACCCAACCTTTCGGTATAAGTACCTATATTCCGATTATGGATTCTCAGAGTCTTGAGATTTAGGCATGAAATACAAAGAATTTCATTTGTGTACGAGAAGCAGCCAATCAAGCTCAAATCCTCAAGCAATGGGCAGCTTTTGAGAAACGGTTGTACCGAATTGTGGTGTACTAACTCAATACTGTTGAGTTCAAGAACCCTAAGTACCGAAAACCAGTGACAGTAGGCAAACTTAGAGGACATTCATACAAAAACAATCTTAATACCTCCAATGTATCACATGTTACCAGACTATGAGGCAACCTGATAACCTCATCATCATCAACCCTAGGGCTAAAGGACAAGTCAAGTAATTTGACTTTTCGCTTAACGGCGGCGTGAATCCACCGCCATACAGTCGACATATTGTAGTGATCTTCACAACATAAACGAAAACTCTCCAAATCTAGGGTTTTGTTTACTAAAACCCAATATACAAACTCTTTGAATTTGTTCTTTTTTAAATTTTTAGAGGGTTTTAGTCCTCGAGTAGAATCTAAGTCTAGAGATGGAAGTGAAGTCCACAAATACCTCCATCGTCGCGACAGAATGCTTGTTCGAACTGCTTCTTCGGTAGCCGGAAGACGTGAAAGGATCAACTGGAGGATAGGATCCGGCAAGTCACTGATCATATCGACCCCCCTTTTGCGTTTTGATGCTTTCGTATTCTTCATGCTTCTGTTAATTTGGTTACCGATTGAGCTTCTGTTTATTAGAGAAGCAAAATTACCAGACAGCCATTTTATGGGATATTGTGTGCTAGCTGTTCACGAGCCCGGACCGAATCGATTGGATTTTTGCTTATGCTTGGTTGTTTACAACCGAACTGAACTGACATCAACCGAGTCAAAGTCAAACGAGCGCTTTCGATCCGAGTATTTTTTTCGAACAAACGTCGAGCGAGTATTGAGCGTCACATAACAAATAGAAAAGTGACGATGGGGTTGTTAGTTTTTAGGCTAAAGTGTAGTTTTCGTCCCTAAGGTTTCGTCCAATTAGAACATAAGTATAAATTTACAAATAATAATGAATAGAAAAAACATGCAACTGGTTCTACTTAGAGCATTGAGCGTAAAGATGAATCATCAATCGATTGAAGTAGACCTTTGATCTATGAGAAGTTTGAAATCAAATGAATAGATTGAAGCAAAACCTTTTGGAGTTGGGGTCTTGGCGACAAAGAATTTGAATAAGGATGGTTGGTGTGGGGTTTTACTCAGTATTATGTACTTCTGAATTGAATGGCGAGTTAACACTTGAGTATCGATCGACGCTTCAAATTTCAGTATTTTGACATTCAGACTCAATTGCTCTGGATTATTAGACACAGGAATATTGGTATCATACTTTAATTCTATATTAAATGGGCTCTAGTTGGATCTTGGACCAAACATTGTTAATATGCACTTCTAGTTATTTTATAATATATATATAGCGATTGGTTAAAACGAGAACCCCACGAGTTGCGAGAACCGCGGTAACTTTTTAATCTGGGGCGAGTTGGACCATTTTTTTTACACAAACGTAGATGAAAATATTATAAACACATCTGTAAAAAAGATTGAGGTTCCTGTAAAAAGAGTAAAAGTGTGAGAAAGGTAAGAAATAATATTATGATGACACATGTCCCTAGTATTTTTATTAGGTTAAGGATATAATGGTAATTTACTAATAATTATAATTAAGGATAAAATTCTTGTAACTGATTTTAGGGGAATTTGAAATTTGATTTTGATTCTTATAATATGTACGAGATTATATCAGTAAGAACAATACGCATGATATTCTTCATCATCGTGTATTACAGAACTCTAGGGTTATTCGTTGGTGGGATTTTGCTCCTGATTAATATACTCCTTCATGGATAACGACGATCCAGGTATTCATATCGTGGTGTTTTTTGGTTGTTATGTGAACAGGGTATTTAATCTTTGTTTAATTAAAATTTCAATTTTTAATCATCTGTTTGAGTTCAGTTTTTTGTTTCATATAATATGATTTGGGTCTCATGAATATGGTGTTTTGATCCTTTGATGTTACAGAGTATGGTGTTTTTTGCATGGTTGATTTCGTACAGTTTACGAGTTCATATAATGTCACGATGTGTCTTCATTCAATGGTGTTTGATATGTTAATGGTGTTTTTGCTATATAGTATTCAAGTTGAATGGTGTTTTTTATACTAGGTGCTTTTCCACATGTTGATTCTTTTTTTGCGTATGGTGATATGGTGTACACATTAAGTTGCAGTGTGTTATTTTTACACAGCGTTAGTTGAATGGTGTTTTATGCACAAGTTGTATGTTTTCCATAATGTGTTTTTTTATACATGTCTATCTACAAGTTGTTATCTTCACAAGATGTTATATTTGTACATGATATCTGTGGTGTCTTATTTTCATTTAATAGTGTTATTACATTGGTTGTTTAATGGGTTTTCACTATATTTTTATGTTGCCACATGTTTCCAATTTTTTGGTTTAATTTTTTCTTTGTTAGGTTTTCAAACTTACCAGCCGGTTGGTCAACTACAACTGTCTCCTAACTCGGGTAAGAGGACTTATTTACCTTTGTGGATGAGTCGCTTAAGCGAAGGATAAGATGACGTTATGCATTCCTGTTTTTATCAAAAGTACGCAATGGTGCAGGCTTCACTGCTAGGAAGTCTTCTCAATACACGCCTCATGGTGTTATTAAATCTAAATATTTAGTTTGCTCAAAGGAGGGAACTAAACCTTTCAAGGCGATTGATACATCTAAAGAAACTGACACCTCAAATAATGGGTCAAAAAGGAAAAATATTCGACGTGTTCCTTCTATAAAGATGGGTTGCGAAGCACGTATGTGTGTAAAGTTAAATGCTTCGAAAACTATACGAGGTATATTATTTCAAGGAAGATATAATCACTATTTTGTTGCTGAGGAAGATAGGCATTTGCTCCCTTTGAACTGAGGTATGAACTATATGCAAGAGCAAGTGTTAACGCGTTGAGTGCCTTGAATATTGGACCCGTCAAAGCGTTTAATATCACGAGGACACTTTATGTTGGGTTTGACCAAGTTGGGGCAACCAAAACCGATTTTAAAAATTTTAAGCGAGATCTAAACAGGTATATATTTGAGTTTGATGTTGATATGATGATTAAACGGCTATTGAGGAAGAAAGAGTACATGCCAAACTTTTCAATGGAGTATATAACCACAGAAGATGGTATTTTAAGGGGGTTGTTTTGGGCGGATGAGGATGCTAAGAGGAACTTTTCGGTGTTTGGTGACGTTGTTTCATTTGATGCGACATATCGGCATAACAAGTAAGTTTAATTATTATATTCCGCATTCTGATCAAACGAAAATTTATTTTTAATCATATATCATTTAGTTGTATGGTGTTTTTTAATCCATTATTTTTTTAGGTACAAAATGATGTTTGTACCATTTACCGGTATCGACAACCACAATCGTAATGTTACGCTTGGTGCCGCCACAATAGGCAATGACACGGCCGAAACATATAGTTGGTTGCTTAAGGTGTTCAGTGAAGCATTTGGTCGTGCCCCTCCGGTGATTGTTACCGATCAAGATCCAGCCATGAAGAAGGCTATTGAAGATACAGGACCGAAAGTAGGCATAGGCTATGCATGTGGCACATTATGGACAAGCTTACTGCTAAGGTGTTTACTTATTCGACTTTTTAATTTTCTTATATTTTTTTACATACTATTTGGTGATTATTATGTTATATGTTATTCAATGGTGTTTTAGGTTGGTGCTACAATCTGCAATAGTACAGACTTAAAAAGAGGTTGTGTGCCATTGTGTGGACTGATTTCAATTTTACCTGAGCATTTTAAAGGAATTGAGCTACCATAATGAACGATTTTAACTTGGTTGATCATGAGTGGTTGCAGTCAATTTATCAGATCATCAGGGATACTTGGATTCCGGCTTATTATCGCGAGGAGTACATGTCCGGCTTATGCGTACCTCATCTCGTTCAGAGAGTGAGAACCATTTTTTGGACAGTTTGTAATCCGGAGTGTACTCTTGTCGAATTTCTTGGGCATTTTGATTCTGCTATTGAAGCTCAAAGACATGAGCACAGGAAGAACGACCATGACACCAGAAACACGTATGCTGACATATGGGCGATAGACTTTGTTTTGGAGGATCAAGCGGCCAGAATATACACACGCACTATTTTTTCTGACGTCCAGCTGGAGATACAAAAGGGATATACACAGATGCCTATCGGAAGGTGGGAAATGATAATGACTTCGTTAACTTTTTTGTGAAGGACTGGGAACAACCATGCACTACTTTCTTCCAGGTATATACAAGTCTTAAATTTTAAACTTATATCTATCGAGTTTACACATGGTGTTTTATAGTGTTACGTTCAAAAACGTATAGTACATGCCGATATACGGTTACATATGGTGTTATGTATCTACTATAGAGTATAGTTATTTCCCCCTTTATGGTATATTTTGTTGTGTTTTTATGTTGTCATGTATCTAACAAAATTTTCAAATTTTTAAATGGTGTTTATAGGTTATGATGCAGGAGTACGATATGACCGTGCACTGTACATGCAAAAGATTCGAACAATTTGGGTTGTTGTGCTCACACATCTTTTGTGTGCTTAGGATGCTTGATGTTAGGGGGTTTCCACAACGTTATATTTTAAGATGTTGGGACTGGGAAGTTGTTCCAATAGTGCCCCTGGTGCTATTCTAGGTATGAACGAGAGTGATGATGTTATAATGAAGTTAACCGCGTTGTACGCGAGATCACATACTCTACGGAGTCGGTTATTAACAAGCTTGTTACAAACTTTGACTGCGTTGTGCTCATTCAGGGATCATGTAGTTAACTATTTCAAAACTCTGATGAGGCAGTGGTCAATGTCCCACGTAAGAGTCCGTCGTGAAAGGTTTGCTGAATTTACCGGTAACACGCAACCATCAGATGTAATCATTCATGTTCCTGTTGGAACTAAATACAAAGGTATGGGGAAGCCTAAACGGATGAAGTCTAAACATGAAATTGCTATAAGCCAATTGGGCAAAAAGAGACGACAATGTCAAAATGTTTTAGATATGGGCATAACAGACGAACTTGCAAAAACCCTACAAGGAAAAAAGAAGATGCTAGTTCTGAGGAGGTCGGTGAAGAAGCTTAGGTGACGAGGAGGAAGCCGTTTGGGAAGAAGTTGAAGAAGATGTGGATGAACAAGATGAGGAGGAAAAGACGAGGAGGACGAAGAAGATGATTAAGAAGTTATTTAGAGACGTACACACACTTGGGTTTTTTTTAGATACATTTCTCTTGGTTTCGTACTTTTTTTTCATTTTTTCAATGGTTTTTGGGACTGTGAAACTCGTAGTTTTATATGTTTGGTTTTGGTCATATTTATATTACCGACATGAATGTCTTTTATAGGTGTGTTTGTTTTACTTAAAGCTGCTTGTTTGGTATTACATGGTGTTTTATCTGTTCATGTTGTTTTAATGCGTGTATGTTGGAAGTTTAATGGTGTTATTTATTCCCACTTAGTGTTTATAGTACATATCAGTTGTAATATATTATTTCCTTAATCTCTTCTTGTATTTAATATATAATCTGTAGTTGAGTGGTGTCCTTTTCACATTTTGGTTTTGTTTCAAATGTTGTTATGTTGATAATCACATCATTGACATATAAACATTATTCCGTACAATCCATCTGGTCTTGGATGTATTCAATATATAAAGGTATAGACTTGGTGTCTTACCAAACTAAAAACACCAAAATATAACATATAAATGTCACACAGTTTTTCCAAACAAAATCAGTGATCACATAGATAACATATACCATGATCCCAAGGAGCGACCAAAATGTTTTTTTTACCATTGTTTAAACACATATACAAGAGCATTAACATGCTAACACATGATATATTCAAAAAAATGTAGAAATTGTTTTGTTTATAATAGGAAGTCGATGTCGTTTTGTCGTCCACCTATATGGTACCGTCCAACCTTTCACAAATCCGCTCGACTGCATTCTCTTCAAGTCTAACCCTTTCATCCTCGTCGAGACCTACGAATGCTTTCACTTCTCGCTCTACATCGACCCTGCGGTGTTCACGTCGCTAAAAAGCATTTTTGAGATGTACTTCTTACGCAAATCCTGATTTCTTTCGCTTGATAACCCAAGACTTCTCCTTTGACGTTTCTCTCAGGCGAGAACCACACCTCCACCCTTTCACAGTTGTTCCTATACAATGCCAAAACAGTAGAATTTTTTCATAATTTGAACATATTTCATATATACTGTTTTTCAGGTGGTTTATTAATAAACAATCTGAACGAGCTTTACCATGGTAAGTTTCCATATGCCGCATCAGGAAAATTCCATAGTCGATGCCGTTGTATTGTGTTTGACCATGGGAATTTCAAGCGAACGGTTCAGTAGTCCTCAGTTCTTCAGCGACTTTTGGCTGTATTTGACTTAGATACCGACAAAATGTACTTATTGCAAGTTTCATAATTTTTTATGATAAGAATTATACTTTTGAACACCGTATGGTTACTGCATCAATCACATATATATTATATATATATATATATATATAATGCTACACCAAACTTACCATTTTTCTCCACATTTCCGTGGTATCTTTCTAGTCCCGCATACCTTCTATGTTGTCAATAATAAAGATTTCTTTTGTTTTCAAGTTGAAAAACAGAAGATAGTAGTGATCCCTGTCAAGATAGGTATAAATACCATCTAGAAACTTTAAACGATTTTGTTTCTGTCCATGGTTTGTAGTAAATTCTGTTATGCGTCATCATCAGACATTTGTAAATCTTTCTCCAGCTGTGTTTCTAAAAATTGGTTAACAAATTATCACTTATGTTATTTAAGTAAAGAAAACCTATGTTAGAAGTTGGCTGTTTAATGAATCATAATCTTACCAACATTCCGGTGTTGCAGAATAATCCTGGGGCTGTCCCCATCTTCCTCATTTTTTCTTCATAGTTTAAGACTACGGCCCAGGCACTGATGACAGCCACGTGTATAGTTACACTAGGTATCATTATTCGAAAGGCCCCCTCATAACCGACACATCCCCATTGTTGCTGAACAAAAATTCCTACTTACCAAAACACAATCAAAGAATGTAAAATTGACTACAGATACAAAATAATGGTAAAGTATAATATTACATGGTTGTATATGGTGCTAACATCCTGTTTAATGGTCTTTTTTTTTCTTTTATAGGATGTTATATAAGTTGTTTGCATATTGGATTTTTTTTTTCCTGTTGCTTGTATGGTGTTATAATATGTACGACATCTTGTTACATCGTGTTTTTTTTAGCGATACGGTGTTCAACATGTTATAAAACCATATAACATGCATCTTCATATACTCAAGATATCGCTAACGTATAATACTTTACATAAAATAACTAAAGGTCCAGTTCAGATTCATACCGCTTGTTTCTCCTGCCACAGAACATACAACGAGCCAGTGTGTCTTCCGAACTTATCACATCTTTCACTCAATGAGATAACCCGCTTGACGTACGGGACCGCAGTGCAACCGGAAGAACGATTGTCCGTTTTGGCCTCTGAGTTTTACCTCGTTCTGCAGTTGTCTTACCTCGTTGCGGTCTTCATCCGTCACAACGTTCTCCAGCCCTTGTTGACAAGTTTACCGTTTGAAGTCCCTAAACATTGAATCTTAACTCTGGTGTCTTTTCACCTCGTCCCTCCTCAATAGCTTTATCCACCTCTGCGATAAACGACGATGTCATGGGTGGAAAGGGAGAAGTGTCCTGTGTTATAGCGTCCTTATTTTGCACGTTTGTAGGAGTGATATCTCCGACAAAGGAAACACTACCTTTCGAAGATCAATGATTTCATCTGCTTCAACCACATTATCTTGTGCAACTCCAATGCTTTTATTTCCCTTCTCCGCATCATCACCTTCATTTTATTTTTCATCTTCAACTTTAAGATGTTTTATTATTAATTTCTTCCACTCCTTTGCTTTCCGTTTCAACAAATCACTCTCGGGGAACATTACACATGATTATGTTACTGTGTTATTGATTTCGTTCACGCAAATCTCAAACTCTCTAAACATATTATCTAACAAATTTGACCGAACCTGTAAGAAATACCAATTTAATAACATATCAGCAGTAGTCGCATATAGCCTCAAATCAAGTTCGAATCATAATATGTTTACCAACTCGAAATCCCCGTCAGATGTGCCTGTGATGATGGAGTGTTCCCGTACTACGAGATCATCGGCACACGGAACTCGCTATCCTTACCTACAAACAATGCACACGTTTGGGTGTCAGTTTGTGACAGTAAGTAGTCTGCACAGTGTCTGTATATACCCAGGTGCGCATCATCATCTTCGAACTCTTCAGTACCTTCATCCATCAGCTGTTTGTCGGTTTCCATTTCATTTATTCGTGTTGTTTTTTGCTTTTTGATTGTCATTTTCTTTATCGGTTGTCCTTTTGCTTTTCGGTGTCTCAACTTGATCTACACTTTGTCTCTTCCTTTTTTCCCGTTTCTCACCACCTTCAACGTCCTCAGCTGGTTTTGGTTTTTTTTTTCCTTGGCCTTTTCATGTTCGTGTTGTTGTGAGTCATTCTCTCCATATCTGCTTCAAGCTTGTTCAACACATCATCACCGATAAGTTCAACAGTAGGTGAACTGTGCGACGAAGGTATCTGCTTTTTCTCAATTCCGTATGCGATCTGCGACAGTACATTACAAGACGTGTTAAATGGTGTTATTTAGTTACTTGAAATACAGTTAAAGTTAAACATACAATAATCTATGGTGTTATTCAGTTATAACAAATAATGGTGGTCAACAACTTAAAAGTTCTGGTGTTATTTAAGTCAAAGACGAAATTCAAGATGTTTATAATGCAAGATTACAAGCAACTAACCACCTGTAACACATTGGTCCTCGGAAGGCATCCTCGCCACCATGCCACGCCTTTTCCGTTCTGTTAAGACATGAGACCATGTACGAACACTAGTTGAAGCTTTTAATATCCACGTTCGGCCGTATGCATGGAATATATCGCACATTCACCGAATTTTGTGATTTCACCCAGGAAAGAAAAGTAGGCAACCAAGAAGTTCATGACGAACAACCTTCCGTGCTCATGTCTGTTTATTATGTAATGCATCAGCTTTAATGGAGACAATCTCTTGGTATCTACATCAAACTGATTTCTGAACTCTTTAACGCCAAGATCTTTCTTTTTGTTTGCTTTCTTCTTCTCAACGAGCTCCGTTGGTCCCATTGGTAGCCCGAAAACACGTTTCACCAGCTCAGACGTAATTTCTACCACACGACCGCCTCCACATTCAAAACACATGCGTTTGGGTCGTAATTTGACACCGGCCATTGTGCCAATGCTGTAGGCACAAATCTCATTTTAAAAACGACTATCGAACCAAAATCAATTTCTTTTACCGTTTCTCGTTGCTCGTCATTGAGGCCCAGTGCTAGGCGTATCAGATTATCGATTGACACCTTTGGCCTGATCCGTGCACCCGTGAATGGTTGATACGTCTGCGACACCGTTCGATGCCCTACACGAGACGGTGTTCGTTTGGCCGCTGATTTCCGTCACTTCCTCGGTGGGGTGACAACGAAATCGTCATCCGGGTCTGCCAGCCGAGCTACAACATTTTTTAATATTTTTGTATTAGTAGACAAGTAAACCACAATACAAACACCTTAATATAATACCTGGGTTGGTTGTTTTATCGCCTGACGTGACTACGACCAGCTTGTTATCTGCTTCTCTGTGTGTTGGTGCTGGAATATCTTTCGGCACACTTCCTTCGCGCATATATGTTCAGGTTCAAATCAAAGTTTATGATGTGTTATGTATTAAAAAACTTTTAATCACAAGACCATTTTAACCTTGTTGGTTTTTTATCACTTGCGGAACATTTTCATTTGTTTCTGCATTATGAGCCCCGTTCATACCAGCAGCACCATCTGTTTAATACAAAGCAATATTTATCATATATATATATATAATATATATATTATATCATAAAAAAAGTAGAGATTCACAAATAGGCTAACTAATAGAATGTAGTGTTTCTGTTTGTTTATACTTTTTACTACATTCAAATACATTTGTCCTCATTATTTGATGTTTTTGAGTCGCTACATACCAACGGACTTTCAAATGTGTTTTTGAAACGTGGTTTGTACATTTCCCCTTTAAGCCGTTGGCTTGACCTGACTATAACCCCTTTAAGCCGTTGGCTTGACCTGACTATAAAAAACATTCAAAGACTATATTTAAAAGTCTACAACTTATACATTTTTTTTTATCCCAGATCATGTTTCAAACCTTTTTTTACCAAAAACATGTCACTGGATGTTAGGATGATACCACAAATTAACAACATAACCAAAAATACATTCATTTTCTAACATGTTTTCCATAACATATATAAATAACTACATATTCAGTCATTTTATAACACCACATACCTATAAATCCTATCTGCTAACAACAAAATATATAACACCATATATTCAACACACAACACCGACAAGGGGGTTAGCACCATATATACCAGTGTAATATGATATAACACCATATAGAAATCTTATAAGGAACTTGTAACAACTCCAAATTCCGTTGTTATCTTTTTCTTTTATTTTCCTATTGTATCTATCGCTTGTAATCTCGAGATTCGTTTATAAGAAAGTTATGTTAAATTAAACATGTTTATTTCAATTATATCGCATCTAATCGCTTATTAAACGCATCTCTAATCTCATCGCATCGCAAATCGCAGTTAATTATATGGTTTTACGTTATTTATGTGTTAAGTATGTTTATGGTTATGATTACGCTCGCTATCGCATCGCTCTCACACGCTTGAATCGCTAAATCGCACTATTACATCAATTATAACGCTTCATATAACTATCTAATACGACCGGAATCGCTAAACAATCAATAAACGAACGAAAAACGAGGAAATACAGAGTTTTGGACAAGTTCGCTCGACGGCCGAACTTGACTGGCCAAACTCAAACACTCCCAACTCCCTCAAGTTCGCTCGAACTTGCATTGATTTTTCACATAATCAGCAAGTTCGGCCGAACTTGACTTGCCTTTCTCAGAATCCTCAACAAGTTCGCCCGAACTTGTATGAAATCATGTAGGTTCGACCGAACTTGACTCCCACCAGCTCACCTTTTGCCTTCACCTATAAATACTCAACCCCATTTTCTCATTTGAACTTGCTGTAAGTTCGCCCAGAGCTCTCAAACCCGAAACCCTTTGTTTTCTAAGTAAGAATCAACCCGATTTCAACTACAACGATGAACAACAACGTTTTACAACGATTTTGCACAAGGTTTTGACTTCGTTTTCTTCAAATTTCTTCTGTTTATGAAAATCTTCATCTTTTTCTACAAAACTTCTGTTTTTGACTCAGATCTTTACTAGATCTGAGCAAAACCTTTTAAATCCTTGATTATTACACCATTTTTGGACTAATGACGTATGTTTCGTTCACTTTTGAGTGGAACGAGGCGTTGGGTCGAAGCTAGATCTCAGATCCGGAAGCACAAGGACAAAATTGTCACTTTACACAAGCTGGACTAGCCCGTACGAACCGTCAAGTTCACCCGGATTAGCCCAGTTTCTGTAAAATGGCTAAGTTCACTCCAAAAAGACCTCTCCAGCCTAAGTTTTACCCAGTGGCTTAAGGTTGGAGTGATGGACACTCGATTTCCTCAGCAAACGACGCGAAAACGCAAGATTTTGGACCCGAAAACATCAAGTTCGCTAGAAATTTCACTGATTTAGTACAACACACTAGTCAAGTTCGCTCGAACTTGCCCCTGAGGGTCCAGTTCGGCCGAACTTGGGTATACTTGACCAGACTTTTCAGCAGAGACCCTCAAGTTCGCTCGAACTTGCAAAGTTTCCAAGGAAACTTCACAAGTTCGGCCGAACTTGTCATTCCACTCTTCGAACCCTCATAAGTTCGCCCGAACTTGTCACGTTTCCTTGAGAAACTTACAAGTCCGCCCGAAGTTGACTCAAACCCCAGCAATCCTATACAAGTTCGCTCGAACTTGCCTACTGCTCAAACCAAACTTCACCGTTTCAGCTTTTCGGAGACTGATGTACTTTCCTTTGCGTATGAAGACTGATCCGACGCTCTTCTTCGTCTATTAACAGTCGTCATCTTTAACCTAAACGACACCGACTGTGAGTATACTTGACCCATCTTCGCTTTAATGCACTTTTTGGGTGTTACATATGTGTTCTCTATCAAAATCACCTCACAAATCAAACTGTTTATCACACGCGAATAATCTGATTATATATGCTCAATACGTGATACTAGAAACATGTGACTAGGACTTATTTTCGTTAATTTGCCTCCTTAGCTAGTATGGTACTATAGTGTGGCTAACACCCGACGGGTCTAGTTAGGATGGACGCGCAAGCCTTCTCACGGAAGTTAGCATGAGAAATATGCCTAGTTTTGTGTGATGTGTTTTGGTGGATCATGATATGTAATTGGACCATTTCGCGAACGCTTTCTCTATTATGCTAGTATTACTTAAACCCGTATGCTCACCTTTACTTAATTGTATTGACTTGTATTTTAACGTATGTAACAGGTTGAGGATTTTAGCTTGGATGCATTGGACGTAGTTTGCGTAGTTTAGGTTTTTGCTTTAGAAAGGTTTTGTAATAAATCTAGAGATTTTTTGTCACAACCCCCGAACCCACCCTGGGAGCGGGAGCCGTGAACCAGTCAAGTGGTACCGGTGTTTATTTATTTTGGCAGCGGAAAACTTTCATCAGGACCGTAGTTAGGAAATAAATTATCAGAGTTTCAAAACACCAACTTTTATATTAAACAAATGGGATGAAACTCAAGTTTTTAAGCACAATACATATGTAGGGATAACCCTATTTTATAGAAAACATAAACTCCTTTTTATTTAGGTAACTTTTATAGCCACTTTGCTGCTGGCTTCTATTAGCTTCACATTAAGTTACCTGAAACGCGTTTAAAAACATTTTATCAGCAAGAAATACTGGCGAGTATATTCAAGTTTAATCAAAACAAGTTTTATTTATACTTTACAGTATTAAGGGCGATTACAATGTAAGTTTTCTATCAATTATTCAACACAGTAGGCGACTGGGGACACTCCCTTGTGCTTATGGTCATATTTCTGTGGGACCTGTCTCCCAACAAGTAACGGTTCCTGTCACACCCTTGGTGACTGTGGACTGTAATGTACAAAACCCCAACTACTGGCAACAATTATAGATTACACAGACTTAATCCCTGTAAGTATAACTGAAAAACATTGAGGTTTTGTAAAGTAATTTGATAAAAAGAGAATAATTCACAAAAAGATTTACAAAAAAGAATGTACTCCCTGGTAATTTTAGGGTACTAGCATCCTGTATTATCTTGGGCATAGCTCCGAGCTTTTAATAAAATATATAATGCACCCGTGTTAAGTATAATAACTCATGTCACATATAACACGAGACAGAATCCCAACGACGTAGTCGGGCAGAACATTGACATGTGTTGGTGGGTCCTAAATCAATCCGACAAGGTAACAAATTAGTGATCGGGAATTAAAACACTTAAAACAAGCAGAGCCTTATTATTTATTATGGGAGAAATATGAAAAGAAAATAGAAGAAATAGAGAGGAGGAGGGCAAGAAAGAGAGTGGCGTAGAAAGCAGAAAAGAGAACTTCTCTATTTACCAACTTTGGAGGTACAACTTGGAGGCTACTCTTCTGCCTTTTATCTTACACGTATACAACTACATCTCATATGTGAAGTTTATTTTATTATTATAATTAATTCAGTCCTTCACTCATTTATCGCTTATATCTTCTAAAATATGACTTTTATAAAACAATGAATATGGTCTTAGAATGAGAATATTTTTGTCTACATTTTGACACAAGTTTCATTAAAAACGAAGTAAGTTAAATTATAATGTACTTTTATTATTATAATTTTTTAAACAGTTCCTATATCGTCTAAATACCTCATATTTCTAACTGTCAACTTACCCGTAATCTACCCATTTAATAATATAAGTTTATTACTTATTTAATTTTATAAATAAAAATTTTGGAGATGTTACATCCTCCCCACCTTGTTTTAAATCTCGTCCTCGAGATTCACTGAAATATTGAGGAACACTTTTAGCTCATTACTGATCCTAGTTCCTAAGTATATTCTGGTCATTGCTTTGAATTCTTTTTGTCTTAACTAGAACTATTGTCTATGCCTTGAGATTCTTATCTTTTTAATGAAGGTAAAATTACTCTATTAGTGTAAGTTTTAGATGTTTTGTGGCTTAACACAACTTTTAGTTACAGGCTTCCCAATGCATTGATAATCAGAAGGGTAATTCTTATAATTTGATGGCGTCCCAACTTGTAAAGTTCCCGTCGTTCATCTTGTTACCCGAGTTACGAGACGGATGATCAAATGAAATAGTGTTTGATATCGGAATTATAGATGTATACGAGAGATTTCTGACAAATAAATCTAAAATTATTATTGACACCTGCTCGGGATTTACCCCTAATTGTTAATCATTATGGCTTTTTGGATTTCCTTATAGATATAATATCTATGTACTCATATATTTCACCTATTGTAATATACATACCATTCATAAGGTTCAATGTATTCAAAAGATTCATATTTCCAAAATCAGTCAGACATCAAGTTATGGTACTATTTAGGGAATTCCATTAACATAACATATACCCCATCTTACCCGGTCTTGCCGGAGAGGTAACCCCATCTTACCCGGACAAGCTGGAGAGTCTACCACACCATACCTAGTTTTGCCGGAGAGGTAATTGTCATGTATTTCCCATAAATAGAACTCTTAATTCATGATTTTAAAAGCACACCATATGTTAAGGCTTGTATTAAGAAACAAGGAAATTAGTATCCTCATGATCGATCATATTCTAGAGCCGAGTAGTATTAATAAACAAGAAATAACAGTGGCCAGGTGTTATCGCTTATTTACCATACTTGCACTGTTCTAGTTATCATCCTCACGACATACCAACACCCGTCACACTTTATTTATGCAAGTAATTAGCTTATCTAGAAGCTTTATACTAAGGCCTTTTTCTTAGGTTCAAGTCTAAATACTATCCTGGTTGTTATCAGTGAATATCAATATCCTAACTTATTTTGTTTAAGCATAGATATTGTTATGGTTGTGACTTTCTTCTGTTTGGAAAAATGGACTTCTGATAAAATATCATTGTCTCCATTGACACTATGACTAGGTTCGTTGTGATGAATATACTAACTCTATTCATGCTTATACAACATTAGATTCCTTCGTAAGGAACGTTTTATTCAGGCAGATGGCATTTTTTTAGAACATAACACGTTTCACGATTCATCTTTATAATGACTTAATGTTTCCATATGAATCACTAGTGATATATATATATATATATATATTATATATATATATATATATTCATAAGTTTATCTACAGAAGATATTTGATTATTATAATGTGTATATCATCAAGAATTCTATTATGTATACGCATATATGTGTATATTTATTATTTGGAACATAAAATTTCAAATCTCTTGTTAATATCATAACTTACATAGTATATGTATATGATACTAAATTATTTTGTAATATCTTTAATTTATAAAAACCCAACTATATAACCGATGGTACCAGTTATCAAGCTTTATTTACCCTTTTATTAAAATTAAATTACTAACAGTATATTGGAATAAACTTTCTGTTAAATTAATTTAATATAATATTTTGGAATAAAAGTAATAAGAAATAAATTTATCAAAATATAAACTTTCTGGATTCAGGTGAACAATTTCATTTAACTGGTAGGCTTGAACCATATTGGTCTAAAATATTAAAACTTAACTCTTAATTTATATTATATTATTTACTCAAAGAAGTATTACAGTAGGAAATGCAAAGGTTGACGTTTCTAAAATTGATTTTAAATACATTACATAATTAAGTAATATACATGTATTAGAACATACATATATATTTCAAACAATAACAATAGAAATTTGTTTAAAGGTATTACAATATAAAATTGTAATTTTCTTTTTAAATAAAGCTATATAAAGGACAAATGTATTAAATACACATTTGAGTCAATTATTTTTATGTGGGTATCCATTTTAATTCTAGTTTTGAAAATGAAACAATAACTTGAATGTTTAGGAAAATTTAACGTGCCAGGTAAAATAAATAAATACTAAATTACTGATTTAAATCAGGTAAGGAAAGATGTTTTCATTTTGTAATATCTTTTACGTTTTAAAAATTAATTATCTAATTTCTTTTGTACATACACTGACTGTACAAACTATCAAGCCCATCTTTTCTTTTATAATATAAAATTATTACTTTTATTAAGTATAACATTCTAGATGGTAGAGAATAAAAATATGATTATTTATATATATATATATAATAATCTTTTGAACATACATTTTCTTTAAATTATGTTATAGGTGTAAATGTATAAAATTTAATATGTATCTCATGAAATTTTTTTTTGGTTCAAATTATATACATATAAACATAAAAATATTATTTAAATGTATTATAATGTATATATATTTCGAATAAAATAGAATTGTAATGCATTTAAAATAATTATATATTATCCTATATTAATAATGAAAAACAATGAATAGTGTATATAATAGTATATATAATTCTTTTAATACTTTAAATTCAACTAGTGGGATTCACCGTGCTATGCGGCGGGTATTCAATCGTTATCAGTTTGGTTTGTCAGGGTACTGGTTCAACACTTGTATAAGTTGTAAAAGAAAATACTTTATTTAGAATAAAAGTTTTTTTTCTATACCGATATGTCGAAAAAGAAAATTTTGAACACAATAGATTTCATACAAATGTTTGAAAAAATGTAATCATTTGTCTACCATTTTGATTATAAAATATTAACTTGTTTCAAAATTTTATTTTAGGCAGAAGTAGTCATTTTTTTTTCACCACTACAATCCTTGATATTGCAAATGAGAAGGCAAGAAATTATATATCCAATGTAGAAAAAACATCAACTTCTCTAACGTAAAAAATATATATATATATATATATATATATAGCAATTGATATATATTATATATATATAATAATATAAAAGCCATTTTTTACTAAATATAAAATGTTAAGTTAACAACTTAAAAGAGTATTGAAAGTTTCAACTTGGTTCTACTCAAATATATTGAAAACCCCTTTTTTTTAATTGGTCCTTTCTTATACAAAATGTTATAACATTAACTATATATATAAATTTTTGATCGGTGTAATATAATTAATAGTATCTTCAAACATTATACTACTATAAATATTTAATACACTAGTAATAACTAGTGGGATTCACCCGCGCTATGCTGCGGGAATTTGCAGTATTGATTTGGTTCGTTATGTTACCAATACTTGCAATAAGAGACCAAAAGATAAAACCTAAAACATAAAGTCATGATATATCCACAAACTTATAGACACGTATTTTATACCGATTGTCAAAAAGGTAACGGTACGTGTTTATCATTGATGAAAAACCCATAAAAATATCAGTATCACTTTCAATAATTCCGATACTGGTACCCATGTTGGTTGGAATCATTTAGGTTTGTCACAATACCATACAATACGGGTGTTCGCTACAACTTACGATACCAAAAAATAGTTTATTATAAACATGTGTTTCAAACTAAAAATATATATCTAACCCGACATGATTTTAAATATCAAATGCTCCAACCAAATATACACACCTTATATTTTAAAACCTATATTAAAATTAATTATAAAATCAAAATAATATAGCTAAGAACCAATTGTTATCACAATTACCCTCAAAATACAACGTTTTTTTTCTTCAAATTCTTATAATATTAATCTATTTTCTAATGTGTGTTATTCAAAATATAAACTAATTAACTGAATATAAATATAATAATTAAAAACTAAATATAGATAATTAAAATTTAATTATTAAAGTCAAATAATTAATTGGATATGCCGTTGTCTAAATTGAATTTTTTTTTTTCTACTACTGAGATTTGAAATTATATATTATATATAATATAATATATATATAAAATATATATATATATATATAACCTTTTAATGGAAATCCAAACAACTAATGTTCGATAATATACTTAAATTTTATTATAAATCACTATCGTTTACTTGGAAAAAGTTTATCATTAAAGGAAATATACTTGAATCTTAATTTTTACATCACTGTGGCTAAAGTTTATTGATTAAAGGGACAATATATTCTTATTATCATAGTGTTATGGCCTCCCACCATTTTTCCTTAACTTCCGCACGTACAGACGTGCGTCCCGTCACAAACAAGACCCCTCCAATGCAATATTTGGGGACCTTGATTCCACATGAGCTAAATGCAATATTAAATGCAGTGAATTGGGTTTAGTCTTATATTAAATTTTATGTTTATTATATTAATACAAATATATTAATGAATTTAGGTTATTATATTATTCTATAAAGTATTTCTTAATGTATATGTTATATATCATGAAATTTAATATAACACTATTAATATATCACCTTTGTATATAATTTTAACCATAACATAATTGTAAGATTTAGATATTGATCATTTATACTGTGAACTCAGAACGTATATAAATATTAAAATCTATCTACCCAAAATAACACATAAATTATTAATTTCCTAACATAGTGTTTAAGTTTTAGGTATTAAAAGAACACCTAATGGCTTAAACCAGTGGCTCTGATACCACTTTCTGTCACAACCCCCAACCCCACCCTGTGAGCGGGAGCCGTGAACCAGTCAAGTGGTATCGGTGTTTATTTATTTTGGCAGCGGAAAACTTTCATCAGGACCGTAGTTAGGAAATTAATTATCAGAGTTTCAAAACACCAACTTTTATATTAAACAAATGGGATGAAACCCAAGGTTTTAAGCACAATACATATGTAGGGATAACCCTATTTCATAGAAAACATAAACCCCTTTTTATTTAGGTAACTTTTATAGCCACTTTTATAAGCCTTAGTGCTCTCCTGCTGGCTTCTATTCGCTTCACATTAAGTTACCTGAAACGCGTTTAAAAACATTTTATCAGCAAGAAATACTGGCAAGTATATTCAAGTTTAATCAAAACAAGATTTATTTATACTTTATAGTATTAAGGGCGATTACAGTGTACGTTTTCTATCAATTATTCAACACAGTAGGCGACTGGGGACACTCCCCTGTGCTTATGGTCATATTACTGTGGGACCTGTCTCCCAACAAGTAACGGTTCCTGTCACACCCTTGGTGACTGTGGACTGGTAATGTACAAAACCCCAACTACGGGCAACAATTATAGATTACACAGACTTAATCCCTGTAAGTATAACTGAAAAACATTGAGGTTTTGTAAAGTAATTTGATAAAAAGAGAATAATTCACAAAAAGATTTACAAAAAGAGAATGTACTCACCTGGTAATTTTAGGGTACATGCATCCTGGTATTATCTTGGGCATAGCTCCTGAGCTTTTAATAAAATATATAATGCACCCGTGTTAAGTATAATGACCCATGTCACATATAACCCGAGACAGAACCCCAACGACGTAGTCGAGCAGAACCTTGACATGTGTTGGTGGGTCCTAAATCAATCCGACAAGGTAACAAATTAGTGATCGAGAATTAAAACACTTAAAACTTATTATTATTATGGGAGAAATATGAAAAGAAAATAGAAGAAATAGAGAGAAGGAGGGCGAGAAAGAGAGTGGCGAGAAAGCAGAGAAGAGAACTTCTCTATTTATACGAACTTTGGAGGTATAGCTTGGAGGCTACTCTTCTGCCTTTTATCTTACACGTATACAACTACATCTCATGTATAAAGTTTATTTTATTATTATTCTATTATTATAATTAATTGCTTCACTCAATTATCGCTTATATCTTCTAAAATATGACTTTTATAAAACAATAAATATGTTCTTAGAATGAGAATATTTTTGTCTACATTTTGACACAAGTTTCATTAAAAACGAAGTAAGTTTAATTATAATGTATTTTTATTATTATAATTTTTTAAACAGTTCCTATATCGTCTAAATACCTCATATTTCTAACTGTCAACTTACCCGTAATCTACCCATTTAATAATATAAGTGTCCCATACTTTATTTACCCTTTTATTAAAATTAAATTACTAACAATATATTGGAATAAACTTTCTGTTAAATTAATTTAATATAATATTTTGGAATAAAAGTAATAAGAAATTAATTTATCAAAATATAAACTTTCTGGATTCAAGTGACCAATTTCATTTTAACTGGTGGGCTGAACCATATTGGTCTAAAATATTAAAACTTAACTCTTAATTTATATTATATTATTTACTCAAAGAAGTATTACAGTAGGAAATGCAAAGGTTGACGTTTCTAAAATTGATTTTAAAACATTACATAATTAAGTAATATACATGTATTAGAAAATACATATATATTTCAAACAATAACAGTAGAAATTTTTCTAAAGGTATTACAATATAAAATTGTAATTTGATTTTTAAATAAAGCTATATAAAGGACAAATGTATTAAATACACATTTGAGTCAATTATTTTTATATGGGGTATCTGTTTTAATTCTAGTTTTGAAAATGAACCAATAACTAAAATGTTTAGGAAAATTTAACGTGCCAGGTAAAATAAATAAATACTAAATTACTAAGTCAGGTAAGAAAAGATGTTTTCATTGTAACATTCGTCGAAAAACGGGTTTCAAAAACCGCTTCGTTTATTAATCAATAATCAGTTATAAGTTTCGTTGCGTATTTATTATTCAGATTAATTTTAAACAATACATAATTAATAAATACTTTAGAATTTAAAAACCATAATTTATAAATAATAATAAATAGTGAATAAAAAAAATAAAATGGAGACGCCGGGTTTCGAACCCGGGTCACCCGCAAGCACAAACACACAACACACCGCTCCGCCACACACTTCGTTTGTGTTTAATACTAAAACAAATAACATTTATAATAAAACCGAAAGTCAAAATCTGTGAATCAGCGCGCCCAAAACTCGCACTCACCGGAAAAACCGACATTTCCGCGATTTTGGCTATCCTCCTTAACTGAAACGCATTTAACTGATTTCGACATCAGTTATAACCGATGCCGGCACTCAATTCCAGTCATAACCGTCGGAAATCTTTAATCGCGTACTTTGACCTCAATTCAAACCCAAATCAGCTGTTCTTCCCTATAAATACCCACTCAAACATCTGGTAACCCTTTCGCTCAGAACCGCACACTCTTTCGAAGCTTTAATCTTTCCAGAGCACGTCGCCGGAGTTCCTCTACACTCGCCGGAATATCGCCGGAATCACTGAACATAAAACCGCAGTTGTCTTCAGACGGTATAATTGTCTAAACCTCCCTGCTATCTCTTGATTTATACTTTAATTGTTCAAACCAATAATCTAAACTGTTAAAAACAGTTCATACAGCCGGAAATCTCAAAATCAGAGTCGACGAAATCTTGCCGGAATTCTGAAGAAAACTCTCTGTTTGGTATACCATATTACTTAATCTTCTTTCCATTTCAATCAAGTATAAGTTGTGGTCGATTAAACAGAACAGTCGAATTTCACTGATCTGTATTTCTATAAGTGAAGAAGATGAAGTTAAACATGTGTATTAGTATAATTAAAATCGGGTATATAACCGGGTTAGACACACAGTCCGGCGGTGGACTGTGTGCACATACAATACACACGCCCCGAGTTCGAATCGCACATGTTACCGACTTTCAGAAATAAAACCAACATTTTTAGAACCTAATCTCAAGTCACAGAATGTTTATAAGAGGAATATAATTCAGTAGTTAAGCAGATTAGACACACAGCCCAACTGGTTGGGCTGTGCGCACTCGAACCGAATGTCCCGAGTTCGACTCCGGGTCTCTGAATCCGGTTCGACCATATTAAATCATTTTTGATACAAACTAAATAAGGTTAAAGTTAATTAGTATATATATATAATTAAAACAGAGAATATTTCAGGTTAGACACGTAGCTCAGTTGGTAGAGCTGCGTGCACGTATACGAGAGGTTCCGAGTAAGAACCTCACTCAGCGCATAGAAAACACAGTCTGACCGGTCAGACACGGTCAACGGTCAACGGTCAAAAAGTCAATTTTTTTATTTCTTTCTATTTATTTATTTAATTGAAAAATCATTTAAAAATACTTAAAAATCAGATTCTTAAAGTTAGAAAATTTCCTTAAACTCACAAAAATAAATCTAACAAACCCATTAAGAGCACTAATTAAAAATATTAATCTCAAATAACATTTATTTATTTACCGAATCATTTCGTTATTATTTTAGGTTAGTTTTTCCCTCGTCGGTTGAGTTATAATATTCGTGCGCATTCATCGTCATCAAAACGCATCCACTGTGAGTGAATCTCTACCAATTCCCTGTTTTAATCATGTTTTGGGGTGTATCATGTGTCGTATAATTCTTTTTATTTTACTTAAACACTTGTGCATACATCATATCCGTGATCAAATGTGTATTTTTAATTGATTTTTAAATTAAAATAAACAAATAAATATATAAAAAAAATATTATTATTTTACTGTTTGACCGTTGACCGTTGACCGGTTCGGTCAGCGGTAAATGTTTGCGCCAAGCGGGATTCGAACCGGTGACCTTCAGTTCACGTGCACGTAGCTCTACCAACTGAGCTACGTGACTAACCCGTTAGAAACTTAGTTTTAATTATATTTATATACTTATTCGACTTAACCGAAAATACCTTTATTTACAAAAACGTTTTAATTCAATTGACCGGTGCTTGGGACAGGGTTCGAACGCGCGTTATGAAGTTTATCTTGCACACAGTCCACCGCTGGACTATGTGTCTAACCCGGTTATATTCTTGATTTATATTATACTTAACAACTACTCGCTCTAACCCGGTTAGTTCATGAATAAAAAGAAATGTTATTACGTAAAGCGTGTGTGTAGTAAGGATCGAACTCGGGACTTGTATATAAACTTTGCACACAGTCCACCGCTGGACTGTGTGTCTAACCCGTTTATTATCCGAATTTTAATTACTCTTATCCCGTTTTTAAGTTCGTCTTCTTCATTACAATTACCGACTTTACTCAAACATCTGGTTCATGATTTAACTAATTACTAAACATGACGACTAGCTTGAATGTACAAAACCGAACAGTTTGGGGAAAGAAAATACCGGACAGGTCGTCTTCCTTAGGGAGTCCGGCGAGAAACAGACAGCTCTGTTTTTGAACCTTCGGCTGAGAGGGTCTAGCAACAGAATTAAGGAATTAGATTTGAAATTGAACCAGGGTGCATTGATTATTAACACGTTTGAATGTGCTTACCGTTAACTAGCGAGTTTCCGGCAAATTCCAGAATTTCTCCGGCGAACACAAAAATCCAGAAAAGTCGTCTGTGGCTGATTTTGAGTGATGGATTAATGTTAGTAAAGCTCTAACAATAGATTGAAAACGCAAAGAAGGAATATCTTACCGGTTTGTGTTGAACACGGTTTTCCGGCAAGTTCTGCAGAGAATTCCGGCGAACAGTTTTAGGTGTTCAAATGATTTGAAAACGCGACGAAAAGGAAAGGGAGTGTTGTTGTGACAGTTCTGAATCGCACAAATGATTGGAACTTGAATTATTCGGAGTTTGATAACTTTTCGGTTTCAAAAACCGAAACTTTAAGTTCATTCAATTTGGACTTAATTAGAAACCGATATTCATCGGTTATAAGCTAGCCAGACGAATTTGAACTGATTTGGCGATCGGTTTACCGATTTCCGTTATTCAGATGGCATTAACGGTTGATTCGTGTTTGCGTATAAGACCCAATTGTTTTCCTAAGGTTAACAGAAAACACTTGGTGGCGGAGTGGTTTGGGAAGCGGATGATAAGTTGTTGGAGACAGCTGACCCGGGTTCGACTCCCGGCAGCTACAAATGTTTTTTATTTATTTTATTTTAACTTTTTATCAAATATAATTTTTATGGTTTAGTTTATTTATTAATTATGTAATGTTTAAACCCAAAATAATCATAAATAATTAATGAAATTTCATAACTTGGTACAAGATTACAAAACGGAGCGGGTTTTGGAGACCCGATTTTTACAAATGTTACACGTCCTGTCTAGGCTTGGCATTCGTATAAATACAAAATAAAGGACCAATTTGCCTACCTGGGGACTAACGATGAGAGTACGAAGGACCTATTAGGCCAAAGCATGCTATACCAAACGTCGTGTGAGCTAACCCCACTTTGAGTTGTCATTGTGTCTACACCTGGACACCCTCCTACCATACATCTCGCAATCATATTTTACGATTTTCATTCGGGTGATGCGAGTGTTAATCCGCCGACACCCATGTGAATCCTACCAAGCCCAATAGTCATGGGGGCCCACATGACTACACAGGCGATGGTATGGGGGACATTGGAGTCCCAAACATGAGCAAACCCAAGACATCCTATAGATGTAGTTAAATTATTGCCAATAATGTTGTTTTTCATTCTTTTTACGACACATGACACCTAGAAAAAATTCTTAAACTCACAATCTTGCAGACGGTCGAACCGAACGTCCCGAGTTCGACTCCGGGTCTCTGAATCCGGTTCGGCCATATTAAATCATTTTTGATACAAACTAAATAAGGTTAAAGTTAATTAGTATATATATATAATTAAAACAGAGAATATTTCGGGTTAGACACATAGCTCAGTTGGTAGAGCTGCGTGCACGTATACGAGAGGTTCCGAGTAAGAACCTCACTCGGCGCATAGAAAACACAGTCTGACCGGTCAGACCCGGTCAACGGTCAACGGTCAAAAAGTCAACTTTTTTTTATTTCTTTCTATTTATTTATTTAATTGAAAAATCATTTAAAAATACTTAAAAATAAGGTTCTTAAAGTTAGAAAATTTCCTTAAACTCACAAAAATAAATCTAACAAACCCATTAAGAGCACTAATTAAAAATATTAATCTCAAATAAAATTTATTTATTTACCGAATCATTTCGTTATTATTTTAGGTTAGTTTTTCCCTCGTCGGTTGAGTCATAATATTCGTGCGCATTCATCGTCATCAAGAAACGCATCCACTGTGAGTGAATCTCTACCAATTCCCTGTGTTAATCATGTTTTGGGGTGTATCATGTGTCGTATAATTCTTTTTATTTTACTTAAACACTTGTGCATACATCATATCCGTGATCAAATGTGTATCAATTGTTGTGTGAATTATATGTAGATTGGATTTATCATTTTCAGTGCACGCATTTCATTAGGCCCATCAGTTCCCCGTGGGATACGGGTTGAGCATCAGGAGCCTCATTAGATCGGCTCCGTTTGATTGAGCCTTGATCTCACATACATCATCATTCATGTCATATACTCATCCAAAGTGGTTTGTGATTGTTTATCTATATATGTTTGCTCACATGTGATTATTGCACAAATTTTCCTTATTAAATAAAACTAGCAATTAGTAACAATGTTTTATCAAGGTTCACTCGCCAACTTTTGTTGACCCAAAATCTCCCCCGTTTTACACATGATACAGGTGATCCAGCTGAGACAAGAAACACATAGGAAGGCCTAGAAGAATAAACAAGTTTAAGCTTTGGAATAATTATATAGTTTCATTTTTCTTGTAATTGTATGAATTTTGTTTTGGATATTTAAGTTGTAATTTGAATTTAATAAATATGAAACATCTTAGTAAACATCATGAGCTTTGGTGGTAACCCAATTATGCCCCGACTTTTATTCCGCTGCGGGTCGGGGTGTGACAGATTGGTATCAGAGCTTATGACTATAGGGATATAGGATAGGTTATTAGACCCTTAGAGCCTATACTATAGTTGATTAAATTTTAAATTGTTTATGCGTTACATACAAAATTCATGATGTTTATATGCTTTATGTTTATTTTCACACTCAATGTTATGCAAGCATGCTCACAAATACATGTTATTATGCAATGCTCATCATGAATCATATCCTCATAACATATCATATCCATGAGAGCACACACCTCACGATTCCCATGATTTTTGCAATGATTTTTGTATTTTTCAAATCACATCAAAGTGAGTTCTCATGACGGGCATGTAGTAACTGGAAGGGTACGAGTACCGGTAGTCGGAACGTCCTGTCACACCCCGACCCGCAGCGGAAATCAGAGTCGGGGCATAATTGGGTTATCACCAAAGCACATGACATTTACTATTATGTTTCATAATTAAATGAAGTTAAAGTTACATTTCTCAAACATCCAAACATGTTCATTCATTACAAGGGAAAATAACCAAACATAATAATCCAAATACTAAATCGTTTTATTTCTTCTAATCCAGGTCCTATGTGTTCCTAGCTGCTGCTGGTTCACCTGTATCATGTGTAAAATAGGAGGTTTTTGGGTCAACATAAGTTCGCGAGTGAACCTTATAGATAAACATTTGATAATGATTTTCTGGTTAGTTTATCAATAAAATATTATGCATAATCATAAAAGAGCACATGTATGAAATCAAACATTGGCAAACATCAGTTACAATTATAACATACATTAACAATCGATAGCATACATGAACATACCAACATCATATAATAATTAACATAATTGAACTGTTCGATCAAGGCTCAATCAAACGGAGCCGATCGTATTGCATGAACTGGAAATGTAAATTGAACTGTGCGCTCAAGGCTCAATCAAACGGAGCCGAACGTATTGCATGAACTGGAAATGTAAATTGAACTGTGCACTCAAGGCTCAATCAAACGGAGCCGAGCGTATTGCATGTATTGAAATGTAAAATGAAATGACCGATCAAGGCTCAATCAAACGGAGCCGATCGTGCGGGCACGCCAAGATCAACCGCATAATTAAATGGGGATCCAACTCAACCTCGATGGATGGGGAGCCACGGCCTCGGCAATTGCATGTATTGAAATAATAATTTGCATACAATAATAACTACTTAACAGCAACAAACTAATACACATGTCATGCTATGATATATGCACAATAACTTGGTTATAATATGTAAATGAACAAGACACATGATACACCCCAAAAACGTGATTAAAACGGGGAATTTGAAGGGTTCACTCACATTGGGTGCGTTGAATTTGAGATGGTGAGATGCGCACGATTTAGACGAAGCGAGTCAACGAGGAATCACTAACCTAAATAATAATGGAAAAATATATTAAATGAATGGATTTTATTAAAGATTTTAATGGGATTTTTAGATATATTTTTGTGAGTTTATGGCTATTTTCTATCCTTAAAAATGTTATTTTTAAGTATTTTTAATTGATTTTTAAATTAAAATAAACAAATAAATATATAAAAAAAAATATTATTATTTTACTGTTTGACCGTTGACCGTTGAAAGGAGATCACACTTCCTATAATAAGAGATTTCTCGAGCTAAACCAGATGATCCCTAATTTGTTCACCCCCGTGTACCGCTTGGTTGAACATTACATTCGAGGTCTTCCCTCGAAAATTCAAGACTCGGTTTTAAGCACTTCGCCTGCAACACTTGAAGCCGCGATGGAGTTAGCTACAGAACTCACTGAAAATCGCATTCAAAACGGCAAATTCAAAGATGAAAAGAAGAAAGCACCCATAGAGACCTCAACTACAAACCACCCAGTCTCATCCTCGAAGTTTGTTGGTAAGAGGAAACGACACATCAAGAATTTTGCTGTCACACAAACCAACCCTCCTATCACTGCTGCACCAATCACCCAAATTGCTCATTCAGCTGCACCATTCAAAAAGCCATACACCGGCCCACACCCAAAATGCAACCGTTGTCAGTACCGTCACACTCCCGAAAACCCCTGCCAACATTGCACAAGCTGTGGCCGTGCGGGTCATGTAACATCCGTAAAAAACCGGATTTACCCAAACCCGCTCCGTTTATTAACCGAACAATCAGTTAAAAATTTCGTTGCGTATTTAATGCCCAAATTAATTTTAAACGATACATAATTAATAAGTATATTGGAATATATAATTTATATTTGAAAAGTATTAAAAATAGTGGTTTAAAAATAAAAGGTTGCTGCCGGGTTTCGAACCCGGGTCAGTCAACCGGTTTCAGCAATGACTTAACACACACACACTAAACCACTGCGCCACTTGTGTTTCTTGTTAATTAATGGAAACAATTAATACATAGTATAATTCTCGAATTCAAAACCGACGCGCCCAATCGCAGTCGTCGGAAATCCCGACGATTTCGCCGATATTGGACGGTTTTATTCAGTTTTAACCGAAGCTTTTACTACTACATCGGTTATAACCGACGTCTGAACCCGCGACGCAAGTCATAACCGCCGGAAAACTTATTGACCGACGAATCAAGACGGAAATCGGACCAAATTCGTCGATGTTCTGCCCTATAAATACCCCCTCAAACCTCTGCTAGCTTTTTCGCTCACAATCACACTTTTTCCCGACTTAATTTCCCTCGCTGGAGAACTTCTGCAACTCGCCGGAAAACCGAGCCTTTCACCTCTGAGCCTTACTGAACACCCAGAACTCATACCGAAGCCACCCATACTCACCTCAAGCTCGCTGAAGACCCTCTGCCGCAAGACACACGTCACCGGAATAGCTTGCTGTCACTGGAGTTTCGCCGGCGAAACAGAGGTGTCCAGTTTGGTATACCTTACACTTAATCTCTTATTCTTTTTATTAATCTCACATGTAATTAACCACCAGACACTAACGAACTTGATTAAAATCGATGAAACAGTCGGAATATGTTTTCTGGTTAAGTCTGACGAAGAAGACGAAGTTCAGTATTAAATAAGTATAATTAAAATCAAGATATATCTCGGGTTAGACACACAGTCCAGCGGTGGACTGTGTGCAAATAAAACACGCTTATGTCTCGAGTTCGATTCTTGTCCCACGCACACTCGTTTTAATAAAAAATGTTCTTTTTTTTACCGAACCGGATTCACTGCTTATATATGTTAAGTTTAATAGGAACCGGAATAATAACCAAGATAGACACACAGTCCAGTGGTGGAGTATGTGAATGTTTAATCACACGTCACGAGTTCGAGTCCGGACTACCGCACCGGTTCGGGCAATTATCAAACTTTTTATATAAAACAGAAATGAAATTATTTAGTTTGTATATAAGTATAATAAAAATCAGAGTATTTACCAAGTTAGACACACGGTCCAGCGGTGGACTGTGTGTTAACCTAAACCACAGGTCCCGGGTTCGAGACCTGTGGAGAACACCGGTTCGATGCATTAAAATCGTTTTTAAAAATAAATGATTTTCGGTTTAATTCAATTAGTATATAAATATAATTAAAAACAGAAATATTTCAGGTTAGACACATAGCTCAGTTGGTAGAGCTGCGTGCACGCGTACGGGAGGTCTCGGGTTCGAGCCTTACCCGGTGCACACAATTACACAGCCTGACCGGTCAACAAGTCAACGGTTAACGGTCAACGGTCGCAAAAAGTCAACATTTTTATTATTTTTTTTATTTATTTAAAAATCAATTAAAAATACTTAAAATAACATTTTTAAGGTTAGAAAATAGCCTTAAACTCACAAAAATACACCCAACAATCCTACTAAAATGGATTAATAAAATCCGTTTACTTACCGAACCATTATGCCATTATCTAGGTTAGTTTCACTCGTGGTTAAACCAACTTTGTGCGCATTCAACATCATCAACCGAACGCACCCAATGTGAGTGAATCTTACAACTCCCCTTTTTAATTACACGTTTTGGGGTGTGTCATGTGTCACCACAATTAACTCGTTTATTTAAACTTGTGCCATACCATATTGTGATCTAAACTTAGATTGTATATATTGGTTGTAGTTATGTATTTCATATTGTCAAGTTATATGCAATTCATTCATTAGGCCCATCAGTTCCTCGTAGGAGACGAGTTGAGCAACGCGTGCCTCAAAACGATCCATTATTGTTCATGTGTGCATTATTTAATATTAAATGATTGGTGAATAAGTTTACATCTATTTTTACTCATGTGTGGTTGTGCACTTTATGTTATAATCAATTAAATAAACTTGTTCCAAATGTTTTTCATAGGATTCTCTCGCCAACTTTTTGTTGATCCAAAAACCAATTTTACACATGATACAGGTGAACAGGATGAAGCAAGGAAAACATAGGAAATGCCTTAGAAGAAAACAATGAAGCCTAGATTGATGTTTAGGACATGATGTAATTATGATTGTATATTTCTCATTAAAATGTATTAATGAATATGAAACATTATAATAAATGTCATGAGCTTTGATGATAACCCAATCATGCCTCGATCACCTTTTCCGCCGCAGGTCGGGGTGTGACAGATTGTATCAGAGCCATGACTATAGGGATATAGGATAGGTTATTAGACCCTTAGAGCCTATACTATAGTTTGCCTAAATTTTAATTGTTTAGGTGGTTACATACAAACTTATGATGTTTATTTGTTTCATATTTGTTTATACTTACAGTCAAACATACATACTTACATACACATTCATCATACATATTTCAATGTTCATACTTTTGTTATTCAAAGATTTTGTCGCAATTTTCAAATCCCATCAAAGTGAGTTCTGCGACGGGCATGTAGTAACTGGAAGGGTACAAGTACCGGTAGTCAGAACGTACTGTCTAGGTTGGCATTCGTATAAATCCAATATAACGGACCAGTTTGCCTACCTGGGGACTAACGATGAGAGTACGAAGGACCTATTAGTCCAAAGCATGCCACACCAAACGTCGTTCGAACTAACCCCACTTTGAGGTGTCACCGTGTCTATACCTGGACACATTCCGAATATCATACGTTATATACATATTTCTCGATTTTCTCCGGGTTTTAGTGTACGTAACCAGGCTAACACATGCGAACCATATGAAAAACCTGGTATTCATGGGGGCCCACATGATTAAGAAGGTGAAGTATGGCGGCATGCAAGGCCCAATGACGAGCAAAGCCCAAGACATCCTATGGATGTAGTAGATTTATTTTTCTATATTTATTTTATGAATGTTCATTCCTAAGTACGACCCATGATCCCAAAAACATCCAACTCATACTCATGATACGTATTCCTTGTAGATGACTTCTAGCCTCGCCCGTAGGAAGATGAGAGTAGGAAAAGCCCGCGAACGCATGGCTGCCCTAATCGCTCAACAAATGGCTGCCGTAATACCCAACATTGTAATCCAAGTCCAACAAGCACTTACCGCTAATCCTGTCAACCAAGAAGACCAACACGTTATCAACCCTCCCCCAAATACCACTAAATGCACCTACAAGCATTTCAAATCCTGCGACCCTCCAAAATACGAAGGGACTGAAGGTGTCACCGCTCTCCTCCATTGGTTTGAAGAAATGGAGAACACTTTTCTAAATTGCGATTGCCCCGATGATCGCAAAGTGCGATATGCTACCGGTCGATTATATGGGATAGCACTTACTTGGTGGAATACAGAGAAGGCCAAACGAGGCGTTGACGATGCTATGACTTTGACTTGGGAAGAGTTGAAGGAAATCATGACAAGACGGTTTTGCCCAAGGAGCGAAATCAAGAAATTAGAAGATGAGTTCTATTCGTTGAAGCAAAAGGAAGGCGACCACACCACATACAACAAAAGATTTCTCGAGTTAAATCAAATGGTTCCCAACTTGTTCACTCCCCTCTACCGTTTGATCGAGCACTACATTCGAGGTCTTCCGTCAAAGATTCAAGACTCTGTAATAAGTACCACGCCTGCAACTTTGGAAGCAGCAATGGAGCTAGCTACAGAGCTCACCGAGAACCGAATCCGGAACAAAGACTTCAAGGAGGAGAAGAAGAAGGATAAAGCATCAACTGAAACTTCAAACTCCACCCAAACCGAATCCCCTTCTCAACCCATTTCTAAGAGAAAAAGAGACGGGCAACTTTTCGCTACTATCCAACGTAATCCACCAATTTCACACGCCATACCCATCCAAGCTATCCCAATCACTCAAGTAGCACCCAACTCAACTTACCCAAATAAGAAACCATACCTTGGACCTCACCCTCGATGTAACACCTGTTTTTATCACCATCCCCTTACCTTACCTTGTCGACTATGTGCAAATTGTGGACGCTATGGTCATTTGAGCAAGGTTTGCCGCACCCCTCAAAACCAAATCTCTTCCCCTACTCAAAACATGATCCAAACATATAACAACCTCAATACCCCATGTTACCTTATGTTCGAGTTTGTTTCAATTGTGGCGACCCTACCCACTATAGAAACACGTGTCCTCGATTGGTTAACATCATAAACGCTCAAGCTCAATCAAACCCAGTTAACCAAGTAAATCAAGAAAACCCAATCACTAGGCCACCAGCAAGAGGAAGAGTTTTCAACATCAACGCCAATCCTGTCGAAGATAATGACGGCCCAAACGAAACCACCCAACTAGTCCTCTTCACCGAAAATCAAGATTCAACTCCAATCGTTTAGTTTTATATTTTCCTTTATGTTTTAGAATCACATAGAACCAATCATAACTTAAGGATAAAGCCAATGAGAATTTGACAAGAATATGGTGGATACGCCGCTGGTACTTCCTATATATAAGTATTCTTGTCAAAGGATCGGAGGCATTATCTGGCGGTTATGAGAGGTTCCATGTATAAACTGTTTGTGTGATTATTGTTTAGATTAAATTTATTATTTTCAGTACATGCAATACGATCGGCTCCGTTTGATTGAGCCTTGATCGCACAGACATTTTTCATTTTCAGTACATGCAACACGATCGGCTCCGTTTGATTGAGCCTTGATCGCACATACATTTTTTAATTTCAGTACATGCAATACGATCTTTTGGTTGTTGTGTTTGTTGTAGAGTCACATAGAACTAATCATAACTTGCGGATAAAGTCAATGAAAATTTGACGAGAATATGGTGGATACGCCGCTGGTACTTCCTATATATAAGTATTCTTGTCAGAGGATCGGAGGCATTATCAGGCGGTTATGAGAGGTTCCATGTAGGATTTAGTATGTTATGGTTGAAGTTTGTTCATCATACATTTCAGTGTATTCAATTTCATCATTTATAGAAGTTGAGCTATGTCTCACTTCTACAATGACTAACCTCTCCATCATAACAAACGAGAGAGGTACTGTCATCATTCAAACATGTATACTATCAGAATTTAGACTCAAGCTGTGGTTGTTGTGTTGTTTATGTTTTAGAGTCACATAGGACTAATCATAATTCACTGATAAAACCAATGAAAATTTGACGAGAATATGGTGGATACACCGCTGGTACTTCCTATATATAAGTATTCTTGTCAAAGGATCAGAGGCATTGTCAAGCGGTTATGAGAAGTTCTATGTAGGATTTAGTAATTTCTTGGTAACTAATCATAACTTGCGGATAAAACCAATGAAAATTTGACAAGAATATGGTGGATACGCCGCTGGCACTTCCTATATATAAGTATTCTTGCCAAAGGATCAGAGACATTATCAGGCGGTTATGAGAAGTTCCATGTAGGATTTAGTATTGTCTTGGTTGAAATTTGTGTTACATTTATATCATCTCGCCATTTAAAGAAATTGGATTGTGTTCTATTTCTACATAAACTAACCTCTCCATCATAACAAACGAGAGAGGAACTGTCACCATTCAAACATGTATGCTATCAGAATGTGGACTCAAATATTGGTTGTCGTGTTTATTTATGTTCTAGAGTCACATCATAGAACCAATCATAACTTACTGATAAAACCAATGAAAATTTGACAAGAATATGGTGGATACGCTGCTAGTACTTCCTATATATAAGTATTCTTGTCAAAGGATCAGAGGCATTGTCAGGCGGTTATGAGAAGTTCTATGTAGGATTTAGTAATTTCTTGGTACATTGGTTGTGGCGTTTATTTATGTTCTAGAGTCATATCATAGAACCAATCATAACTTACTGATAAAACCAATGAAAATTTGACAAGAATATGGTGGATACGCCGCTGGTACTTCCTATATATAAGTATTCTTGTCAAAGGATCAGAGGCATTGTTAGTGGGTTATGAGAAGTTCCATGTAGGTTGTAGTATTAGAAGTTTCGCTTTAGGATATAACCATATCCTTCCAAACATATCAAAACTCTTACGCATGATATAATATTTAGCGAATCAACTCTGCTTATCAATATTTTACCGTAGGCAACAAAAAGCGATTCCTGTAACAGGGTACTTAACCCTTACAAGGGACGTTACCGCCTCAAACAAAATTTAAACTCTTACTTTTTTTTTCTAAGTATGTAACTGTCAAACTAAACACCATCCTTTTTTAGACAAATATGTCACTACTTAAATTTCGGGACGAAATTTCTAAAAAGCAGGGGATACTGTAACATCCGTCAAAAACCGGATTTACCTAAACCCGCTCCGTTTATTAACCGAACAATCAGTTAAAAATTTCGTTGCGTATTTAATGCCCAAATTAATTTTAAACGATACATAATTAATAAGTATATTGGAATATATAATTTATATTTGAAAAAGTATTAAAAATAGTGGTTTAAAAATAAAGGTTGCTGCCGGGTTTCGAACCCGGGTCAGTCAACCGGTTTCAGCAATGACTTAACACACACACACTCAACCACTGCGCCACTTGTGTTTCTTGTTAATTAATGGAAACATTTAATACATATTATAATTCTCGAATTCAAAACCGACGCGCCCAATCGCAGTCGTCGGAAATCCCGACGATTTCGCCGAGATTGGACGGTTTCTTCAGTTTTAACCGAAGCTTTAACTACTACATCGGTTATAACCGACGTCTGAACCCGCGACGCAAGTCATAACCGCCGGAAAACTTATTGACCGAAGAATCAAGACGGAAATCGGACCAAATTCGTCGATGTTCTGCCCTATAAATACCCCCTCAAACCTCTGCTAGCTTTTTCGCTCACAATCACACTTTTTCCCGACTTAATTTCCCTCGCTGGAGAACTTCTGCAACTCGCCGGAAAACCGAGCCTTTCACATCTGAGCCTTACTGAACACCCAGAACTCATACCGAAGCCACCCACACTCACCTCAAGCTCGCTGAAGACCCTCTGCCGCAAGACACACGTCGCCGGAATAGCTTGCTGTCACCGGAGTTTCGCCGGCGAAACAGAGGAGTCCAGTTCGGTATACCTTACACTTAATCTCTTATTCTTTTTATTAATCTCACATGTAATTAACCACCAGACACTAACGAACTTGATTAAAATCGATGAAACAGTCGGAATATGTTTTCTGGTTAAGTCTGACGAAGAAGACGAAGTTCAGTATTATATAAGTATAATTAAAATCAAGATATATCTCGGGTTAGACACACAGTCCAGCGGTGGACTGTGTGCAAATAAAACACGCTTATGTCTCGAGTTCGATTCTTGTCCCACGCACACTCGCTTTAATAAAAAAGTTCTTTTTTTTACCGAACCGGATTCACTGCTTATATATGTTAAGTTTAATAAAAACCGGAATAATAACCAAGATAGACACACAGTCCAGTGGTGGACTGTGTGAATGTTTAATCACACGTCACGAGTTCGAGTCCGGACTACCGCACCGGTTCGGGCAATTATCAAACTTTTTATATAAAACAGAAATGAAATTAGTTAGTTTGTATATAAGTATAATAAAAATCAGAGTATTTACCAAGTTAGACACACGGTCCAGCGGTGGACTGTGTGTTAACCTAAACCACAGGTCCCGGGTTCGAGACCTGTGGAGAACACCGGTTCGATGCATTAAAATCGTTTTTAAAAATAAATGATTTTCGAATTAATTCAATTAGTATATAAATATAATTAAAAACAGAAATATTTCAGGTTAGACACGTAGCTCAGTTGGTAGAGCTGCGTGCACGCGTACGGGAGGTCTCGGGTTCGAGCCTCACCCGGCGCACACAATTACACAGCCTGACCGGTCAACAAGTCAACGGTCAACGGTCGCAAAAAGTCAACAATTTTTATTATTTTTTATTTATTTATTTTATTTAAAAATCAATTAAAAATACTTAAAAATAACATTTTTAAGGTTAGAAAATAGCCTTAAACTCACAAAAATACACCCAACAATCCTACTAAAATGGATTAATAAAATACGTTTACTTACCGAACCATTATGCCATTATCTAGGTTAGTTTCACTCGTGGTTAAAATCAACTTCGTGCGCATTCAACATCATCAACCGAACGCACCCAATGTGAGTGAATCTTACAACTCCCCTTTTTAATTACACGTTTTGGGGTGTGTCATGTGTCACCACAATTAACTCGTTTATTTAAACTTGTGCCATACCATATTGTGATCTAAACTTAGATTGTATATATTGGTTGTAGTTATGTATTTCATATTGTCAAGTTATATGCAATTCATTCATTAGGCCCATCAGTTTCTCGTGGGAGACGAGTTGAGCAACGCGTGCCTCAAAACGATCCATTATTGTTCATGTGTGCATTATTTAATATTAAATGATTGGTGAATAAGTTTACATCTATTTTTACTCATGTGTGGTTGTGCACTTTATTTTATAATCAATTAAATAAACTTGTTCAAATGTTTTTCATAGGATTCTCTCGCCAACTTTTTGTTGATCCAAAAACCATTTTTACACATAATACAGGTGAACAGGATGAAGCAAGGAAAACATAGGAAATGCCTTAGAAGAAAACAATGAAGCCTAGATTGATGTTTAGGACATGATGTAATTATGATTGTATATTTCCCATTAAAATGTATTAATGAATATGAAACGTTATAATAAATGTCATGATCTTTGATGATAACCCAATCATGCCTCGATCACCTTTTCCGCTGCGGGTCGGGGTGTGACAGGTCACACCATCCAAACCTGTCGTTCTCTTCAACGAATGAACCGCAATCAACCTCCAACCCAAACCCACAATCAGATAGTGGGCCAAGCCCAACAACCCTTACTTCTACCATCTGCACAACACGTAGCCCAACCTTACTACCAACCCAACTATCCCATGATGCCATGCGAGCCTGTTATAACTGTGGGGACCCAAACCACTTCAGGAACACTTGTCCGCGCTTGGTGAACATCATCCATGCCCAAGCTCAAGCAAACCCGGTAAACCAAGCTAACCAAGCTCCTCCACCTGCCAGAGGAAGAGCTTTCAACATCAATGCCAACCAAGCTAGGGCTGACAACAACGTGGTCAACGGTACGTTTCTCATCAATGGTAGTTATGCATCCATACTATTCGATACTGGCGCGGATAAGAGCTTTGTGTCCTTAAAATTCAAACCTATCCTCAACCAAACTCGTGTTAATCTCATGGAATCTCTAACGGTGGAAGTTGCTGACGGAAAACCCGTTTCATTAAATTCTATTATACGCAATTGTACCCTCACTCTAAACGATCACGACTTTCCAGTTGACCTCATTCCTATGAAGTTGGGAAGTTTCGATGTTATAATCGGTATGGACTGGCTCAGCCAGCATCATGTTGAAGAAGTGTGCCGCGAAAAGTTCATTCGCATTCCTCTTGCAGACGGTCAGACCCTACGTATTTTTGGAGAAACCCCTTCGAAAGGACTCAAACTAATGTCCTGCCTTCAAGCCCGAAGATATCTCCGCAAGAACCATGTCGCATTCCTAACTCACGTCGTCAAAAAGGGAACCAAGGAGAGGAAACTCGAAGACATCCCAGTTGTGAAAGAATTCCCACAAGTCTTTCCCGACGACATTTCAGGACTTCCTCCTGTGAGAGAAGTCGAATTCCGCATCGATCTTGTACCTGGCGCTACACCAGTCGTAAAATCTCCTTATAGGTTAGCCCCATCCGAAATGCAAGAGCTGGCCAGTCAACTGCAAGAGCTGACTGACAAAGGATTCATACGTCCTAGCTCATCGCCTTGGGGTGCACCTGTTCTCTTTGTGAAGAAGAAAGATGGAACGTTTCGCATGTGCATTGATTATAGAGAACTCAACAAGTTAACGGTTAAAAATCGTTATCCACTACCTCGCATCGATGACCTCCTAGACCAACTTCAAGGCGCCACCTGCTTTTCAAAAATCGACCTTCGTTCTGGTTATCATCAGCTCAGAGTACATGAAGAAGATATCCCAAAGACCGCCTTCCGGACTCGTTATGGTCATTACGAATTCATGGTCATGCCATTCGGTTTAACCAACGCCCCCGCTGTCTTCATGGATCTAATGAATAGGGTATGCAAACCCTACCTCGACCGTTTTGTCATAGTCTTCATCGACGATATTCTTATCTACTCCAAGTCTAAATCCGATAATGAGCGACACCTTCGACTCATCCTTACACTCTTAAGGACTGAAAAGCTCTACGCTAAGTTCTCAAAATGTGAATTCTGGTTAGGAGAAGTACAATTCCTTGGACATGTCGTCAATGACAAGGGAATTCATGTTGATCCTTCAAAAATCAAGGCAGTGCAAGAATGGCAAGCGCCACGTACCCCTACTGAAGTTAGGTAATTTCTTGGTTTGGCTGGTTATTATCGACGCTTCATTGCCAAATTTTCCCGTATTGCTGTACCACTCACGGCCTTGACTCATAAAGGAAAACCCTTCATATGGGGACCTAAGCAAGAAGAGGCCTTCCAGACTTTAAAGTAAAAACTCTGTGACGCACCTATCCTCACACTCCCTGAGGGTTGTGATGACTTCGTAGTTTATTGCGACGCGTCAGGGCAAGAACTAGGCTGTGTATTGATGCAAAGAGGAAAAGTGATAGCCTATGCTTCTAGGCAACTCAAGGTTCATGAGAAGAATTACACCACCCACGACCTGGAACTTGGAGCCGTTGTGTTCGCTCTCAAGATATGGAGACATTACCTCTACGGTACCAAGTGTGAAATATACACTGACCACAAAAGTCTCCAACATATCTTTAACCAAAAGGAGTTGAATATGAGGCAACGAAGATGGGTCGAACTTCTCAATGACTACGACTGTGAAATTCGGTATCATCCTGGCGAGGCAAACATGGTGGCTGATGCGCTCAGTCGAAAAGGTTATGCGAACTCCATTCGTCTTCTATGTTCGCAAATCATAACCGACATCAAAGATCGAATCCGAGCAGCTGAACATGTTTCTGTAACAGAAAATGACGTGCGCGATGAGCTGTCGTGTGGAGCTGAACTAAAAATCGAAACCAAATCCGACGGTATTCTATACTATTTATATCGCATATGGATTCCTGATCGCGATTACCTTCGTGATTTCCTCATGAATGAGGCGGACAAGACACGATACTTTGTACACCCAGGAGCCGACAAGATGTATCAAGACCTACGATACACCTACTGGTGGCCTGGCATGAAAAAGGATATCGCTGTTTTTGTTTCCAAGTGCCTTACCTGTTCTGAAGTAAAAGCTGAACATCAAAGACCTTCAGGACTTCTAGTCCAACCCGAAATACCTGTATGGAAGTGGGAAAACATAACCATGGATTTCATTACGGGGTTACCTCGCACCTCTAGTGGGTATGACACCATATGGGTAATAATCGATCGTCTTACAAAGTCATCTCACTTCATCCCGATTCACGAGGACTTCAAGAACGAGAAGTTAGCTCGTATCTACATCAGCGAGATCGTAAGGCGTCATGGTGTACCATTAAGCATCATTTCAGACCGTGATGGTCGTTTCACTTCACGAACATGGCAAGCCGTACAAACCGCTTTGGGTATACGATTAGACCTCAGTACCGCTTTTCATCCTCAAACTGATGGTCAATCTGAACGCACCATTCAAACCCTTGAAGACATGCAGCGAGCATGTGTCATAGACTTCAAAGGGAACTGGGACGCTCATCTACCATTAGTTGAATTTTCGTACAACAATAGCTATCATTCAAGTATCGGCATGGCTCCTTTCGAAGCTTTATATGGTCGTAAGTGCCGATCTCCAGTATGTTGGCACGAAATTGGGGAATCACAAATCACTGGTCCAGAATTAATTCAAGAAACAACCGACAAGGTCATTCAAATTCGAAACAATCTTCTAGCGGCTCAAAGTCGTCAAAAGAGTTATGCAGACAAACGACGAAAGCCCTTGGAGTTTGACATTGGTGATCAAGTACTTTTAAAAGTATCACCGTGGAAGGGAGTGGTTCGTTTTGGCCAGAAGGGCAAGCTAACACCACGCTATGTAGGACCTTTCAAGATACACGAAAGAGTAGGTCCTGTAACATACAAGCTTGACCTACCAGAAGAGCTCAACAGAATTCATCCCACATTTCATGTATCAAACTTGAAAAAGTGCCTCGCCGATGAAAACCTCTATATTCCTCTAGAAGACATTCAAGTCGATGAATCGATGCACTTCGTTGAAAGACCAGTAGAAATCATGGATTTCGGAGAGAAGCGTTTAAGGCGAAGTCGTATTCCAATTGTCAGGGTACGTTGGGAGTCAAAACGAGGACCTGAGTTTACTTGGGAACGGGAAGACTCAATGCGCGAAAAATACCCGCATCTTTTTCCTGTTACCACTACTACTTAAATTTCTGGACGAAATTTCTAAAAGTAGGGGATACTGTAACATTCGTCGAAAAACGGGTTTCAAAACCCGCTTCGTTTATTAATCAATAATCAGTTATAAGTTTCGTTGCGTATTTATTATTCAGATTAATTTTAAACAATACATAATTAATAAATACTTTAGAATTTAAAAACCATAATTTATAAATAATAATAAATAGTGAATAAAAAAAATAAAATGAAGACGCCGGGTTTCGAACCCGGGTCACCCGCAAGCACAAACACACAACACACCGCTCCGCCACACACTTCGTTTGTGTTTAATACTAAAACAAATAACATTTATAATAAAACCGAAAGTCAAAATCTGTGAATCAGCGCGCCCAAAACTCGCACTCACCGGAAAAACCGACATTTCCGTGATTTTGGCTATCCTCCTTGACTGAAACGCATATAACTGATTTCGACATCAGTTATAACCGATGCCGGCACTCAATTCCAGTCATAACCGTCGGAAATCTTTAATCGCGAACTTTGACCTCAATTCAAACCTAAATCAGCTGTTCTTCCCTATAAATACCCATTCAAACATCTGGTAACCCTTTCGCTCAGAACCGCACACTCTTTCGAAGCTTTAATCTTTCCAGAGCACGTCGCCGGAGTTCCTCTGCACTCGCCGGAATATCGCCGGAATCACTGAACATAAAACCCCAGTTGTCTTCAGACGGTATAATTGTCTAAACCTCCCTGCTATCTCTTGATTTATACTTTAATTGTTTATACCAATAATCTAAACTGTTAAAAACAGTTCATACAGCCGGAAATCTCAAAATCAGAGCCGACGAAATCTTGCCGGAATTATGAAGAAAACTCTCTGTTTGGTATACCATATTACTTAATCTTCTTTCCATTTCAATCAAGTATAAGTTGTGGTCGATTAAACAGAATAGTCGAATCTCACTGATCTGTATTTCTAAAAAGTGAAGAAGATGAAGTTAAACATGTGTATTAGTATAATTAAAATCGGGTATGTAACCGGATTAGACACACAGTCCGGCGGTGGACTGTGTGCACATACAATACACACGTCCCGAGTTCGAAACGCACATGTTACCGACTTTCAGAAATAAAACCAACATTTTTAGAACCTAATCAGATCAAGTCACAGAATGTTTATAAGAGGAATATAATTCAGTAGTTAAGCAGATTAGACACACAGCCCAACTGGTTGGGCTGTGCGCACTCGAACCGAACGTCCCGAGTTCGACTCCGGGTCTCTGAATGCGGTTCGGCCATATTAAATCATTTTTGATACAAACTAAATAAGGTTAAAGTTAATTAGTATATATATATATAATTAAAACAGAGAATATTTCGGGTTAGACACATAGCTCAGTTGGTAGAGCTGCGTGCACGTATACGAGAGGTTCCGAGTAAGAACCTCACTCGGCGCATAGAAAACACAGTCTGACCGGTCAGACCCTGTCAACGGTCAATGGTCAAAAAGTCAACTTTTTTATTTCTTTCTATTTATTTATTTAATTGAAAAATCATTTAAAAATACTTAAAATAAGATTCTTAAAGTTAGAAAATTTCCTTAAACTCACAAAAATAAATCTAACAAACCCATTAACAGCACTAATTAAAAATATTAATCTCAAATAAAATTTATTTATTTACCGAATCATTCGTTATTATTTTAGGTTAGTTGTTCCCTCGTCGGTTGAGTCATAATATTCGTGCGCATTCATCGTCATCAAGAAACGCATCCACTTTGAGTGAATCTCTACCAATTCCCCGTTTTAATCATGTTTTGGGGTGTATCATGTGTAGTTTAATTCTTTTTATTTTACTTAAACACTTGTGCATACATCATATCCGTGATCAAATGTGTATCAATTGTTGTGTGAATTATATGTAGATTGGATTTATCATTTTCAGTGCACGCATTTCATTAGGCCCATCAGTTCCCCGTGGGATACGGATTGAGCATCAGGAGCCTCATTAGATCGGCTCCATTTGATTGAGCCTTGATCTCACATACATCATCATTCATGTCATATACTCATCCAAAGTGGTTTGTGATTATTTATCTATATATGTTTGCTCACATGTGATTATTGCACAAATTTTCCTTATTAAATAAAACTAGAAATTAGTAACAATGTTTTATCAAGGTTCACTCGCCAACTTTTGTTGACCCAAAATCTCCCCCGTTTTACACATGATACATGTGATCCAGCTGAGACAAGAAACACATAGGAAGGCCTAGAAGAATAAACAAGTTTAAGCTTTGGAATAATTATATAGTTTCATTTTTCTTGTAATTGTATGAATTTTGTTTCAGATATTTAAGTTGTAATTTGAATTTAATAAATATGAAACATCTTAGTAAACATAATGAGCTTTGGTGATAACCCAATTATGCACCGACTTTTATTCCGCTGCGGGTCGGGGTGTGACATTCATTTTGTAATATCTTTTACTTTTTAAAAATTAATTATCCAATTTCTTTTGTACATACACCGACTGTACAAACTATCAAGCCATCTTTCTTTTATAATATAAAATTATTACTTTTATTAAGTATAACATTCTAGATGGTAGAGAATAAAAACAAGATTATTTATATATAATATATATAATAATCTTTTGAACATACATTTTCTTTAAATTATGTTATAGGTGTAAATGTATAAAATTTAATATGTATCTCACGAAAATTTTTTTGGTTCAAATTATATACATATAAACATAAAAATATTATTTAAATGTATTACAATGTATATATATTTTGATTAAAATAGAATTGTAATGCATTTAAAATATTTATATATTATCCTATATTAATAATGAAAAACAATGAATAGTGTATATAATAGTATATATAATTCTTTTAATACTTTAAATTCAACTAGTGGGATTCACCATGCTATGCGGCGTGTATTCAATTGTTATCAGTTTGGTTTGTCAGGGTACCGGTTCAACACTTTTATAAGTTGTAAAAGAAAATACTTTATTTAGAATAAAAGTTTTTTTCCTATATCGATATGTCGAAAAAGAAAAATTTGAACACAATCGATTTCATACAAATGTTTGAAAAAATGTAATCCTTTGTCTACCATTTTGATTATAAAATATTAATTTGTTTCAAATTTTATTTTAGGCAGAAGTAGTCATTTTTTTTCACCACTACTATCCTTAATAAAATAATGTTTGCAAAATGAGAAGGCAAGAAATTATATAGCCAAAGTAGAAAAAACAACAACTTCTCTAACGTAAATATATATATATATATATATATATATATATATATATATATATATATTAGCAATTGATATATATATATATAATATAAAAGTCATTTTTTTACTAAATATAAAATGTTAATTTAACAACTTGAAGGAGTATTGGAAAGTTTCAACTTGGTTCTACTCAAATATATTAAAAACCCCCTTTCTTAATTGGTCATTTTTTATACAAAATGTTATAACATTAATTATATATATAATTTTTTATCGGTATAAAATAATTAAGAGTATCTTCTAACATTATACTACTATAACTATTTAATACACTAGTAATAACTAGTGGGATTCACCCGCGCTATGCTGCGGGAATTTGCTCAGTATTGATTTGGTTCGTTATGTTACCAATACTTGCAATAGAGACCAAAAGAGAAAACCTAAAACATAAAGTCATGATATACCCACAAACTTATAGACACGTGTTTTACACCGATTGTCTAAAAGGTAACGGTACGTGTTTACCATTGATGAAAAACCCATAAAAATATTAGTATCACTTTCAATAATTTCGATACTGGTACCCATGTTAGGTGGAATCATTTAGGTTTGTCACAATACCATACGATACGGGTGTTCGCTACAACTAACGATACCGAAAAATAGTTTATTATAAACATGTGTTTCAAACTAAAAATATATATCTAACCCGGCATGATTTTAAATATCAAAATGCGTCCAACCAAATATACACACCTTATATTTTAAAACCTATATTAAAATTAATTATAAAATCAAATAATATAGCTAAGAACCAATTGTTATCACAATTATCCTCAAAATACAACTTTTTTTTTCAAATTCTTATATATTAATCTATTTTCTAATGTGTGTTATTAAAAATATAAACTAATTAACTGAATTTAAATATAATAATTAAAAACTAAATATAGATAATTAAAATTTAATTATTAAAGTCAAATAATTAATTGGATATGCCGTTGTCTAAATTGATTTTTTTTTTCTACTACTGAGATTTGAAATATATATATATATATATATATATATATATATATATATATATATATATATATATATATATGTAATAACCTTTTAATGGAAATCCAAACAACTAATGTTCGATAATATACTTAAATTTTATTATAAATCACTATCGTTTACTTGGACAAAGTTTATCATTAAAGGAAATATACTTGAATCTTAATTTTTACATCACTGTGGCTAAAGTTTATTGATTAAAGGGACAATATATTCTTATTATCATAGTGTTATGGCCTCTCACCATTTTTCCTTTAACTTCCGCACGTACAGACGTGCGTCCCGTCACAAACAAGACCCCTCCAATGCAATATTTGGTGACTTTGATTCCACGTGAGCTAAATGCAATATTAAATGCAGTGCATAGTTTAGTCTTATATTAAATTTTATATTTATTATATTAATACAAATATATTAATGGATTTAGGTTATTATATTATTCTATAAAATATTTCTTAATGTATATGTTATATATCATGAAATTTAATATAACATTATTAATATATCACCTTTGTATATAATTTTAACCATAACATAATTGTAAGATTTAAATATTGGTCATTAACTCAGAACATATATAAATATTAAAATCTATCTACTCAAAATAACACATAAATTATTAATTTCCTAACATAGTGTTTAAGTTTTAGGTATTAAAAGAACACCTAATGGCTTAAACCAGTCAAGTGGTACCGGTGTTTATTTATTTTGGCAGCGGAAAACTTTTATCAGGAACGTAGTTAGGAAATTAATTATCAGAGTTTCAAAACATTAACTTTTATATTAAACAAATGGGATGAAACCCAAGTTTTTAGGCACAATACATATGTAGGGATAACCCTATTTTATAGAAAACATAAACTCCTTTTTATTTAGGTAACTTTTATAGCCACTTTTCTAAGCCTTTAGTGCTCTCCTGCTGGCTTCTATTAGCTTCATATTAAGTTACCTGAAACGCGTTTAAAAACATTTTATCAGCAAGAAATACTGGCATGTATATTCAAGTTTAATCAAAACAAGATTTATTTATACTTTACAGTATTAAGGGCGATTACAGTGTACGTTTTCTATCAATTATTCAACACAGTAGGCGACTGGGGACACTCCCCTGTGCTTATGGTCATATTACTGTGGGACCTGTCTCCCAACAAGTAACGGTTCCTGTCACACCCTTGGTGACTGTGGACTGGTAATGTACAAAACCCCAACTACGGGCAATAATTATAGATTACACAGACTTAATCCCTGTAAGTATAACTGAAAAACATTGAGGTTTTGTAAAGTAATTTGATAAAAAGAGAATAACTCACAAAAAGATTTACAAAAAGAGAATGTACTCACCTGGTAATTTTAGGGTACATGCATCCTGGTATTATCTTAGGCATAGCTCCTGAGCTTTTAATAAAATATATAATGCACCCGTGTTAAGTATAATGACCCATGTCACATATAACCCGAGACAGAACCCCAATGACGTAGTCGGGCAGAACCTTGATATGTGTTGTGGGTCCTAAATCAATCCGACAAGGTAACAAATTAGTGATCGGGAATTAAAACACTTAAAACGAAGCAGAGCCTTATTATTATTATGGGAAAAATATGATAAGAAAATAGAAGAAATAGAGAGGAGGGCGAGAAAGAGAGTGGCGAGAAGGCAGAGAAGAGAACTTCTCTATTTATACTAACTTTGGAGGTATAGCTTGGAGGCTACTCTTCTGCCTTTTATCTTACACGTATACAACTACATCTCATATATGAAGTTTATTTTATTATTATAATTAATTCAGTGCTTCACTCATTTATCGCTTATAACTTCTAAAATATGACGTTTTATAAAACAATAGTATGTTCTTAGAATGAGAATATTTTTGTCTACATTTTGACTCAAGTTTCATTAAAAACGGAGTAAATTTAATTATAACGTATTTTTATCATTATAATTTTTAAACGATTTCTATATTCGTCTAAATACCTCATAATTCTAATTGTCAACTTATCCGTAATCTACCCGTTTAATAATATAAGTTTCTATATACTTTATTTTAAATTTTATACATAAAATTTTTGGAGACGTTACATTTTTAAACTAGAATTTGTGTTATGAGAAAAGGCTGTTTGTAATGGTTATTTGAAATATTATGTTTTATAGTATGGGATGTTAGATGTTATGTAATATTGTTAAATAATTGTTATGGAACTTCTTATGAGACAATATGGTTCGCTTAGTGCCGCGCCCCGATGATTCCGCCATCGGTTGGGGTGTGACAGATTGGTATCAGAGCCATAACCGTAGGGAATTAGGTAGAATTGCTGTGTTCGACCTAGTCTATAGTCTAAGTACCCAATTTGACCAATATTTGACTTAAATGCTTAAACTACTTGCCATAAATGCTTAAATGTGCCTTTCCTAAGGCTAACCCAATATACACGCTAGGAAACGCTCGTGTCACACAAAACGAGTGATCAAGTCGAGAGTAGGTGTGAAACCGAGAACCCTCGACGAGGTCATTCACTCCGCGCATACTCTCTCGCACGAGATACCTCCGTTGAGTTAGGAGAGATATCCAAACCTCAACGAAAATCTCCATCTCTATCTAGTGGAACTCCCGATTTGATCGGTGTGATTATATCCACAACTAGGAATGAAGTTGTTAAGTTAGGGGTGAAACCCGCATCTTAATAACTAGTTCCACTCTTCGATTTTCAATCTCACCAAAGTCTCGAATATTACAATGACTCGGAACACGATGTAACTGGAAGGATAAATGCCGTTAACCATTGTACGGCGAGAGCATTTGTCTATTAGGCCAAATCGTGTGTCCGAACTCAGAGTATTTTCGAATTGGGTACTCAATGTCTCAAAACCCAGGACGCTCCCAATTGATCTAAGCCTATTATCGTAGATTTTACGCATCATCGGGTTTATTACTATTTATGTGTTTAAAATTTTGAGAATTTTCGCTTTATTCGATTTCTCGCTTTACCTATTTCTCGATTTATAGCTTTTACGCTCCATCGATATATGCACAACTCGCACAGCTCTCGTAATCTAAAACGCTAAATTAATACACCAACAAAACTAATCGCTTAACTCGCTCACGCCTATGAGGACATGTGTGTCTCATGTGCGGTATTACTCGCTTATATATCGCTTATATCTCGCTTATATATATCGCATCTCGAACGCGCTATGCTTTACTTATAAGAAGGTGAATACGTGCAAAGTATATGCTTACGTGGATTATGTGTTTACGTGCTTATGTGCTATGTGCTTATGTGCTTACGTGTTTGCCTGTCGACGTGTTTACTTGCTTATGTGCTATGTGCCTTGTGTGAATAATAATAATAAATATTTTAAACATAGACTTATTATAATCAAATCTCATCCTATCAAATCCTTCCATGTAGATGTCTTCAATGGGATCACATACCAGGAGGAATCTCCAGCGCAACAACGCCGATAAGCGCATCGCTACAATGGTAGCCAAGGAAATGGCTAAAGTCATCCCGCAAATCGTCTCGGAAATTCATGCTGTAAGCGGTAACTCCTCGGTCGACTCGAAAACTGAAATCCCCAAGTCACAGTTCAGTTTCAAAAATCTTGTGCACCTCTCGCCTTCAAGGGAAACCATGGACCGACTGCTATGTTCCATTGGTTTGACGCCATTGAGGTCACCTTTAGGCAAAGTGGATGTCCCGATGACCTTCGCACGGTGAACGCTACATAAGTCTTCCAGTCCCGTGCTCTCGACTGGTGGACCGCAGAAATAAATAGGCGCGGTAATGATGAAGCCTATAATCTGTCTTGGGAAGAACTCAAGGAAGTGATGAAGAAAGAGTTCTGTCCTCCGCATGAGCTACAAAAGCTCGAGAATGAGTTTTGAGGTATCAAGCAAGATGGGCCCGACAATGCTGGACTTACCGCTCGATTCAAGATTTTGAGCATCATCTGTCCCAGCCAAGTTGATACTACTGAGAAAGCCATCAACAAGTATATCCGTGCTCCACCCGAATGTGTTGCAAATTTTGTGAAGGTTGCTCGTACTACAACCATCGAGGAAACCTACATGCTCGCCGCTGAGATAAATGATCAGTGAGTTCAAGATGGTTATTTCAAGAACCATGTGAAAGTTGCCAATCAAGCTGTCACCGAACCAACTGCTGCTCTCGAACCGCCCAGTGACCCGAAGGGAAAGCGCCAGTGTAACATTCGTCGAAAAACGGATTTCCAAACCCGCTTCGTTTATCAATCAAATGCTCAGTTATAGGTTTCGTTGCGTATTTATGGTTCGTATTAATTTTAAACAATACATAATTAATAAATATATTAGAATTTAAAAACCATAATTCATAATTAATAATAAATCGTGAATAAAAAATAAATGGAGACGCCGGGTTTCGAACCCGGGTCACCCACAAACTCAAACACACAACACACCGCTCCGCCACACACTGCTTTTGTGATAAACACTAACCCGAATAACATATATAATAAAACTGAAAATCAAAACCGGACATCAGCACGCCAGAACTCGCAATCACCGGAAAATCCGGCAATCCGCGATTTTGGCCAAATCCTTTTTGACTAAACCGCACAAATTGATGTCGACGTCGGTTATAACCGTTGCCGGCAGTCAATTTCCGTCATAACCGACGGAAATCTTCAATCACGAACCTTGACTCAATTCAAACCCAATTCAGCCTGTTTCCACTATAAATACCCACTTGAACACTCTGGAAATCCTTTCGCTCAGAACCACGATTGTTTCCGAAGCTTTATTCATCTCAAAACACGTCGCCGGAGATATTCTGCATTCGCCGGACTTTCATCGGAAAACCGAGACTTACTTCAAATCGGTAAAATTCTCGAATCTTTTGTTTGTAATCCATTATTTGGCATGTCTTAACTTTAATCATTCAACCAGAATCTGTCTCAGACAACGTTGCGGAAATTCCCGCACTCACCGGAAAATCACTGAAAATCCGAAGTCTCACTGTCGATCGGTACAATCATCTAAACCCTTTTGATATCTCTTGTTTAGTAACTTAATTTCACAACACATTGATCAAAACTGTTAATCAATTCACTCAGCCGGAAGTCACCAATCAGAGCCGACGACTCTTGCCGGAAATCTGAGAAAAACATTCTGTTTTGGTACATTTTATTCCATAATCTTCTTTATCTATTTCATTCCAACCAATTATAAGTCTTGATGATCGATTTAAACAGAACAGTCGGACTTCACTGTTCTGTGTTTTTGTAAACGAAGAAGAAGAAGTCGAGTATAGGTTTAAATATAATTAAAACGGGATATTCGAACGGGTTAGACACACAGTCCAGCGGTGGACTGTGTGCACAAACAATACACACGTCCCGGGTTCGAATCGCACACGTTACCGACTTTCAGAAATAAAACCAACATTTTTAAAACTTAATCAGATCAAGTCACAGAATGTTTATAAGAATAATATAATCCATAAGTTAAACAGATTTGACACACAGCCCAACTGGTTGGGTTGTGCGCACTCGAACCGAAGGACTCGAGTTCGACTCCGGGTCCCTGCAACCGGTTCGGCCATATAAATCATTTTTAATAAAAAAACCAAATAAGTTTAAAATTTATTTAGTATATAAATATAATTAAAACAGAGAATATTTCGGGTTAGACACGTAGCTCAGTTGGTAGAGCTGCGTGTACGTATACGAGAGGTCCCGAGTTCGAACCTCACTCAGCGCATATAAAAACACAGTCCGACCGGTCAACGGTCAACGGCCAACGGTCAAAAAAGTCAAATTTTTATTTCTTTTTATTTATTTATTTAATTAGAAAATTATTTAAAAATACTTAAAAATAAGATTTTAAAGTTAGAAAATTTCCTTAAACTCACAAAAATAAATCTAAAAATCCCATTAAGAGTATGAATTAAAAGTATTAATCTCAAATAAAATCCATTTATTTACCGAATCATTTCGTTATTATTTTAGGTTAGTTTTTCCCTCGTCTATCAAATCGTAAAATTCGTACGCATCCAACGTCATCACAGAACGCACCCAATGTGAGTGAATCTCTATCAATTCCCCGTTTTAATCATGTTTTGGGGTGTATCATGTGTCGTTTAATCCTTTATTATATTTAAACACTTGTGCATACATCATATCCGTGATCAAATGTGTATCAAATGTGTATCAATTGTTGTGTGGATTATATGTAGTTTGGATTTATCATTTTCAGTGCACGCATATCATTAGGCCCATCAGTTCGCCGTGGGAGACGGATTGAGCATCAGGTGCCTCATAAGATTGGCTCCGTTTGATTGAGCCTTGATCTCACATTCATCAGCATTCATATCATATACTCATCCAAAGTGGTTTGTGTTTGTTTACTTATATATGTTTGCTCACATGTGATTATTGCACAAATTTTCCATATTAAATAAAACAAGAAATTAATAACAATGTTTTATCAAGGTTCACTCGCCAACTTTTGTTGACCCAAAATATCCCCCGTTTTACACATGATACAGGTGATCCAGCTGAGGCAAGAAACACATAGGAAGACCTAGAAGAATAAACCAGTTTAAGCTTTGGATTATATACATAGTTTCATTTCCTTGTAATTGTATGAATTTTGATTTGGATATTTAAGTTGTAATTTGAATTTAATAAATATGAAACATTTTAGTAAACATCATGATCTTTGGTGATAACCCAATTATGCCCCGACTCTTTCTCCGCTGCGGGTCGGGGTGTGACAGATTGGTATTAGAGCCATGACTATAGGGATATAGGATAGGTTATTAGACCCTTAGAGCCTATACTATAGTTGATTAAAATTTTAAATTGTTTATGCGTTACATACAAAATTCATGATGTTTATATGCTTTATGTTTATTTTTACACTCAATGTTATGCAAGCATGCTCACAAATACATTTTATTATACAATGCTCATCATAAATCATATCCTCATAACATATCATATCCATGAGAGCACACAACTCACAATTCCCATGATTTTTGCAATGATTTTTGTGTTTTCAAATCACATCAAAGTGAGTTCTCATGACGGGCATGTAGTAACTGGAAGGGTACGAGTACCGGTAGTCGGAACGTCCTGTCTAGGCTTGGCATTCGTATAAATCCAAAATAAAGGACCAGTTTGCCTACCTGGGGACTAACGATGAGAGTACGAAGGACCTATTAGGCTAAAGTATGCTATACCAAACGTCGTGTGAGCTAACCCCACTTTGAGTTGTCATTGTGTCTACACCTGGACACCCTCCTACCATACATCTCGCAATCATATTTCACGGTTTTCATTCAGGTGGTGCGAGTGTTAATCCGCCAACACCAATGTGAAACCTAACAAGCCCAATAGTCATGGGGGCCCACATGACTACACAGGCGATGGTATGGGGGACATTGGAGGCCCAAACATGAGCAAACCCAAGACATCCTATGGATGTAGTTGCATTATTGTTAGTTATGTTATTTTTATTCTTTTAATGACACATGACACCTAGAAACTTCTTAAACTCACAATCTTCCTATGTATGTTCCTGTAGATGTCGGCTAGGCAACTACGTGGAGGTAGAAAGTCAGGAAGATCCAATGAATGCTTGGCCACACAAATTGCTAAACAAATGGCTGCAGTGCTTCCTGACATCGTAATTCAAGTTCAATAAGCTCTCACCGCAAATCCCATCAACCCTCCCAATCAAGAAGACCAGAGCGTCGCCAACCCTCCCTCCAAAAAGTGCTCCTACAAACACTTCAAATCTTGCGATCCCCAAAGTACGAAGGGACCGAAGGTCTTACTGCTCTCCTTCACTAGTTTGAAGAAATGGAGAACACTTTCCTCAATTGCGATAGTCCCGAGGATCGCAAGGTACGTTATGCAACTGGAAGACTGTTTGGGGTAGCCCTTACCTGGTGGAACACGGAAAAGGGTAAACGAGGAGTTGAAGATGCCATGGCCTTAACATGGGAAGAGTTAAGGGAACTTATGACCAGACGCTTCTGTCCAAGAAGCAAAATCAAAAAGTTGGAAGATGAATTCCACGCGCTAAAACAAAAGGAAGGAGATCACACTTTCTATAACAAAAGATTTCTCGAGCTAAACCAGATGATCCCTAATCTGTTCACCCCCGTGTACCGCTTGGTTGAACATTACATTCGAGGTCTTTCCTCGAAAATTCAAGACTCAGTTTTAAGCACTTCGCCTGCAACACTTGAAGCCGCGATGGAGTTAGCTACAGAACTCACTGAAAATCGCATTCGAAACGGCAAGTTCAAGGATGAAAAGAAGAAAGCACCCATAGAAAACTCAACTACCAACCACTCAGTCTCCTCCTCAAAGTTTGCTGGTAAGAGGAAACGAAACAGCAAGAATTTTGCTGTCACTCAAACCAACCCTCCTATCACTGCTGCACCAATCACCCAAATTGCTCCTTCGACTGCACCATTTAAAAAGCCATACACCGGCCCACATCCAAAATGCAACCGTTGTCAATACCATCACCCTCCCGAAACTCTTTGCCAACATTGCACCAGCTGTGGCCATGCGGGTCACACCATTCAAACTTGTCGCACTCTGCAACAAACGAACCGCAATCAACCCTCAACCCAAACCCACCATCAGATAGTGGGTCAAGCCCAACAACCCTTACTTCTACCATCTGCACAACACATAGCCCAATCCTACTACCAACCCAACTACCCCATGATGCAACCCATGCGAGCTTGTTACAACTGTGGAGACCCAAACCACTTCAGGAACACTTGTCCACGCTTGGTGAACATCATCCATGCCCAAGCTCAAGCGAACCCAGTAAACCAAGCTAACCAAGCTCCTCCACCTGCCAGAGGAAGAGCTTTCAACATCAATGCCAACCAAGCTAGGGCTGACAACAACGTGGTTAACGGTACGTTTCTCATCAATGGTAGTTATGCATCCATGTTATTCGATACGGGCGCGGATAAGAGTTTTGTGTCCTTAGAATTCGAACCTATTCTCGACCAAACTCATGATAATCTCATGGAATCACTAACGGTAGAAGTTGCTGACGGAAAGCCCGTTTCATTAAATTCTATTATACGAAATTGTACCCTCATCTAAACGATCACGATTTTCCAGTTGACCTCATTCCTATGAAGTTGGGAATTTCGATGTTATAATCGGTATGGACTGGCTCAGCCAGCATCACGCTGAAGTAGTATGCCGCGAAAAGTTCATTCGCATTACGTATATTTTGGAGAAACCCCTTCGAAAGGTCAAACTAATGTCCTGCCTTCAAGCCCGAAGATATCTCCCAAGAACTATGTCGCATTCTTAACTCACGTCGGCAAAAAGGGAAACAAGGAAAGGAAACTTGAAGATATACCAGTTGTGAAAGAATTTCCACAAGTCTTTCCCGACGACATTTCAGGACTCCCTCCAGTGAGAGAAGTCGAATTCCGCATCGATCTTGTACCTGCGCTACACCAGTCGCAAAATCTCCTTATAGGTTAGCCCCATCCGAAATGCAAGAGCTAGCCAGTCAATTACAAGAACTGACTGACAAAGGATTCATACGTCCTAGCTCCTCGCTTGGGGTGCACTGTTCTTTTTGTGAAGAAGAAAGATGGAACGTTTCGCATGTGTATCGACTACAGAGAACTCAACAAGTTAACGGTTAAAAATCGCTATCCACTACCTCGCATCGATGACCTCCTAGACCAACTTCAAGGCGCCACTTGCTTTTCAAAAATCGACCTTCGTTCTGGTTATCATCAGCTCAGAGTACATGAAGAAGACGTCCCAAAGACCGCCTTCCGGACTCGTTATGGTCATTACGAATTCATGGTCATGCCATTCGGTTTAACCAACGCCCCCGCTGTCTTCATGGATCTAATGAATAGAGTATGCAAACCCTACCTCGACCGTTTCGTTATAGTCTTCATCGACGATATCCTTATCTACTCCAAGTCTAAATCCGATCATGAACGACACCTTTGACTCATCCTTACACTTTTAAGGACTGAAAAACTCTACGCTAAGTTCTCATGCGAATTCTGGTTAAGAGAAGTACAATTCCTTGGACATGTCGTCAATGACAAGGGAATACATGTCGATCCTTCAAAAATCAAGGCAGTGCAAGAATGGCAAGCGCCACGTACCCCTACCGAAGTAAGGTCATTTCCTGGTTTGGCTGGTTATATCGCCGCTTCATTGCCAATTTTTCCCGTATTGCTGTACCACTCACGGCTTTGACTCATAAAGGAAAACCCTTCATATGGGGACCTAAACAAGAAGAAGCCTTCCAAACTCTAATGCAAAAACTTTGTGACGCACCTATCCTCACACTCCCTGAAGGTTGCGATGACTTTGTAGTATCTTGCGACGCATCAGGGCAAGGGCTAGGCTGTGTATTAATGTAAAGAGGAAAAGTGATAGCCTATGCTTCTAGGCAACTCAAAGTTCATGAGAAGAATTACACCACCCACGACCTGGAACTTTGAGCCGTTGTGTTCGCTCTCAAGATATGGAGACATTACCTCTGCGGTACCAAGTGTGAAATATACACTGACCACAAAAGTCTCCAACATATCTTCAACCAGAAGGAGTTGAATATGAGGCAACGAAGATGGGTCGAACTTCTTAACGACTACGACTGTGAAATTCGGTATCATCCTGGCAAGGCAAACGTGGTGGCTGATGCACTCAGTCGAAAAGGTTATGCGAACTCCATTGGTCTTCTATGTTCGCAAATCATAACCGACATCAAAGATCGAATCCGAGCAGCTCAACATGTTTCTGTAACAGAAAATGACGTACGCGATGAGCTGTCATGTGGAGCCTGAACTAAAATCGAAGTCAAATCCGATGGTATTCTATACTATTTAAATCGCATATGGATTCCTGATCGCGATACCTTCGTGATTTCCTCATGAATGAGGCGCACAAACACGTACTTTGTACACCCAGGGCCGACAAGATGTATCAAGACCTACGATACACCTACTGGTGGCCTGACATGAAAAAGGATATCGTTGTTTTTGTTTCCAAGTGTCCTTACCTGTTCCAAAGTAAAAAGCTGAACATCAAAGACCTTCAGGACTTCTAGTCCAACCTGAAATACCTGTATGGAAGTGGGAAAACATAACCATGGACTTCATTACCTGGTTACCTCGCACCTCCAGTGGGTATGACACCATATGGGTAATAATCGATCGTCTTACAAAGTCATCTCACTTCATCCCGATTCACGAGGACTTCAAGAACGAGAAGTTAGCTCGTATCTACATCAGCGAGATCGTAAGCCGTCATGGTGTACCATTAAGCAACATTTCAGACCGTGATGGTCGTTTCACTTCACGAACATGGCAAGCCATACAAACCGCTTTGGGTACATGATTAGACCTCAGTACCGCTTTTCATCCTCAAACTGATGGTCAATCTGAACGCACCATTCAAACCCTTGAAGACATGCTGCGAGCATGTTTCATAGACTTCAAAGGGAACTGGGACGCTCATCTACCATTAGTTGAATTTTCGTACAAAATAGCTATCATTCAAGTATCGGCATGGCTCCTTTCGAAGCTTTATATGGTCGTAAGTGTCGATCTCCAGTATGTTGGCACGAAATTGGGGAATCACAAATCACCGGTCCAGAGTTAATTCAAGAAACAACCGACAAGGTCATTCAAATTCGAAACAATCTTCTAGCGGCTCAAAGTCGTCAAAAGAGTTATGCAGACAAACGACGAAAGCCCTTGGAGTTTGACATTGGGAATCAGTACTTTTAAAAGTATCACCGTGGAAGGGAGTGGTTGTTTTGGCCAGAAGGGCAAGCTAGCACCACGCTACGTAGGACCTTTCAAGATACTCGAAAGAGTAGGTCCTGTAGCATACAAGCTTGACCTACCAGAAGAGCTCAACAGAATTCATCCCACATTCCACGTATCAAACTTGAAGAAGTGCCTCGCTGATGAAAACCTCCATATTCCTCTAGAAGACATTCAGATCGATGAATCTATGCACTTCATTTAAAAACCAGTAGAAATCATGGACTTCGGAGAGAAGCGTTTAAGATGAAGTCGTATTCCAATTGTCAGGGTGCGTTGGGAGTCAAAACGAGGACCTGAGTTCACTTGGGAACGGAAGACTCAATGCGCGAGAAATACCCGCATCTTTTTCCTGTTACCACTACTTAAATTTCGGGACAGAATTTCTAAAAGTAGGGGATACTGTAACATTCGTCGAAAAACGGATTTCCAAACCCGCTTCGTTTATCAATCAAATGCTCAGTTATAAGTTTCGTTGCGTATTTATGGTTCGTATTAATTTTAAACAATACATAATTAATAAATATATTAGAATTTAAAAACCATAATTCATAATTAATAATAAATCGTGAATAAAAAAATAAATGGAGACGCCTGGTTTCGAACCCGGGTCACCCACAAACTCAAACACACAACACACCGCTCCGCCACACACTGCTTTTGTGATAAACACTAACCCGAATAACGTATATAATAAAACTGAAAATCAAACCGGACATCAGCACGCCAGAACTCGCAATCACCGGAAAATCCGGCAATCCGCGATTTTGGCCAAATCCTTTTTGACTAAACCGCACAAATTGATGTCGACGTCGGTTATAACCGTTGCCGCAGTCAATTTCCGTCATAACCGACGGAAATCTTCAATCACGAACCTTGACTCAATTCAAACCCAATTCAGCCTGTTTCCACTATAAATACCCACTTGAACACTCTGGAAATCCTTTCGCTCAGAACCACGATCGTTTCCGAAGCTTTATTCATCCCAAAACACGTCGCCGGTGATATTCTGCATTCGCCGGACTTTCACCGGAAAACCGAGACTTACTTCAAATCGGTAAAATTCTCGACTCTTTTGTTTGTAATCCATTATTTGGCATGTCTTAACTTTAATCATTCAACCAGAATCTGTCTCAGACAACGTTGCCGGAAATTCCCGCACTCACCGGAAAATCACTGAAAATCCGAAGTCTCACTGTCGATCGGTCAAATCATCTAAACCCTCTTGATATCTCTTGTTTAGTAACTTAATTTCACAACACATTGATCAAAACTGTTAATCAATTCACTCAGCCGGAAGTCACCAATCAGAGCCGACGACTCTTGCCGGAAAATCTGAGAAAAACATTCTGTTTTGGTACATTTTATTCCATAATCTTCTTTATCTATTTCATTCCAACCAATTATAAGTCTTGATGATCGATTTAAACAGAACAGTCGGATTTCACTGTTCTGTGTTTTTGTAAACGAAGAAGAAGAAGTCGAGTATAGGTTTAAATATAATTAAAACTGGATATTGAACGGGTTAGACACACAGTCCAGCGGTGGACTGTGTGCACAAACAATACACACGTCCCGGGTTCGAATCGCACACGTTACCGACTTTCAGAAATAAAACCAACATTTTTAAAACTTAATCAGATCATGTCACAGAATGTTTATAAGAATAATATAATCCATAAGTTAAACAGATTTGACACACAGCCCAACCGGTTGGGCTGTGCGCACTCGAACCGAAGGACCCGAGTTCGACTCCGGGTCCCTGCAACCGGTTCGGCCATATAAATCATTTTTAATAAAAAAACCAAATAAGTTTAAAATTTATTTAGTATATAAATATAATTAAAACATAGAATATTTCGGGTTAGACACGTACTCAGTTGGTAGAGCTGCGTGCACGTATACGAGAGGTCCCCGAGTTCGAACCCCACTCAGCGCATATAAAAACACAGTCCGACCGGTCAACGGTCAACGGCCAACGGTCAAAAAAGTCAAATTTTTATTTCTTTTTATTTATTTATTTAATTAGAAAATTATTTAAAAATACTTAAAAATAAGATTTTTAAAGTTAGAAAATTTCCTTAAACTCACAAAAATAAATCTAAAAATCCCATTAACAGTATGAATTAAAAGTATTAATCTCAAATAAAATCCATTTATTTACCGAATCATTTCGTTATTATTTTAGGTTAGTTTTTCACTCGTCGATCAAATCCTAAAATTCGTGCGCATCCAACGTCATCACATAACGCACCCAATGTGAGTGAATCTCTATCAATTCCCCGTTTAATCATGTTTTGGGGTGTATCATATGTCGTTTAATCCTTTATTATATTTAAACACTTGTGCATACATCATATCCGTGATCAAATGTGTATCAATTGTTGTGTGGATTATATGTAGTTTGGATTTATCATTTTCAGTGCACTGCATATCATTAGGCCCATCAGTTCCCCGTGGGAGACGGGTTGAGCATCATGTGCCTCATAAGATCGCTCCGTTTGATTGAGCCTTGATCTCACATTCATCATCATTCATATCATATACTCATCCAAAGTGGTTTGTGTTTGTTTACTTATATATGTTTGCTCACATGTGATTATTGCACAAATTTTCCTATTAAATAAAACAAGAAATTAATAACAATGTTTTATCAAGGTTCACTCGCCCACTTTTGTTGACCCAAAATATCCCCGTTTTACACATGATCAGGTGATCCAGCTGAGGCAAGAAACACATAGGAAGGCCTAGAAGAATAAACCAGTTTAAGCTTTGGATTATTTACATAGTTTCATTTCCTTGTAATTGTATGAATTTTGATTTGGATATTTAAGTTGTAATTTGAATTTAATAAATATGAAACATTTTAGTAAACATCATGAGCTTTGGTGATAACCCAATTATGCCCTGACTCTTATTCCGTTGCGGGTCGGGTGTGACAGTCAGGGACGCAAAAGAGGAAACCCTAGCAAGAACTACGCTGCTGCTACACCGCTCAACTTCCAGCCTTACCAGACTTCTGCTCAAAATGCACCCCCATTGAAATGTGCGTATACTGGTCCTCACCCTTTGTGCTCCAAATGCACCTATCATCATGCAGTTGGTGGAAATTGTCGCTTCTACACCAACTGTAACATCTATGGACTCTTTACTATCAGATGCCGTAGTGGTCCTCGTCAGCCAGCTCCTCAAACTCAAGCAGCTCCAGCTCTACCAGCTCCTCCTCAAGTCAATCAGTAGCCAGCCCCAAGAGCACTGCCTGCTACACGTGCGGAGACCCAAATCATTTAGTAACGTCTGCCTGAACAAACCTGTGAAGCAGGAACAGCAGCAGCCTCAGCCCCAGCAGCTGCCAGCACCACAACCTCAGTAGCAACAACAGGCTGTGCGTGGTCGAGCCTTCAATATGAACCATCGCTAGGCCCAGAACGACAATAATGTTGTCAATGTACGTTTCTTGTCAATGGTATTTATGCTTCATGTTTATTTGATACTGGTGCCGATAATTGTTTTGTATCGTTAGAATTCGAAAAGGTTTTAAAATGTAAGCGCGCTAAACTCCCAAAGACTTTCGTTGTGGAAGTCGCCACCGGAAAATCCGTCACCATAACCTCCGTCCTACGTGGTTGTTCTCTTAATCTCAACAACCATGCCTTCTCGATCAATCTCATACCTATGCGGTTAGGTAGCTTCGATATAATATTACTTCGTGAAAACATGCTGAAGTTGTATGCTTCGACAAGATGATTCGCTTCCCTCTCCCTAACGGTGATCAACTTCATGTCTATGATGAAACTCCCTCAAAGAAGTTGATGCTTTTGTCATGTACTCGAGCACACATATGTTTGCGAAAGCAATGTGTTGCTTTTCTAGCCCATATCATGAACCCGGAAAGAAAAGAAGACTTTTAAAGACGTTCCTGTTGTTCGTGAATTTCCCAAAGTCTTTCCCGACGACTTACTCTTACCCCTACTCGAGATGTCGAATTCCGTATCGATTTAGTTCCCGAAGCTACTCCCGTTGCTAAAGCTCCTTATCGTTTCGCACCATCCGAAATGCGTGAGCTATCAAGCCAACTTCAAGAGCTTCTTGATAAAGGTTTCATACGCCCGAGCACTTCGCCGTGGGGCGCACCGATTCTTTTCGTGAAAAAGAAAGATGGGACGTTCCGAATGTGCATTGATTATCGTGAACTTAACAAACTCACGATAAAGAACCGCTATCCTCTTCCCCGAATCGATGACTTATTTGATCAGCTTCAAGGTGCTACTTGTTTTTCCAAGATCGATCTTCGTTCCGGCTATCATCAATTACGCGTATTGGAAGAAGACATTCCAAAAACCGCCTTTCATACCGTTATGGCGATTTCGAATTCGTGGTCATGCCTTTTGGTCTTACCAATGCACCCGCGGTCTTCATGATTTGATGAACCGTGTGTGTAAAGCTTTCTTAGATCGTTTCGTCATCATTTTCATTGATGACATCCTTATCTATTCGAAGTCGAGAGACGAACACGCGCGCCATCTCCGTTTAGTCCTCGAACTTCTCCAAGGAAATCGCTTTTATGCTAAGTTCTCAAAATGTGAATTCTAGCTCTAAGAAGTCCAATTTCTCGGCCACATCGTTAATAGTCAAGGAATTCACGTCGATCCTGCAAAGATTGAAGCTGTCAAGAGTTGGATTACACCGAAGAATGCTTCCGAAATCCGTCATTTCTTGGATTGGTGGGCTACTACCGTCGATTCATCACCGACTTCTCGAAAATCGTCGTTCCGCTTCCGCTTTAACTCATAAAGACAAACCTTTTGTTGGGATTCCAAGCAAGAGGAAGTTTTTCAAACGCTCAAGCGTATGCTATGCAATGCTCCTGTACTTGCTTTACCCGACGGAAATGACGATTTCGTTGTTTACTGCGATGCCTAAAACCTTGGTCTTGGTTGTGTTCTCATGCAACGAGACAAGGTTATCACGATGCATCTCGACAACACAAGATCCACGAGAAGAACTACACAACCCACGATCTCGAACTCGGTGCAGTTGTTTTTGCATTGAAGATATGGCGACACTACCTTTACGGTACTAAGTGTACGGTCTTACCGACCATAAGATCCTACAACATATCTTCAATCAAAAGGAACTGAATATGCGCCAACGCAGATGGGTTGAACTTCTCAACGATTACGATTGTGAGATACGCTACCACCCCGGCAAAGCAAACGTTGTCGCCGATGCTCTAAGTCAACGAAGCTATGTATATAGTGTTCGTGACTCTCAAGCTTTGAATGATCTCGAAATCATGATTCGCTCCGCCCAATTCACTTGCTTTAACGAAAATACTTTGGAGGAAGAAATGAAATGTGGTGCCGAAACTCAACTCGTTGTTAAACCTAACGATATCTATTATTATCTCGACCGCATTTGGATTCCCAGCCGTGACAATCTTCGTGAACTGCTAATGACTGAAGCTCATAAATCTCGATATTCCATTCACCCCGGAGCCGACAAGATGTACCAGGACCTTCGTCCTAAGTATTGGTGGCCGGGCATGAAAAAGGCCCTCTGGCTTACTCGAGCAACCCGAAATCCAGATGTGGAAATGGGAGAGTATAACTATGGACTTTATTACGAAACTTCCCCGCACTTCCTCTGGTCACGATAGCATTTGGGTTATTGTTGATCGTCTTACCAAATCCGCGCACTTTATTGCTATACGAGAAGACTTTAAGGTAGAACGGTTAGCCCGAATCTATACCGACGAAGTTATATGTCAAGACGGGACGCCTCGTGACATCATCTCTGATCGAGACGGTCGCTTTACTTCACGTCTCTGGGAGACTTTTCAATCCGCTCTTGGTACTACTCCCAATCTCAGTACCACTTTTCACCCTCAAACCGACGGTCAGACTGAGCGAACGATCCGCACCCTCGAAGACATGCTTCGTGCGTGCATCATAGATTTTGGTGGTAATTGGGATATGCATTTACCTTTAATCGAATTCTCATACAATAATAGTTATCATACCAGCATTCAAATGGCTCCTTTTGAGGCACTGTATGGAAGAAAATATCGATTGCCTATTGCGTGGCACGAGATCGGAGAATCACAAATCACCGGTCCCGAGCTGATTCAAGAAACGATAGACAACATCCTCCAGATCAGAGACAATCTCTTGAAAGCTCGGAGTCGTCAAAAGAGTTATGCCGATAAATGCCGCAAGTCCCTGCAGTTCGAAGTGGGAGATCACGTTCTCCTAAAGGTTGCACCTTGGAAGGGAGTGATCCGCTTTGGGAAGAAAGGAAAGCTAGCGCCTCGATACGTTGGTCCCTTTAAGATTCTGGAAAGGATCGGTAAAGTAGCCTATCGTCTCGAACTACCGGCATAACTTAATAATGTTCATTTGACTTTCCACGTGTCTAACCTCAAGAAATGCCTAGCCGAAGAGAATCTCCATGTACCTCTCGAAGATCTGCAAATCAACGAGACTCTCCATTTCCTGGAAAAGACTGTCGAGATCATGGGACGCTCTCGCATTCTATCGTGAAAGTCTGATGGGAAGGCAAACGCGGCGCAGAGTTCACTTGGGAATTGGAAAGTGACATGAAGTCCAAGTACCCGCACCTCTTTGTTACGACCACTACTTAAATTTTGGGACGAAATTTCCTAAAGTAGGGAAGACTGTAACAACTCCAAATTCCGTTGTTATCTTTTTCTTTTATTTTCCCATTGTATCTATCACTTGTAATCTCGAGATTCGTTTATAAGAACGTTATGTTAAATTAAATATGTTTCATTTCAATTATATCGCATCTAATCGCTTATTAAACGCATCGCTAATCTTATCGCATCGCAAATCGTAGTTAATTATATGGTTTTATGTTATTTATGTGTTAAGTATCTTTATGGTTATGATTACGCTCGCTATCGCATCGCTCTCACACGCTTGAATCGCTAAATCGCACTATTACATCAATTATAACACTTCATATAACTATGTAATATGATCGGAATTGCCAAACAATCGATAAACAAACGAAAAACGAGGAAATACAGAGTTTTGGACAAGTTCGCTCGAACTTGGGTGACCCCAAGTTCGGCCAAACTTGACTGGCCAAACTCAAACACTCCCAACTCCCTCAAGTTCGCTCGAACTTGCATTGATTCTTCACAGAATCAGCAAGTTCGACCGAACTTGACTTGCCTTCTCAGAATCCTTAACAAGTTCACCCGAACTTGCATGAAATCATGCAAGTTCGACCGAACTTGACTCCCACCAGCTCACCTTTGCCTTCACCTATAAATACTCAGCCCCATTCTCTCATTTGAACTTGCTGTAAGTTCGCCCAGAGCTCTCAAACCCAAAACCCTTTGTTTTCTAAGTAAGAATCAACCCGATTTCAACTACAACGATGAAAAACAACGCTTTACAAAGATTTTGCACAAGGCTTTGCCTTCGTTTTCATCAAATCTCTTCTGTTTACGAAAATCTTCATCTTTTTCTACAAAACTTCTGTTTTTCACTTAGATCTTTACTAGATCTGAGCAAAACCTTTTAAATCCTTGATTTTTACACCATTTTCGGACTAATGACGTATGTTTCGTTCGCTTTTGAGTGGAACGAGGCGTTGTCGAAGCTAGATCTCAGATCCGGAAGCACAAGGACGAAATCGTCACTTTACACAAGCTGGACTAACCCGTACGAACCGTCAAGTTCGCCTGGATTAGCCTGAGTTTCTGTAAATGGCTAAGTTCGCTCCAAAAAGACCTCTCCAGCCTAAGTTTTACCCAGGGCTTAAGGTTGGAGGGATGGGCACTCGATTTCCTTAGCAAACGACGCGAAAAAGCAAGATTTAGACTCGAAAACTTCAAGTTCGCTCGAGATTTCACTGATTTAGTACAGCACACTAGTCATGTTCGCTCGAACTTGCCCTCTGAGGGTCAAGTTCGGCCGAACTTGGGTATACTTGACCAGACTTTTCAGCAGAGACCCTCAAGTTTGCTCGAACTTGCAAAGTTTCCAAGGAAACTTCACAAGTTCGGCCGAACTTGTCATTCCACTCTTCTAACCCTCACAAGTTCGCCCGAACTTGTCAAGTTTCCTTGAGAAACTTACAAGTTCGCCTGAACTTGACTCAAACCCCAGCATCCTATATAAGTTTGCTCGAACTTGTATGTTTACATACAAGTTCGGCTGAACTTGCCTACTGCTCAAACCAAACTTCACCGTTTCAGCTTTCTAAGACTGAAGTACTTCCGTTCGCGTATGCAGGCTGATCCGGCGCTCTTCTTCGTCTATCAACAGTCGTCATCTCTAACCTAAATGCACCGTCTGTGAGTATACTTGACCCTTCTTCTCTTTAATGCAATTTTTGGGTGTTACATTTGTTCCTCTATCAAAATCACCTCACAAATCAAACTGTTTATCACATGCGAATAATCTGATTATATATGCTCAATACGTGATACTAGAAACATGTGACTGGGACTTATTTTCGTTAACTTGCCTCCTTAGCTAGTATGGTACTATAGTGTGGCTAACACCCGACGAGGTCTGGTTAGGATGGACGCACAAGCCTTCTCACGGAAGTTAGCATGAGAAATATGCCTAGTTTTGTGTGATGTGTTTTGGTGTATCATGATATGTAATTGGACCATTTCGCGAACGCTTTCTCTATTATGCTAGTATTACTTAAACCCGTATGCTCACATTTACTTAATTGTATTGACTTGTATTTTAACGTATGTAACAGGTTAAGGATTTTAGCTTGGATGCATTGGACGTAGTTTGCGTAGTTTAGGTTTTTGCTTTAGAAAGGTTTTGTAATAAATCTAGAGATTTTTAAACTAGAATTTGTGTTATGAGAAAACGATGTTTTGTAATGGTTATTTGAAATATTATGTTTAATAGTATGGGATGTTAGACGTTATGTAATATTGTTAAATAATTGTTATGGAACTTCTCATGAGACAATCTGGTTCGCTTAGTGCCGCGCCTCGATGATTCGCCATCGGTTGGGGTGTGACAGAACTCATCCTCTAACACCCTATGATTACACTAAACGTATATATTTCCAAATAAAAAACACCATGCTCAACATCAAAAACCACAACCATTAGAAAATAATACGCTGATCAACTACCATAAAACACCATTAATATCAAAATAGAGACATGAAAACATTACAAGCAGAAGACACCATTATGACACACCCACTTTTAACAAACCTAGATCTAACACTATGCTTCAACATAAACAACCCTATGATTACACTAAACGTATATAACGTCCTTTCCAAATAAGGAAACACCATGCTCAACATCAAAAACCACAATCTTATAAAATAATACGCTGATCAACTAACATAAAACACCATTAATATCACAATAGATACATGAAAACATTACAAGCAGAAACACCATTATGACACACCCACTATTAACAAACCCTGGATTTAACACCATTCTTCAATTACCCCAGTTCTGTTTGTCCTGTTTAACAAAACACTCTTAAACAAACAAAAAAACACCATCACATTCCTGAAATCTCAAAAAAAAAAAGACGAACCTTTTTCCAGACACATTTGTTGTTTTCTTGATTGACAGAAGTTTAAGCCGTCGTCTGGGAGTGTTTTTCCGACGACTAGTAGCACCATCCATCTTCCTCTTCGTTCTTCTCTCCAGATTCTCTGCAGTTGCACTCTCCTTCTTTTTACGACTATAAACGAGGTTGATTTTAGGGCTCATTATCTTCGATTTGTAGATAAAATCTTTGATTTGAAAACACCCTGAATTCTCGTGCGAAATGATCGCTAAGCTAGAGGTTTTAGGAGTTATATGATATGGTTATTGATTTGAATCTTTTTGAAAGCCCTATTTTACCCATATGTAATCAAATCAGTATTAAAATACCAATATTTTAATTACAATATTGCCATCTAAATATGAACCTTTAGATCAATGATCTAATGGTGTAGCTTCTTTCTTACCTTTCTCACAAAAAAAACACCTTTTTTTTACAATAAGCTTACCCACATATATATGGGTTGGAGTTCGCCACAAGGTCTATTTTTCCTACAAAGTGTAGGAAGCGATCTCATTGCGCCATGTGGCATATAGGGTTTTCTTTTACTAAAGGGCATAAAGGTAATTGAATAATTATGTTATTTATGGAAGATTTATCATAAACATAATAAAGAGATTTTGAAGGAAACAAGATATCACATATCAATTCCAAACCTGCAGTTACTTTAAATTACGAAGATCGATTCATGGACAATTTATTCACGTGTTTTATTAGTCACATGTAACACGCCCTGTGATCATTCATGAACATTTTTTTTCACGTTGTGTTTTATTAGCTACATGTTTATTCACTGTGTGTTATAGAAGTTTATGTTTTAAGAAGGACATGTCTCTTTAATTCTTGATGTTGTGTTTTATCAGCTATTGGTTTCATCACGATGTGTTATACCAATTTATGATTCACGAATGACATGTTTTTGTATTTTTTTATTGAAATTGTGGTTTATAAATATTGGGTTCTTCATGATGTGTTATAGTGTATATAACACACCAGAGTAAAAACATCATAACTGTCACCTTTGAACACACTAATGGTACATCTACTATCAAACATAATATTAGGTTCTTCATGATGTGTTATAGTGTAACCTTTGAACACACTAATGTACATCTACTATCAAATTTTTTGTATCCATTTCAAACAAGCAATTTAGATCCAATATATTAAAACACATACTCAATTTTCCCAACAACTATAAAAAAGGAATGCAAACAAACAAACAAATATAACATAAAACACGCTACTTTGCACAGCGTCCAGCAAAAAAAAACCACACCAATCAGTGTCTTCGTCTTCAACACAACCCATTGTCTTCGTGTTCAACACAACCCACTTAATACTTCAAACGCATGATCTAACCAAAAGCAAGTTACAACACATCATGTTCCTGTATAACACTATATAACACACTGGTCTATAAACTGGTATAAACACAACATTCATGTTCCCGTATAACACACTGGTATTAACATACTTTGATTGCTTACAATCAAAACATCTTTGAAACCCTATGCTTGAAGTATATAGAAAAAATACACATTTGCCCGACGATCCCTTCTTGGAACGTTTTTTTGGAATAGATCGAAGCCTCAATTTATTTGCATCGTCTCAATGTTCCAAAATATTTTACTTGTACTAAAATCGACAAGAAAACACATCGACGATGGATTTGCGACTTCTAGAACACAAAAAGAAAACACGATTGTATTTGAGTGTGAATTTGTTATTTAAATCTATGATTCTGGCTAATTTTGGTATGATTGAGTGTTTCCAGATGTGTGTATTTAGCGAGAGAGAAAATAGCATGAATGTAGGGAGGTGGGTTATGTCAACGGTTATTGATTGATTTAAAACACTCATAATGACCAAAACACCCCCAATCTATTAAAACAATTTATTTTTAGCACACAAATATTACTAAAATGGCAACAAGATGATCTCAACCATTAAACACTCTCATCCTATGGCCAAGATTGCTTCCTACACTTTGTAGGAAAAACATACTTTGTAGAGGAACCCCACCATATATATATATATATATATATATATATATATATATATATATATATAATTCAAGTCAACCGAGTCGAACTGAACTGAGCGGACCTTTACTTATGCTCGGTTCGTTTAAAATGGAACTGATCCGAACCGAACACCTTTTTTCAATCGAGCAGAATCGAATGAGCAAATTCCGAACACTTTTTGATTAAGCATCGAAGGAGTCTCGAGCAATTTGAACAGCCCTATGTGTGACGGAATAAGACTACGTTTCCCACCAAAATTAATCTCATATTGTGTAAGGCCCACACTTAGAAACACATGCATCATGTATTATTGCATCATAGTTCTTCTTACAAGGTTTGGCGGCATGGAATGGAGTCCCTTTATTGTGTCATCTCAGCGTTATGTCGCGTCAAGTCAATCAGGGGGCTTTATTTTCTCATGTCAATAAAGCCTATAGTATGGAATAAATCCTCATCAATCATTATTTATTAATCATTTTGTTGTTGTTTACATTTATAACTAATCATTTTTATGTTGTTTATGTTTATAACATTTAAATAAATGAAAATAACATTTAAATAAAAGTATAACATTTAAATTTAAACTAAATAAAAATTTACATTAAAAAACATAACATTTAAATACTAAAACTAGAGGGTTGTAAAAATTAACTAATAATATTTTAATTTTAAAACTAAAGGTATGATAAAGTTATCCAAGTCGGAATCTCTCCAAGCAGCAACGTGATCAAACAACCTTACATACAGTGGTCTGAAGTTAGTACATGTCGCGACAAGCGTTTCATCCTCGAATGTACCATCCTCACGGTTCAATAGCACCTCTCAAAATGTGTACACTTTACACGTAAGTGCATAAACCTTCCTAAAATTTGATTTCTCCCACAAACATTTTCACATACACTTTCATAAAATGTGGACGTAACCCTACTCCAACATTAAGGCGAATCTGAAGGCAATTCTAAATCGACCGTATCCACCCAATTCGTGACCAACGTGATATCCCCATACAGCGGCGTGCCATAGAAAATAAAGAGAGTTTAAGAGTTTCAAAGAGATTGATATTGAAATAAAATAGGTGTCTGTGTTTATATAGATGTAAAATAAAAAAAATGAAAGTAACCATTGTAAAACAGTCAAAATCACATGGCCCCACCAATTTACTTCCGCTATCGACCGCTATTGCAATAGCGGGGTGTCAATAGGGCCCCCCAATAGCGCTCACAGGTTCGAGGTGGAGGGGGTATTGATAAAAAATGGCTGAGGTGGCTGGGCATTAGTGTCACATCCCAACTAGCCTAATAGCTAACAATTAGTAACATAAATTCTAAGTTATATCGCAAGTCTTAGATTGAATTTGTCAGCTATTCCTTAAATGTAAATGGTATTATTGGCCTAATGTAGTCAAAGTTACATTAAATTCAAATGATTGTCATTCAATTCCTAGAATGGGGTATTAGGTATTATTTGATGTAATTTATGAGTAGAGTTATTAAAAAAATTATGAAAAAAATTGTTATTTTGTTTTTCTTTTATCTCTATTTTTTTTCTAAATAAATTTGGATTGATTACAATGGTTTTACATTATCTTAAATTACGACGTAACTTTTCTGTATTTTCTGAATATACTCTTACAACTTGTTTTCTTTCTATGTTTCGATGTGCAAATGCGCTTGTGATATGTTGTGTTATCTACGTTTCCAATTAAATTTTAGTTTAATCTGGCTCGCTGCAACATGCGGGGATTCCCACTAGTTTTAATTCATTTTCATATATTTTAAGCTTTTTTATGTATTCTTTAAAGAAAAGAAATAATTTCATATATACATTTACAAACTCGAAAAAAATCCTATGTACCCAACCAAAACTAATAATATCATGTATACACTTACAAACTTAAAAAATCCATAAATAATCATTTTACCCTTGTTTTTTTTAACTTTAACTTTTTATATATGCTCATCTTTAACTTCATGTTTTTATACAACACATTTTAAGCTTAAACTGAATTTTACCAATCATTATTATTATTATTATTATTATTATTATTATTAAACAATAGTATTCTTCATATATAGTATTTAAGCTGAATAAATTAAGCTAGAAATGAGTAAATATATTATTTGAAGTTAAACATCGTATATGAGATCTCAAAGTTTAAAAAAGGGTAAAATTGTCATTTATTAAATGGTTTCTTAATGGATTTGGTATATATGATATTTCATCTACTTTGTAAGGGTACATATGATATTTATAATTTTGTAAGGATATATATGATATTTTGCAAATTCGTAGGGATATACATGCAGTGAAAGTGTAAAATATAATTTTCCTTAACGTACGAGCGTACCATATAATCTTATGCATGTTATAAAACTCAAAATCCTAATCACGCATGTTGAAAAACCATAATTACGCTTGTCTGAAAAACAATAATCATGCATGTTGAAAAATCATAACCATGCGTGATTATGTTTTTTCAATATGCGTGATTAGGGTTTTGAGTTTTATAACGGTGCGTAATTTCATATCGTACGCTCGTACGTTGAGAAATATTATACGTTAATCCCCCTATATATGTAATTGCCTCTTTAAAAAGGTTATATTTTAGGGGCCCATATTTTCTATACGCAAAGACCCTAAGATTTTCAAGGATTTCGGAGACGGCTTAGGTGAGTCATTAGATTGACAAGATTTTGCAAGAAGACACAATACCACTTGAAGAGTTACCATCCTACAATCTACTTACTCGATAGCGGTTAAATCTGTTTGATCTGACAACATTTTTAGCTACAAAAATATGTTCACTACTTTCTTTTAACACAAATTTGGATCATTGATGGACCATTGGAATATCATCGTGTCACAAGTGGAACCATCCGATCATATCCATCTTCACTAAGCAATAATGCCTATACAACAATTCAGGAGGAAACCCAATAAATCTTGAAAAACCCCCTTGTAGGAATCGAACTCAGGGCCTAATGGTTTCTAAGCCTTATCCCACCCCTAAGATGCCATTAAGTTATAATGCTATGGGCAAATGTTCACTATTTACTATGGGTAAAATGGGTTATTGCCACCTAGTGCTTGATTTGATTTCATTCTGTAAAAGAAAGCAAAAGAAGAAACAATAGTATCATCTGGGTTTGGGAGTGGGTTGATTGTCTAATGAAGCTGAACGATGAATGTGCTACTAATCTTCTTGTGAGTGATCTTATAAAAATTATGCCATCGATTGTTCCAGATTTTGACTTTTTTTATTTAGATTGTAGACGATACCCTCTATTCAGAGGTTCAGAAAAACCCGGTTTCGCACCCGACCCGCGGGTACAGACCCGTTCTAGACCCAAGTATAGAAAAAGAAACGGAACTGGTTCTATCTCTACCCGGTCAAAACCAGGACCCGAACTGGCCAAACCGGTCAAAAACCCGAACTTATCCGAAATCGGTTCCTACCCAGAACTGGTTGTTGACTTTGTTGATCAAACCCGGACCAGGTACCTACCGATTCTAGTTCTTAAAAAAACCTGTTTCGTGCACCTCTACCCTCAACCTGGGATTCTAGGATACGTCCATTAAGCTCAGGCTCATGAATGGTTGGCCATTGATGAATGAGGATTGACCCATTAAGGTTGGGCCTAATCTCTTCCTTACAATGGGGTCTTTACCCACTGTCCCACTTTGGAGTCTTGGCTATACATACCCCTATTTCTTGAGTACACATTTATTTTTCATGTATAGTACTCATGAGTCATGCCACACATAAAATACATGTAGATGATTCCAGCTAACTTGAAGGGTGGTCCCTGAGGTATCGTTTTCAGGTTTTGGTGTTGGTATCCCCGAAGACCAGCTCAAAAAAACGAACAGCTCCACGGAGTCAGCATCTGAGTTTCGGCGCCTCGCTGCATGGAATTTGGTAGCAAGTAGCAACACAGATCATGTTCTCATCCACTTCTAGACCCTATATAGATGTAGAAACCACCACTGGCGGAGCTTCTTTTTTTGCTTGTAGTGTTAAATTTTACCGAAAATTTTCGAAAAAATCATTTTTGTAGCGTAAAATATGGATTTTTAAGAGCCCGGCCCCCACCGTTTTGGATTGTAAGAGTTCACGCCCACCTTGTTTTCGTTCAAAAAACATTTAGACAACCACCATTTAATAGAAGTCATTAGACCTTACGGTTCGAGTGACTAAAGGTCAGGACAAAGTTTGGCTTCTAGAAGATTTCAAGTAAGAATTTAGTTATCCTGAGGATCTAGCATCAAAACAAGCAAGTTGAGAATATAGTTGGGATAAGTAACTTCATCTAAATCCAAAAGGCCCTTAAATGAGACCAAGAACTCTAGTATCCAATAATATGATATGTATTCCTTCAGATATTATAAATTCTTCACAATTTGAAAGTTGAAGAAGCCTTATGAAATTTCAACACTTCATTCATCGTCTCTGTTAACCTTTCACGGTAATCGAACTTAAGATTTGTTTCAAGGTTGTGTGACTCACTGACTTGTGTCCATGGTGCCAGTAGGACTTGTAGAGAACCATAATACATACATAGTACATTGTGTGAATGTGAGCGATGATGCTTCAAAACAGGCCATTAGCATCAAAATGACATCATCATAAACATAAGTCATTTACACAAATTATAAAGCCAGTAAATACTACTAAATGATAGAAATGACATGAATTGGTTTACTCATCAATATTATGAACTAGAAATGAAGGAAACATGAGATTGAGCATTGCAAAATCCAAATCCAACACAGAGACCAAAACTCTAGTTACACCAGTCCAATTTGCAATGTCATAGACATCACTTACAATTTATAAAAAACCTAGTCTTTTAAAAGAGTAATCAGTTTGACAGTTGAAGAAGCCTTGTAGAATTTTAAAACTTCCTTCATAATCTCCATTGACTTTTCATGGTAGTTGACTTTGTCACGCCAACTGAAAACCATTTCCTCTAACTCATTTCCATGTTCCAGTAAAAAACGAGCCATATCTACTTTCCGCTTTTCTGCATTGAACTCAAGAAACTCGACCTGTTTCAAATGACGAGCCAAGACTTCATCTAACTCCCATACTTGTGGCTGAAAAATTTCCTAGATTATCAAACAAGAGCATAAGTTAAGGCGCCGAAACCCACAATAACGTTTGGAACTTCAGAAAATGTATTCATCTACCACTATGAGAAGAGTAATGGTTTGATGATAACAGATTGATTGAAAAATATCAGCCACTATAACATGTCACGTGGTTTCAATTTGTAGTCCAAACCATACCCAAATGTAAAGGTACCTCCTATATGATTTATTTAAAAGAACTGGACCATTCTTCATAATAAATTTTGTAATTATGTTTAACCTACAAACTATTTATGATTTTTTAAATAGCCAGAAAAGTTAACCAGTTGTTATCCTAATCGGCCTGACCTGCCCATATTTCTTGTCTAAAGTTTATCTAAAAGAATGGTGAGGTGCAAGTTCCTGTCTTTTACGCACAATCTTATATCCTATTATGTGTGTGCCAAGAATCATAAATGCATAGTACCCAAAGTTATGTGTGATTGTATGCCTCAAGATTAAGATAAACAATATCATTTTTTGGGATGGGAAGAATGTGCACCTCTTCAATAATCAGATGGAACGACTGCAGATTGGGACAGCATTTGAGGATCTGAATGACTACATTCATGGTGTAGTCGTCAATTGTTGTGGATATCTCTAATGTCTACAGATTGGGAAGAGATACCGGGAAATCTCCATTTGGATCACTTGCAGCAGCACTAATGGCCTATGATAATGACAATAAAGGCAAAGTTTTGGAACAGTTATTTTTGTTGTAATTTGTAAAACTACAGCTTGAAATAGGGTAAATAGGCATGTAGGTATGCAGATGACATGGATTTGATGAAAACCAATGATCTACGAAATGAAAATAACAAAGACCAGAATAAACCCCAAAGGGTAGCTGGTGACCAACAAACATCAAATTCAACTACTCACCACTTTGTAACTTCCATATTTTACTGACTAAATATCACACATTAAGGATTGTGCATTGGTAATTTCAGATATCTCCAAGTATATCTCTTGAAACTATACTAGTAATTGCATTATTAAAGTAACAATTTAACTCCATGCCATGGCATCCAACTAAGAAAAACTGCATAGTTAACTGATCGATGCTATAAATTTGGTCCACAAGATGCATGTGTTTCATTGTTAGTGTAGAGTACTTTAAATCCTTAATAGTCAAAGACATGTATTAAACTGTATACATTTTCTTAAAATAACCCTGCTTATTACATATAGATGAACGAAAATAATGGAAATAAAAAGAATGTATAATGTATGTACCTGGAAGAAAACAAGATTGAGAGACAAAGATTCCACATTAGAAAATCCTACAAACAACTGACACATGGAATAAGCAAACGTTTCAAATGATAATCCTGTATGTGCCATAGCATCAGGGTAAATCACAGCTTTCTTCAAGGACTCTAGGTTTTCAATCGAAAATACAGTCGCTGCATGATCGGCATACTCCAAAAGCACCAGTTTCGGGCAACAAATCTTAGGACAACAAATCTGAAGGCCATCAGGCCCACCAATCAAGCCTGTGTTTTGTATCCTCAGAGTCTTGAGACTAGGAGATGAAATATAAAGATCATCAAGTGAGTGTAATGCACAGTTAATTAAACTCAAATCCTGAAGCAATGGGCACCTTTTGAGAAACTGGTGTACTGAATCATCGTCCCATAATTCAACACTGTTGAGTTGAAGAACCCGAAGTGCCGGAAAACAAGTGACAGTAGGCAAACTTAGACGACATTTATACAAGAACAACCTTAATACCTCCAATGTATCAGATGTTACGAGATTAGGCAATCTGATAACCCCATCATCAACCCTAGGGCTAAAGGACAGGTCAAGTAATTTGACTTTTCGCATAACGGCGGCGTGAATCCATAGCCTTACTGTCGACATATCGTAGTGATTTTCACAACATAAACGAAAGCTCTCCAGATCTAGGTTTGGTCTACCAAAACCCGTCTCACAAACTCTTTGAATTCATTCCTTTTAGAATTTATTAATATTCGAGTGCAATCCAAGTCTAGAGATAGAACAGAAGTCCAGAGAAACCTCCATCGTGTTGACAAAACGCTTGTTCGAACTGCTTCTTCGGTGATGGGAAGACCTGAAAGGATCAACTGGAGAATTGGATCCGGCAGGTTGCTGATCGTATCGACCGCCTCATTTTCGGCTTTTGATTCCTTCATGCTTCTTTCTGTTGATTTGGTGATCGAACTCGCCTACAAGTTTCCCGCCAATACTGAACTTTATGACATCAGGGTTTTCTCCCTATCATTCACGTCCATCTCCATCTATATATATTTTGAATAAAAAAGATCTAATTCAATCTCAACAATATATTCAGACAAATCTTATAAAACATTAAATAATTGAGTCTGAATAAAAATATCTAATTCAATCACAACATTATATTCAAAATTTATAAAACAAAGTAAAGTGCAATTTATAGTTTAGGGGCGGAGTTGCGTTGAGTCCCCAAATGAAATTCTTGGATGCATGAGTCCCTGAGTTAGTCCCTAAAGCTAACGTGGTTAGTATTTGTCGTTAATGAGTTAATACTACCCCGCGCGTTGCCGCGGGATGCTTAAAAGCATTCAAGCCACACAGATGGTCCATGATAACAACAGTATTTCCCTCAAACTTATATTATATCTCCCTCCCTTTTCTATTTTGTTTTCTGCAAGTCTTGTATACGAAATTTTAAATGTCTTCATGCAACTCTGGTTGTTTGTAGTGGTTTAATTTTCTGTTACACAACTTGCTGGACAACAAAACTGCATTTTTACACATTTCACATGGTAGAACAATAGAACTGCATATTGAAATAAACCAAACCTTTCATATGAACTTTGATTTTTTATACATTTCATTGGTTTCGAAAGACAAAGTGAAACCTGAATTTACTCATTACTCAAGCATGGTACGCTTAATATAACTTTTCCCTGGCATTTCAACTCAGCACCACCGTCTAATCACGTTACAACCCAACTACTCTGAAACCCAAGGGTCAAAACATATGTAAACGTCGGTCTGACCGGAATATCCGTCGGTCTAGGGCCATCATCCATCCTTTGGTCAACCTTCGCCGTTCACAATTCCGGCACCGTCGTGACTCGGTTGCGGAGTCAATTCTATAACTCGTTACACGACGCGTTCACTAAAATGGGTTTCATTATGTGATACGTGTTATGATTTCTCGTGGCTGATGAGAGTGGCAATGCCGAGAGCGGCATTTAATCTTGCCGAAGGTTAGACAATGTCGTTACGACCGGAGAATTGGTTGATTTCGGTGGATTTGATGGGAAGTTTTGCATTACGTTTGCGCCGACGGATTTGTCACTTTGATCATCGGTAATGTCCAACAGCAAGAGACATCTGTCGGTTATGATATTAGTAAATCGGTTGTCAGTTTTCTGCCCATCTTGCAATTCTAAACCAAAACAGATCCAAATGCATGCACAAAAATCAAACAAAAACACATGTAATCAAGAGCAATTCCGGGATTCGTAACCGTCACCTCTGTCTCTGGCAAGTCATACACCTCTTCATCTTCAGCAATTTGGAACCGTGGCCTCTTCGTTATTATGTTAATCATATGGTTACAGATTCAATCACGCAATTTCAAATCTAAATAAGACCAAATTACACAAAAATCAAACAAAAACACATATGATGAAGAACAAAATTCAGAGAAAAGGACTATAGATATTAGATACCTTGGAATATATGAAGCAAAACAGGGACGAATAAGAATATAAGAGAAGATTTCTTTGGATTGTTGTTGTAAATTGTGATGAATATGAATATGAATATACGGCATCTTGCCCAACCTTGACCTGAAACGCAATAACCGTTGATGGAAACGTTGTTTTTCAAATAAAAGGGCGCCAACAACCTATTGTTTGGACAGAAGAAGACATTAGCGGAAAAATACTAAGTGGGGAGAAGTTGGTTGGCTTTTGAATTTGATTGTGTTAAGTGCACGTCGATCCACAAACGAAAAGGAATGTGTCGCTTCAATTTGTCATGCTTCACAAAGGAAAAGCATGTGAGGATATTTGATTAAGTACACGTCGATTCACAAATGGAAAGGAATGTGCCGCTTCAATGTGAGGGGAAGTTTGTATATTAAATAAACAAAGGGGTGCATTTCATTCATTTGTGATGAAGGTTTTGAACCAACGTTCCCATTCACAACTTAAATTCATGGAACGTTTCAACGAAAGGGTACAACGTTTTGGAAGAGATGGACACCTTATATGTGTTAAATTAAAATCAAAAGGACATAACTCAAGTTGGTAATTGTATAAAGATGTAATATAAACACACCTCCACTAATCCTATCCACCTTCATTTGCATCCCCTGCCAATACTTTCCACCTTTTCCTTCTCCGATCTCCACCACTAACGTACTCTGATCACTACCACCAACTCCGATCACCACCACCAAGTCTCTGATCACCTTAATCATTCCATCTATTTTGCAAGTTGTCATACCTTTGTAACGAGTTTGATGCGAAAGTTTTACAATGATCATTCAAAATGATCATTCAAAATATAATGTAACAATATGGTTTTGATATAAAACTTTTTGAGCCAGTTAAAACTTTCAAAGTTTGATGCTTTTAAATGTATGTGCTTCTTTCTCATGTATGTGATATGAAATCGACTACTTAGGCTAGACACTTTGTTTAATTCTACTTGTCCCGTTAAGTGAACAGGTCGAAAGCCACCAAACTAGTATTTAATATGTTTTACATACGGAATTGTTGTAATGAAGTCCACGTGTCATTTTTGGAATTGTTGTAATGAAGTCAACGTGTCATTTTTGGAATTGTTGTAATGAAGTTAACATGTCGTTAGTTTAAAAGAGAGCTTTTTTCAAGAAGACATAACAAGACTTGAAGAGTTACCATCCGACAATCTTCTTAGTCGATTGCAGTTTACACTTCCAGCTAAAAAGAGATTCACTATTTTTTACTATGGAATAAATGTTTTCCATACCACCTACCGCTTGATTTGATTTTCTGTAACAGAAAGCAAAAACAAAAAGTATTTTTTTTTCTGGGTGTGGCTGGGTGGGTTGATTGTCTAATGAAGCATGAATGTGCTACAGTTGTCTTCTTCTTTGACTTCTTTGTTTAAATTGTACACGATAATTTCGATCTAGATTACGTCCATTAGGATTAGGCCCATTAATGATTGGCCGATTAGGGTTCAACCTAGGGCTATTCACGAGCCGAACCGAGCCGAGCTAGGGCAAAACTCAGGCTCAGCTCGATATAAACCGAATTGGCTCGGATCGGATTTGAAACCGAGCTGGAAATCTAAGCATGAATGTGCCACAATTCTTCTTAATGAATCTTGCTCCCTCATGGGACTCATCTCCTCTTTAACTTCGTAGAAACCTTATACAGTCATACTCTCTCTCAATTACATATTTATTTCTCATACACAGAACTCATGATGCACATACATATGCAAAGCATATCTGGATGATTCCAACTGGCTTGATTATCGGAAGATGGTCCACGAGGCTTCGTCCTCGGGAGCCCTTCTAACAGTTCATTTTGGTGTTGACAACCCGAAGATGAAATCCTGGAAGACCAAAAACAAATCCCAAAATCAATGCTTACCAGAAGAAGTTGCTTAATCCAAATCACTCAATGCCATGATTATTTTATTCAAATAAAATCATTTACGCAACCACCATTTAAAAGAAGTCAAGAACTCACTAGACCTTGAACATTAAGTGTCAACACTTTTAGAAGGTTCGAATTACAAAGGTAAGGACAAAGTTTTGCTTAGAGAAGATTCCAAGTAAGAACTTAGTTGAGTAACATGCAACATTATATATCACTAACAATTTATAGAAAACCTAGTCTTTTAGAAGAGTAATAAGTTTGACGGTTGAAGAAGCCATGTCAAACTTCAACACTTCCTTCATAGTCTCCGTTGACTTTTCATGGTAGTTGACTTTGCCACGCCAACTAAAAACCATTTCCTCCAACTCATTTCCATGTTCCAGTAAGAAACGAGCCATGTCTAGTTTCTGTTGTTCTCCATTGAACTCAAGAAACTCGACCCGTTTCAAATGACGAGTCAAGACCTCATCTAACTTCCATACTTCCGGCCAAAAAGTCTCCTAGATCATCAAACAGAAGTATAAGTTGAGGGGCCAAAACCCACAATAAAATTTAGAACTAAAAAAATGTATTCATCTACTATGCTAACTAAAGTTGTCAAGTTTTTTTCACCAAAAAGATAGTTTGTTTCATGCGCACTTTCAACCCAATTAGGTGAAAGCAGGTCAATGTAGCTAATTATTTGATGATAACGGGTTAAATGAAAATATAAGCTAATAAAATGTGCCACATGGTTTCAAATGGTAGCCCATAGCATTCTCAAAAGGAACATCCTATATGATTTATTTAGAGAATTAGATCACTATCTCATGATAACTTTTGTTATCCTGTTTAACCTATTAACCATTTACAAAATCTAAAAAAATGGCCAAAAAAGTTAACCGGTTGCTATCCCAACCTGCCCATATTTCTTGTCTAAAGTTTTTCTAAAAAAGACTGTTGAGAGTGCAAGTTTCTTTCTTTCACACACACAATCATATATCCTATTACATATGTATGCCAAGAATCAGAAATACATAGTACCCCTGGCAATGTGTGATTGTATGCATCACTGTAATGAGACACAAACAGTATATATTATTATATGGGATGAGAAAAAAATTGTACCTCTTCAATAATCAAATGGAAAGACTCCAGAACGGGAGAACATCTGAGGATCCGGATGACTACATTCATGGTGTAGTCATCAATTGTTGTGGATATCTCTAACGTCTTCAGATTGGGAAGGGACGTCGTGGAAACTCCATTTGGATCATGTGCAGTACTAATGGCCTATGATAATGGCAGTAGAAGTAAAGTAATTATTGTTGGTGTGTAACTGTAGGTTGGAAATACAATAAATAGGCATGTAGGCAAGCTGATATAGATTTGATGAAAACCAATGATCTACGAGCTGAAGAATAACATCGACCTGATTATATATCACACATTAAATTCAACTACTCAGCAGTTTGTAACTTGTACATTTTACTGATTAATTATCACACATTAAGGATTGTGCACATAGTACTTTCAGATATCTCCATCAAGTATATCTCTTGATACTAAATAAGTAATTGCATTATTTAAAGTACCATTTTTAGAAAGGCAACCTACATGGAATATACATATAACAAGTTTACTCCATGGCATCCAACTAAGAAAAACTGCAAATTTAACTTAATAACTAATGCTATAGATTTCGTCCACAGGATGCCAGTGTTTCACTGGTAATGTAGAGTACTTTAATTGTTAATAGTCAAAGACATGTATCAAAACTGTATACAAGGCAATTACTCAAACATGAGAAAACAAGTACAAAAAGCAGGTGCGGCTGAAGAAGACTTGCATGTTGTAGAACTTGCAATATCAATATAATAAAATTAGAATTCAAAATCTGGTGGCCAGTTATAGTCTTGTAGATAATACTAAATGTTACAGCTAGTGTTCTAATCTTAAGTTGCATAGAGTCTTCTAATTGTTGGTTCAGGCCACACTCGAGTCACACTAATACACACACAAAATATAATATATGTATACGTGAATATGCAAATGGAGAAAGCTTCTGTATTCGAATTGAAAGATGGGTACGTAATAAATGCTAATGCTACTCCTATATATATTAAATACAAAAAACATGCTAAATAAACCGACTAGTTGCTGAATTTTAGAGCTACTCCAACGATGCCCAACGGCAACTCACACGATCAGGTGCAACAAACCCGGTCAACCTTGACCAAGTTTTATTAATTAGGAAATTCCCACATGATATTCTCCTCCATGCAACTTTCAGTTCCGGCGTACTACTAAGTACGCGTCAAAACAAACATCATATTGATAACTTATCCAAAGGGTCATTGACCCGATGACCCGTAAACCAACCCGATTAATCCAACACTATTCACTGGTCCTCTGTGGTGTTTTGTTTAATCTATTGTGGCCGTTCAAAAAAGTAACTTAAGATCCTGAAGTTGACATGTTCTTAAGCAACCTTGCTTATTGCATATAGATAACGAAAACAACTTACATAAAAAGAATATATGTATATCTACCTGAATGAAAAAGAGGTTGAGAGACAGATTCCACATGAGAAACTCCTGCAAACATCTGACATATGCTGGCACCATATGATTCAAAGGTTAATTCTCTATGTGTAATACCATCAGGGTAAATCACAGCTTTTGTCAAGAAGTCTAGATTTTCGATTAAAAATTCATCCGCCGAGTGACCTGCATACTCTAAAAACACCAGTTTTGGGCAAAAAATATGAAGGTAGACACACAAGCCATGGTTTTGATACGAACCGCCATAACCAAACCTTTCGGTATAAGTACCAATATTCCGATTATGAAGTCTCAAGAGTCTTGAGATTTAGGCATGAAATACAAAGATCTTCATTTGAGTATGAGAAGCAGTCAATCAAACTCAAATCCTCAAGCAATGGGCAGCTTTTGAGAAACGGTTGTACCGAATCACCATTGAATAATTCAACGCTGTTGAGTTGAAGAACCCTAAGTACCGGAAAACCGGTGACAGTAGGCAAACTTAGAGGACATGCATACAAATACAACCTTAATTCTTCCAATGTATCGCATGTTACCAGACAATGGGGAAACTCGATAAACTCATCATCATCAACCTCAAGGCCCTCAACCTCAACCCTAGGGCTAAAAGACAAGTCAAGCAATTTAACTTTACGCAAACGGCGGCGTGAATCCACCGCCCTACCGTTGACGTATCATAGTAATCTGCACAGCGTCAACGAAAACTATCCAAATCTAGGGTTTGGTCTACCAAAACTCGATCCACAATCTCTTTGAATTCACTCTCGTTGAAATTTATTAGTTTTAGAGTAGAATCTACGTCTAGAGATTGAAGTGAAGTCCACAAATACCTCCATCGTTTCGACAAAACGCTGTTCGAACTGTTCTTCGGTGGTTGGAAGCGTGAAAGGATTAAGTGGAGAATTGGATCCGGCAGGTTGCTGATCGTATCCACCGCCTTCTTGCGTTTTGATGCTTTGTTTCGCTTGAATTTCTTCATGCTTCTTCTGTCGATTTGGTGATCGAAATCACACTGCCATTGTTACAGACAGAGCTTTGATGAAATCGCCTATACGTTGTTTCACGTCAAAGCTCAACTTTATGACATCAATGCCTTAAGCGGTGGTTTTCTCCGTATCATTTCAATAGTTATTTCAAAATGTTTAAATAATAATATCTAGTTAGGCTTCGCAACGGTCAACTGTTTAGTACTGGTCGTCACAATATCGCAATTGAAAGAAAAAATGAAAAACAATTATTGAGTGGCAAGGTATCACATTTGAAATCAAAAACCCGAAAACTAACTTTGTAATATTTAACATATAAAAAAGGTTGCTGCTAAAAGGCCAGATTCCATGATTTATTTGTTTAAGTCTTCTAGCGAAACATGGATGTTTTATGTATATTATCTTGATATAAATGTAAAATATATATTAGACAGTGAGTTGGACTAAAAGTTATACACTTAAGTAAAACCTTAAAAGTTATACACTTGAACGATGGAGACACAAAGATGGTTAATTATGAAAGAATTAATCTATGCTAAAAACAAAAGGGGTGTGACAGGGTTGGCCCGTTAGTGTTATTGGGTTAGGTGACTGCTTAGGGTCTCCGAAAAAATAGGGCCTCCATAATTTAAAAATGATATATTTTTTTAAAAAGAATATTATATTTACAGTGATATTTGTTAACATTAATATAAGTGTAGTCTAGTGGTAAGAACAAGTTTTGGTTTTTGTGGAGGGTTGGGTTGAATCCCACCTGCTACCATTTTAAAAATTATTAATCATCTCACTCGCCCTTTTAGTAAAGGGTTATAAATGCATATTTTTTAATCACTACTCCTAATTTAATAAGCTATAAAATTTTTGCCCACACAATTTTAACAGGTATGTACATGTAAAATTTTATTAAAAAAAATCGTTTCTAATTAATAACAACAATATACTCAAAACAAGTAGCATGTTTTAGTTTCTTTCACACATGATATAAGTTGTTATTTGTTAGGTTAAACTCTTTTGACCAACTTAGATTTGATTTATGTATTGGATACCCAACATTATTTGATTAGGGAAATCATCTAGTTTATATAATGGTTAAGTACTTTATAAGTTTCTTCCTAATATGTTTCATGTCAGATAAAAACCGAACTTACGAGCCAAAAAAATTAAAAGGGCCTCAAATTTTTAACTCGCTTTGGGCCTCTAAAATTCTAGGACCGGCCCTGGGTGGTGATTTTAATAAGTTAAAAGCAGGGCCGTCCTCAAAAATCAAAAAAAAATTTTTGGCCCTGTTCGAGATAAAAAAATTGAGCCCTATTCGCAAATATTCATACAATATATACTCATCAATCATTCAGCTAAATTTATAAATACTAAAAACCCATAATACTACGATAATTGTTATGAAATAGATAAAACAAATTAACAAAAAATGAAGGGGTATGGTCCCAAAAACCATGCGTCAATCAAGGAAACCATACCCACTATTAACTGCTAAGAGACCTTGCACAGACTTATCTGCCAAAGAAAGACCTACTAAAACTCTGCGCCAAGTATCCAAAGAAGGGAAGGATCACTTAACTACCTTGCGCGGGCTCGCGCAAGGTTCAAAGTTAACCTTGATCAATTTACTTAGATAACGCTTCATGTGCAAACCTTGTGCAGATGTGCATATCAGAGCAAGTACTCGCCAAACGTTGCGATAGGCAGCAGGGAGAGGAAAGAAGATCAGTTAACCAACTTGCGCCTCTCGCGCAAGGAAACAGTTAATCCTGAGAAACTTTCTTTAGCAAAAATCCTTGAGTTGGTGCAGAGGCAAAGAGAATCTTTTCTGTTGTAACAGAATGTACACGTGGCGAGCAACAGATGGGTAACAGCTATGAAACCTTCTAGAAGCCACTAATACCCAATCGTGCAAGCATCTTTTCGGTTATAACCAATTGCCACGTGGCAGCATCTGGACGACTGAGAAAGATCACGGTGATGGCATGCTCACATTTATAAAATGTAGTGATCTCATGATGACAAGTGGCACCTCCTTAACCGTTGATGAGCTCACGATCCGTGTGCACTAATGGATTGCCACAAACTTAACAGATAGCAAAAGATTCCGTTAAAGTTACCATCTCTCATTTTGGCGCCCAAACTCTGGCTATAAATAAGTAACTTGGACTTCAAGTAGAAGGTATTCACTCTCAACTACTCTTTCTCTTACTTCACTTTACTTCCGGCTACCTGTACTTATCCTCACGCCGGAGGGTGGTCATGGAGAGAACCCCTTCTCCCCTTGGCGAGCTGACGATGTTCTGTTTTGCAAGATCAGTCGGAGTACTGTACGTCCATTATCATCACGAAACCAAGCGAATGAATAACCCCTTTATGCAGAGCCCATTCCATAGATCTACTCAGATTCAGGTCTGGTTGATCTAGGGTTTCTTCATTGGCGCCCACCGACTTTCTTTTCTTTCTCATCTTTCGTTTCGTTTCACCTAGATCTACAGCTTCATGGCTGATGGATCATCATTTCCAGGTCCTCGATCGAAGATTCGTCGTGTAATCGGCGCTCCTCAGATCGACGGAGAGATTGTTGAAGATCGTCCGGCGAAGCTGATGTTCCGTATGATCCTGATCATGCGAGCATTCCAGTAACGCCAGCGACTCCTCATGTTGACGTTGCATCATTACTCCTGCCTGGAGAAACTCTATTATCATGGTTGATTAAGTCCCAAACTGCTCATAATGCCATGTATGCTCAGTTATGTGCTCAAACCGGAACTACAGCTTTTCAAGCTCCGGTTAGTGCACCTCAGGCTCGTGCTTCGCCGGCGCCGAAAGCGTTGAGTTACGGAACTCAGAAACAGGTTCGTGCACCTTCGCATGTATCTGTGGATGGAACTGAGATGTACTCTAAAACCAGAAATGATTCTGTTCATTCTGGTAACAGAAATCAGGAAGAAAACGTCCAGCGAGACCTTCAGTTCACTCACGTTTGGGCCTGCGATCGTCATAGAAGCGGGACACCCAACACGATGAGTATGATAAGACCTATGAAGAAGGAGATAGTGCAAGTGTTTTCAATCGTTTATCTGCAGATCATGCCAGTTATAAACCTAGGATCCGAGCAATGTATAATCCTGAGGCGGAACATGATTACAACTTGATTTACCGACCTGCTGAAGCTGCAGAACAATCAAAATTTGTAAAGGAAACCGCCCTAGCTCCGCTAGACCGAGCAAAATTGCCATCAAACGTTGGTAAGTTCAATGGATTGTCAGATCCAGATGATCACATGCGTCTGTTTACAGGCGCAAGACTTCTTGGAGGATGAACTCTACCTATGTGGTGCCATCTATTCGTTCAAACCTTAACTGGAGTTACGCGACTCTGGTTCGAAAACTTACCAACAGGTAAGCTCTCCTCATGGAATGATCTCAAGGAAAAATTTCTTACTCATTTCAGTCAGCAGCATTGTCACACCCCGACCCGCAGCGGAAAAGGTGATCGAGGCATGATTGGGTTTTCATCAAAGCTCATGACATTTATTGTAATGTTTCATATTTATTATTACAATTTAAAGGGAAATCATACAATCATAATTACAACATGTTCTACACATCTTTCTAGACTTTATTATTTTCTTCTAAGGCATTTCCTATGTTTTCCTTGCTTCATCCTGTTCACCTGTATCATGTGTAAAAATGGTTTTTGGATCAACAAAAAAAGTTGGCGAGTGAATCCTATGAAAAACATTTAAACAAGTTTATTGAATTGATTATAAATAAAGTGCGTAACCACATATGAGTAAATATAGATGTAAACTTATTCACAAATCACTTAATATTAAATAATGCACACACATACAATAATAGATTGTTTAGAGGTACGCGTTGCTCAACTCGTCTCCCACGAGGAACTGATGGGCCTAATGAATGAGTTTTGAGGCACGCGTTGTTCTACGAACTGATGGGCCTAATGAATGAGTTTTAAGGCACGCGTTGTTCAACTCGTCTCCCACGAGGAACTGATGGGCCTAACAAATAATTTGCATACAACTTGACAATATGTAATACTTAACTACAAACAATATTTACATTCTAAGTTTAGATCATAATATGGTATAGCACGAGTTTGAATTAACGAATTAGTTTAAGTGACACATGATACACCCCAAAACGTGTAATTAAAAAGGGGAGTTGTAAGATTCACTCACATTGGGTGCGTTCGGTTGATGATGTTGAATGCGCACGAAGTTGGATTTAACCACGAGTGAAACTAACCTAGATAATAACATAATGGTTCGGTAAATAAGCGGATTTTATAATCAATTTTAGTAGGATTATTGGATATATTTTTGTGAGTTTAAGGCTATTTTCTAACTTTAAAAATGTTATTTTTAAGTATCTTTAATTTAAATAAATAAATAAAAGAAATAAAAAAAATGTTGACTTTTGACCGTTGACCATAAGTGTTGACTGTTTGACCATAAGCGTTGACTGTTTGACCGGTTTTATTGTGTGTATGTATGCGCCGGGCAGGACTCGAACCCGAGACCTCCCGTACGCGTGCACGCAGCTCTACCAACTGAGCTACATGTCTAACCCGAAATATTTCTGTTTTTAATTATATTTATATACTAATTAAGTTAATCCGAAAATCACTTATTTTAAAATAAGGATTTAATGTATCGACTCGGTGCTCTCTACAGGTCTCGAACCCGGGACCTGTGGTTTAGTTTGGCACACAGTCCACCGCTGGACTGTGTGTCTAACTTGGTAAATATTCTGATTTTTATTATACTTAACATCTTACTGAGTTAACCCGGTTCGGTTAAAAAAAAGCATTTTATTACAGCGAATGTGTGTGTGTCAAGGATCGAACTCGGGACGTATGCATATTGTTTGCACACAGTCCACCGCTGGACTGTGTGTCTAACCCGTTCATAATATTGATTTTAATTAATCTTATATCTTACACGACTTCGTCTTCTTCGTTCAAAACACAGACAACGGTTAACTAACTGTTATTTGTTAAATTAATTTAACGAACATTATGAGCAATCGTAATGTAATGAACAGAAAAAGGTTTGGGGATTGATTGTACCGAACTGATCGTCTTTCTTCAGAAGTCCGGCAAAGATCGTCGGCTCTGTTTTGGGATCTCCTTCTGTTCGAATTCAATAATCAGTTTGGATGAATTAGATGTGAAACTGAACCACTGGGTAACGATTATCAGTAGGTTACATGATCATACCGGTTAACAGCGAGATTCTGAAACTTTCAGAAGTTTTCCGGCGAAAACAGAAAAATCTGGCAATGTCGTCTGGGGTTGATTCTGAGTGATGGAGTGGTGTTAGAATTTGTCTAATAATGGAATGAAACAGAAAAATCGAGGTAATTACCGTGTAGATGAAAGTCCCGGTTTTCCAGCGACTTGCAGAGAATTCCGGCGAGTGAAATTTCTTTCGACAGAGATTCTTCAGAGGTTTAAGGTGAGTGTGGGTGATGTCAGTATAAGCTCTAAGATCTTATTTTAGAGTAAGAAGAAAGGATGGATTGAACTCGGTTTTCCGGCGATAATTTCCGGTTACTTTACAGAGAAATCCGGCGACTGCGGCGAAGTTTTCTGAGTGAAATGAAGAGTGTGATTTTGATAAAACTCGCGAGCACACTGAATGAATAAAGTATAACTCAGGTTTAAGTGTATTTCCGGTTTCGAATTCAAGTTCTTCGGTTACGATTTGATGATTTGAATCAAAGACCTTAAAGTTTTCAGCTATAACCGACGCTGGTATAATTGTATCCGTTATGCCAAAATATAACGTCAATGATTGATGATTTCGTCGGGATTTCCGGCGAGAGTGACTGGGTTTGATTTCCAACTTTATTTTATGTATTATTTGTTTCAAATAATCAACAAGAAACACAAGTGGCGGAGTGGTTGGATGTGTGTGTGTTAAGGCTTGGATGATCCTCGGCTGACCCAGGTTCGAAACCCGGCTTCAGCATTTTATTTTTAAATCACTATTTTTAATACATTTTCAAATATAAATTTTATATTCTAATATACTTATTAATTATGTATCGTTTAAAATTAATTTGAGCATTAAATATGCAACGAAATTTTTAACTGGTTGTTCGGTTAATAAACGAAGCGGGTTTGGTAAATCCGGTTTTTGACGGATGTTACAGTATCCCCTACTTTTAGAAATTTCGTCCCGAAATTTAAGTAGTGGCATGTTTGTCTAAAAAGGATGGTGTTTAATTTGACAGTTACATACTTAGAAAGGAGTAAGAGTTTAAATTTTTGTTTGAGGCGGTAACGTTCCTTGTAAGGGTTGAGTACCCTGCTACAGGAATCGCTTTTTGATGCCTAAGATAATGAATATTGATAAACAGAGTTGATTGACTAAATATGATTTCATGCGCAAGAGTTTTGATATGTTTGGAAAGATAAGGTTATATCCTAAAACAAAACTTCTAATACTAAAACCTACATGGAACTTCTCATAACCGCCTGACAATGCCTCTGATCCTTTGACAAGAATACTTATATATAGGAAGTACCAGCGGCGTATCCACCATATTCTTGTCAAATTTTCATTGGTTTTATCAGTAAGTTATGATTGGTTCTATGATGTGACTCTAGAACATAAATAACACAAACAACCAATATCTGAATCCTAATTCTGATAGCATACATGTTTGAATGGTGACAGTTCCTATCTCGTTTGTTATGATGGAGAAATTAGTTTATGTAGAAATAGAACACAATCCAATTTCTTTAAATAATGAGATGATATGAATGCTAAATCAATGAGTATAACACAAACTTCAACCAAGACAATACTAAATCCTACATGGAACTTCTCATAACCGCCTGATAATGCCTCTGATCCTTTGACAAGAATACTTATATATAGGAAGTACCAGCGGCGTATCCACCATATTCTTGTCAAATTTTCATTGGTTTTATCCGTAAGTTATGATTAGTTCTATGTGACTCTAAAACATAAACAAACACAATCACCCAAAACTTGAGTCTTAATTCTGATAGCATACATGTTTGAATGATGACAGTACCTTTCTCGTTTGTTATGATGGAGAGGTTAGTCCATGTAGAAGTGAGACACAGCTCAACTTCTTTAAATGTTGAGATTGTAATACGTTGAGATGTATGATGATATGAATGTTAAATCAATGAGTATAAAACAAAACTGAAATAGTAATTTGCATTAAGATTCTTGGATATAATTCCAATTTAAAATCGAGACACGTGAAAATTGAGATAACATAAAGAAAAACATAAAACTAAGCGGTTGGAGTTGAATCTTGATTTTTGGTGAAGGGGACTAGTTGGGTGGTTTCGTTTGGACCGTCATTATCTTCAACAGGGTTGGCGTTGATGTTGAAAACTCTTCCTCTTGCTGGTGGCCTAGTGATTAGGTTTCCTTGATTTGCTTGGTTAACTGGGTTTGCTTGAGCTTGGGCGTTTATGATGTTAACCAATCGAGGGCACGTGTTTCTAAAGTGGGTAGGGTCGCCACAATTGAAACAAGCTCGAACATATGGGAACATGGGGTATTGGGGTTGTTGATATGTTTGGATCATGTTTTGAGTAGGGGGTGAGGTTTGGTTTTGAGGAGTGCGGCAAACCTTGCTCAAATGACCATAGCGTCCACAATTCGCACATAGTCGACAAGGTAAGGTAGATGGTTGGTGATAAAAACAGGTGTTACATTGAGGGTGAGGTCCAAGGTAAGGTTTCTTATTTGGGTAAGTTGAGTTGGGTGCTACTTGAGTGATTGGGATAGCTTGGAGGGGTACGGCTTGTGAGGCTGGTTGGTTGCGTTGGGTGACAGCGAAAAGTTGCCCATCTCGCTTTCTCTTGGAAATGGGTTGAGAAGGGGATTCGGTTTGGGTGGAGTTTGAGGTTTCAGTCGATGCTTTATCCTTCTTCTTCTCCTCCTTGAAGTCCTTATTCCGTATGCGGTTCTCGGTGAGCTCTGTAGCTAACTCCATTGCTGCTTCCAAGGTTACAGGTGTGGTACTTATTACAGAGTCTTGAATCTTTGAAGGAAGACCTCGAATGTAGTGCTCGATCAAACGGTAGAGGGGAGTGAACAAGTTGGGAACCATTTGATTTAACTCAAGGAATCTTTTGTTGTACGTGGTGTGATCGCCTTCCTTTTGTTTCAACGAATAGAACTCATCCTCTAATTTCTTGATTTCGCTCCTTGGGCAAAACCGTCTTGTCATGATTTCCTTCAACTCTTCCCAAGTCAAAGTCATAGCATCTTCAACACCTCGTTTAGCTTTCTCTGTATTCCACCATGTAAGTGCTATTCCAAGTAAATGACCAGTAGCATATCGCACTTTACGATCATCGGGGCAATCACAATTTAGAAAAGTGTTCTCCATTTCTTCAAACCAATGGAGGAGAGCGGTGACACCTTCAGTCCCTTCGTATTTTGGAGGGTCGCAGGATTTGAAATGCTTGTAGGTGCATTTAGTGATATTTGAGGCAGGGTTGATAACATTTTGATCTTCTTGGTTGACAGGATTAGTGGTAAGGGCTTGTTGGACTTGAATTACAATGTTGGGTATTACGGCAGCCGTTTGTTGAGCGATTTGGGCAGCCATGCGCTCGCGGGCTTTTCCTGATCTCATCTTCCTACGAGCGAGGCTAGAAGACATCTACAAGGAATACATATCAAGAGTATGAGTTGGATGCTTTAGGGATCTTGTGTCGTATTTAGGAATGAACATTTATAAAATAAATATAAAATAATAAATCTACTACATCCATAGGATGTCTTGGGCTTTGCTCGTAATTGGGCCTTGCATGCCGCCATACTTCACCTTCGTAATCATGTGGGCCCCCATGATTACCGGGTTTTTCATATGGTTCACATGTGTTAGCCTGGTTACGTACACTAAAACCCGGAGAAAATCGAGAAATATGTAACTTATGATATTCGGAATGTGTCCAGGTGTGGACGCGGTGACACCTCAAAGTGGGGTTAGTTCGAACGACGTTTGGTGTGGCATGCTTTGGCCTAATAGGTCCTTCGTACTCTCATCGTTAGTCCCCAGGTAGGCAAACTGGTCCGTTATATTGGATTTATACGAATGCCAACCTAGACAGGACGTTCCGACTACCGGTACTTGTACCCTTACAGTTACTACATGCCCGTCGCAGAACTCACTTTGATGAGATTTGAAAAATAAAAATGCGACAAAATTTTGAATAACGGAAGTATGGAGATGATTTGAATATGTGAACATTGAAATATGTATGATGAATGTGAATGTAAGTATGTATGTTTGACTGTAAGTATAATTCACTATGTATCACAAAATGTAATATTGGAAATGTTTGCATGCATTTGTCTATGTAATGAATATGAAACAAATAAATATCATAAGTTTGCATGTAACCACATAAACAATTAAAATATAGTCAACTATAGTATAGGCTCTAAGGGTCTAATAACCTATCCTATATCCCTATAGTCAAAAGCTCTGATACCAATCTGTCACACTCCGACCCGCAGCGGAAAAGGTGATCGAGGCATGATTGGGTTTTCATCAAAGCTCATGACATTTATTGTAACGTTTCATATTTATTATTACAATTTAAAGGGAAATCATACAATTATAATTACAACATGTTCTACACATCTTTTTAGACTTCATTATTTTCTTCTAAGGCATTTCCTATGTTTTCCTTGCTTCATCCTGTTCACCTGTATCATGTGTAAAAATGGTTTTTGGATCAACAAAAAAAGTTGGCGAGTGAATCCTATGAAAAACATTTAAACAAGTTTATTGAATTGATTATAAATAAAGTGCGTAACCACATATGAGTAAATATAGATGTAAACTTATTCACAAATCACTTAATATTAAATAATGCACACACATACAATAATAGATTGTTTTGAGGCACGCGTTGCTCAACTCGTCTCCCACGAGGAACTGATGGGCCTAATGAATGAGTTTTGAGGCACGCGTTGTTCTACGAACTTATGGGCCTAATGAATGAGTTTTAAGGCACGCGTTGTTCAACTCGTCTCCCACGAGGAACTGATGGGCCTAACAAATAATTTGCATACAACTTGAGAAGTATGTAATACTTAACTACAAACAATATTTACATTCTAAGTTTAGATCATAATATGGTATAGCACGAGTTTGAATTAACGAATTAGTTTAAGTGACACATGATACACCCAAAACGTGTAATTAAAAGGGGAGTTGTAAGATTCAATCACATTGGGTGCGTTCGGTTAATGATGTTGAATGCGCACGAAGTTGGATTTAACCACGAGTGAAACTAACCTTGATAATAACATAATGGTTCGGTAAATAAGCGGATTTTATTAACCAATTTTAGTAGGATTATTGGATATATTTTTGTGAGTTTAAGGCTATTTTCTAACTTTAAAAATGTTATTTTTAAGTATCTTTAATTTAAATAAATAAATAAAAGAAATAAAAAGAATGTTGACTTTTGACCGTTGACCATAAGTGTTGACTGTTTGACCATAAGCGTTGACTGTTTGACCGGTTTTATTGTGTGTATGTATGCGCCGGGCAGGACTCGAACCCGAGACCTCCCGTACGCGTGCACGCAGCTCTACCAACTGAGCTACGTGTCTAACCCGAAATATTTCTGTTTTTAATTATATTTATATACTAATTAAGTTAATCCGAAAATCACTTATTTTAAAATAAGGATTTAATGCATCGACTCGGTGCTCTCTACAGTTCTCGAACCCGGGACCTGTGGTTTAGTTTGGCACACAGTCCACCGCTGGACTGTGTGTCTAACTTGGTAAATATTCTGATTTTTATTATACTTAACATCTTACTGAGTTAACCCGGTTCGGTTAAAAAAAAGCATTTTATTACAGCGAATGTGTGTGTGTCAAGGATCGAACTCGGGACGTATGCATATTGTTTGCACACAGTCCACCGCTGGACTGTGTGTCTAACGGTTCATAATATTGATTTTAATTAATCTTATATCTTACACGACTTCGTCTTCTTCGTTCAAAACACAGACAACGGTTAACTAACTGTTATTTGTTAAATTAATTTAACGAACATTATGAGCAATCGTAATGTAATGAACAGAAAAAGGTTTGGGGATTGATTGTAACAAACTGATCGTCTTTCTTCAGAAGTCCGGCAAAGATCGTCGGCTCTGTTTTGGGATCTCCTTCTGTTCGAATTCAATAATCAGTTTGGATGAAAAAGATGTGAAACTGAACCACTGGGTAACGATTATCAGTAGGTTACATGATCATACCGGTTAACAGCGAGATTCTGAAACTTTCAGAAGTTTTCCAGCGAAAACAGAAAAATCCGGCAATGTCGTCTGGGGTTGATTCTGAGTGATGGAGTGGTGTTAGAATTTGTCTAATAATGGAATGAAATAGAAAAATCGAGGTAATTACCGTGTAGATGAAACTCCCGGTTTTCCGGCGACTTGCAGAGAATTCCGGCGAGTGAAATTTCTTTCGACAGAGATTCTTCAGAGGTTTAAGGTGAGTGTGGGTGATGTCAGTATATGCTCTAAGATCTTATTTAGAGTAAGAAGAAAGGATGGATTGAACTCGGTTTTCTGGCGATAATTTTCGGTTACTTTACAGAGAAATCCGGCGACTGCGGCGAAGTTTTCTGAGCGAAATGAAGAGTGTGATTTTGATAAAACTCGCGAGCTCACTGAATGAATAAAGTATAACTCAGGTTTAAGTGTATTTCCGGTTTCAAATTCAAGTTCTTCGGTTACGATTTGATGATTTGAATCAAAGACCTTAAAGTTTTCAGTTATAACCGACGCTGGTATAATTGTATCCGTTATGCCAAAATATAACGTCAATGATTGACGATTTTGTCGGGATTTCCGGCGAGAGTGACTGGGTTTGATTTCCAACTTTATTTTATGTATTATTTGTTTCAAATAATCAACAAGAAACACAAGTGGCGGAGTGGTTGGATGTGTGTGTGTGTTAAGGCTTGGATGATCCTCGGCTGACCCGGGTTCGAAACCCGGCTTCAGCATTTTATTTTTAAATCACTATTTTTAATACATTTTCAAATATAAATTTTATATTCTAATATACTTATTAATTATGTATCGTTTAAAATTAATTTGAGCATTAAATATGTAACGAAATTTTTAACTGGTTGTTCGGTTAATAAACGAAGCGGGTTTGCTAAATCCGGTTTTTGACGGATGTTACAAGCATCGTTATGTTAGAGATTCGTCAGATGTGATGAACATTTGGCGAAGAGACAACGAGAGTTTGGAAGACTTTATTATGCGTTATAACAAGGAGGTTCTAGAGATCGGTGACGTGCATGAGGATCTTATCTGCGCACAGTTCAATTACGCGGTAAGATGTGATGAAATGATTAAGGTGCTTTCTGGTACTACGGGGTTGCCAAAAAGTTGGGATAAGCTCATGGCAGCAGCCAAGGTCTATGCGCAAACTGAGCGCAACCTTAATTCAAACAGACCTCCTCTACCTCAACATCGTCCTGAGGATCCGAGTAAAGGAGGTCGGAAGTTTAAGAAGGGTTGGAAGGACTCAAACCAGAGTTCTTATTCACCATACTCTCCAATGGACGCTCGCGCAACGATTAACAAGATTGCAACTCAGAAAGCCATAAAAAACGAGAATCGAGAGCGAAAGTGGACTCCTCTCATCAAATCTCCCGCGGAAGTCTTAAGCACAGAGAACTACCAATTCAAACAACCACAACCTATGAAGAATAAAAAAGGTCAAGATCTAAACCTCTTCTGTGACTTCCACAAGGACACAGGTCATGCAACCGACAATTGCATTAGCCTGCGCACAGAAATTGTAAAGGCTCTGAAAAGTGGTAAGTTGACACACTTAGTACAATCAGTTCGAAAAGAGGTCAGGCAACTCACGCGCAGTGATGAGGGGCCAAGCAACAAAAAGATGAAACAAGTTGCCATGATTCAAGGGAGCTCGTCGCGCAAGCGCAACTTTCAAAGGTTCCGAGGAGAGAAATGGCGAGAGCAAAAAGTGATATTTCCTGTTGTCCCTGGCGGACCTCAGGAAGAAAGACCTGTTGTAATCACATGTATTTTCGGCCATTACCAGACTGACTACATGTTCATAGATCCGGGTAGTTCTATGGACATCATATATGAGCAATGTTTCAAGCAATTAGATCCGGAAGATAAGGCACGCTTAGAACCGGTTGACTTCCCGTTGACCGGATTCTGCAATGAGGCTGTCTTTCCTCTTGGGCAAAGAGTTTTTACCGTGACTCTCTCAGATGGTAAACACTCGCGAACCATTCAAGTAAACTTTATGGTCATGCTACCAACTTCTTGTCACGATGTATTATTAGGACGACGAGCGCAGCGAGATTTTAGCATGATCACATCCGCGCCACATGCCACTTGTAGTTTCCCAACGCCAACTGGCGTAGCTATTTTATTCCCTCGAAAAGAGATCATGTCTATCGAAGAACCAGTGGTTAAGGCTGCCAAACCGTCGCCACCATATGAACCAGAGAAATGGGTTTTGAACAATAAGTATTCAGAACAACCAATTGTTCTTGGACCTGCAATCTCTATGGCAATTCGCGCAAAACTCAAGACTTTGTTGTTTTGAAATATGGATATCTTTGCATGGACTCCTGCAGATATGGTAGGGGTTTCGCGCAAGATAGCTGAGCATTGCTTAAATGTTTTCCCGTTGGCGCAGCCGGTGGTTCAGAAAAAGCGCAGCCTTGGATCGGAAAAGACAGAAGCAATGAATGAGCAAGTCGCAGAGTTGTTGAAAGCTGGTATCCTGCGCGAAGTCAAATATCAAACCTGGGTCGCAAACCGGTAATGGTAAAAAAAGCATAATGGCAGCTGGCGCATGTGTGTGGATTTCAAAGATTTAAACAAAGCTTGTCCCACGGATTGTTATTCTCTTCCCGAGATTGACAAAAAAGTCGATTCATTAGCGTCTTTCCGTTGGAAATGTTTTCTAGATTGTTACAAAGGGTATCACCAAGTGCTGATGAAAGAAGAGGGTGAAAATAAGACAGCTTTCTGCATGGAGAAAGGTATTTTTGTTACACAAAAATGCCCTTTGGCCTCCGCAATGCGGGAGCTACTTGCTAAAGATTAATGGACACCGTCTTTGGTGATGACATTGGCAAGACAGTAGAAGTTTACATCGATGACCTGGTCATCATGAGTAATCCAGAAGAGATTATGTTAGAGAATATCCAGAAAACCTTCAATTCCTTGCGCAAGGTCAATTTAAAGTTAAACCCGGGAAATGCTCTTTTGGCATGGAAAAGGGAAAGTTTCTCGGTTTTGTGGTTACTAAAGAAGGGTTCAAGGTTAATCCAGAAAAGGTGGAGGCCGTCCAAAAAATGTCGTCTCCCACCACCATCAAAGAAATGCAACGATTAGCTGGAAGATTAGCTGCGCTTAACCGTTTTTTGGCTAATCATGCTGCAAAATTATTTCCATTCATTCGAACCTTGCGCAATTGTGTTAAAAGTAAAACGTTTTTATGGACTTGGAAGCAGAGAAAGCTTTTCAAGAAATGAAGGATTGTCTTATTCAGTTACCCACACTCACTGCTTCGCGCAGCAAAGAGCCGATGATTGTTTATCTTTCAGCATCTCCAATGGCAGTTGGAGCAGTATTAATGGTGGATCGCGAAGGTGTTCAATCTCCAAAATATTACTTCAGCAAAATGCTGAATGATCCAGAAACACGATATTCTATAATGGAAAAATTAGTGTTAGCTCTTGTTCACGCTTCGCGCATGCTGAGACGATATTTTTCAGGACACGTCATTATGGTCCTGACAAATTATCATATTGGTCAAGTCTTGTCTAAACCAGATGTCTCGGGACGCCTCGCGAAGTGGGCAATTGAATTGGGAGCATACAACATTTGTTACTAGCTAAGACCAACCATTAAAGGTCAATTGTTAGTCGATTTTGTTGCTGAAATTCCAGCATATAAGGTTGAAGAGTGCGAAGCAATTCAAAACCCAGTTCCCCTCGTTGATGATAGAGCATGGATTTTGTACACTGACGGCGCAGCAAACAACGATAGAGCAGGAGCTGGGTCACGGTTGATAAGTCCAGATGGCGAAGAATTCACTTATGTAATTCGGCTGGAGTTCAAGAGGACCAATAATGAAGCAGAATATGAAGCTTTCTTAGCAGGCTTGCGCCTGGCTATTAAAATGGGTGCATCTAACTTAACTACTCACGTTGACTCCAAGCTAGTTGCTGAACAGATCACTGGTTCTTACGATGCAAAAGCCGATGTTATGGCCCTCTATCTAGAACAAGCGAAAGCACTCATCACTCAGTTTAAACAATTCAAAGTTGTCCATGTAAACCGGAGTGAGAATAAACATTCCGATGCCTTGAGCAAATTAGCTGCGACAAGTTTTCAACATTTGGCAAGAGAGGTTCGCAACAAAGTGTTAAGCAACCCATCTGTACCACTCAAACAGGTAAGGATGGTGGAAATCGGAGATCCATCTTGGATGTCTCCAATTATTATGTACTTGCTACATGGGACGCTTACAGCAGACAAAGCTCAAGCAAGAAAGATACGATGGAAGGCCATCAATTATGAAATGGCAGATGGTATCTTGCATCGGAAGTCCTATTCAGGACCCTTACTTCGTTGTGTGAACAAGCATGATGCACAATATTTAGTTCGAGAGATCCATGAGGGATTGTGTGGTATCCATTCTGGACCGCGCATGGTGGTAGCCAAGATCATGAGTACAGGCTATTACTGGCCTGGAATGTATGTTGATGCAGTAGAGATTCTACGCAAGTATCTGTCTTGTCAGGGACATGCTCCGAAGACGTTGCGCCCAAAGAATCCTCTTGTTCCGATAACCACTGCTTGGCCTTTCCAACAGTGGAGGATTGATCTTATCGGACCTTTTCCTGATGCGTCCGGCGCAGTCAAATTTGTTATTGTTTCAGTGGACTATTTTACCAAATGGGTGGAAGCTAAGCCATTTGTCACACCCCAACCGATGGCGGAAACATCGGGGTAGTGGCACTAGGCGACCAGATTGTCTCATCAGAATTCCATAACAATTATCTATCAACATCATTTAATATTTAACGTCCCATACCATTAAACACAATATTTCAAAATAATCATTACAGAAACTTGTTTTTTTCCCACAAAACTAATCGGGTTCGATATCCCCTAGATTTCATTACAATTTAGGACTAAACAAAAGCAAACTAAACTAAGCACGATACATCCAAAGCATCCAAGCTAAAATCCTCAACCTGTTACATACGTTAAAATACATGTCAATACAATTTAGTAAAGGTGAGCATAAAGGTTTAAGTATTACCAGCATAATAGAGAAAGCGTTCGTGAAATAGTCTAATTACATATCATGATACACCAAAACATATCACACAGATAAACATAGGCTTATTTCTCATGTTAACTACCGTGAGAAGGCTTGCGCGTCCATCCTAACTAGACCCCGTCGGGTGTTAGGAACACTATAGTACCATACTAGCTAAGTAGGCAAGTTAACGAAAATAAGTCCTAGTCACATGTTTCTAGTATCACGTATTGAGCATATATGATCAGATTATTCGCATGTGATAAACAGTTTGATTTGTGAGGTGATTTTGATAGAGGAACATATGTAACACCCAAAAAGTGGATTTAAAGCAAAAACGGGTCAAGTATACTCACAGTGGGTGCGTTTAGGAATATTAGGGATCTGGGAAGAGTTGCGGAGAGCGCCGGATCAGCCTGTAAACGAAAAGAAGTGCATCAGTCTTCTGAATTGCTGAAACAATTAAGTTGGAGTTGGGCAGTAGACAAGTTCGGGCGAACTTGTATGTAAACATACAAGTTGTTAAATTTTGGTGGTTTTGGTGTCAAGTTCGGGCGAACTTGTGGGAAGAGCTTACTGGAAAGACGAGTTCGGGCGAACTTGTATAGTTTCCTAAGAAACTAGACAAGTCCGGGCGAACTTGTGTGGAATTTGGTGAGAAAGACCCAAGTTCGGTCGAACTTGACCTGAGTGCTGGTGATTCTTGAGCGAAACTTGATGTTTTCGAGTTCAAAATCTTGCATTTTCGCATCGTTTGCTGAGGAAATCGAGTGCCCATCCTTCCAACCTTAAGCCACTGAGTACAACTCAGGCTGGAGAGGTCTTTTTGGAGCGAACTTAGCCATTTTACAGAAACTCGGGCGAACCTGAGGGTTCGTACGGGTTAGTCCAGCTTGTGTAAAGTGACGATTTCGTCCTTGTGCTTCCGAACCTGAGATTTAGCTTGATAACGCCTCGTTCCACTCAAAAGTGAATGAAACATACGTCATTAGTCCGAAAATGGTGTAAAAATCAATGCTTTAAAGGTTTTACTCAGATCTAAGCATAGATATGTGTGAAAAACAGAAATTTTATGGAAAAAGATGAAGTTTCGTAAACAAAAGAGATTTGATGAAAACGAAGGCAATGCCTTGTGCAAAATCGTTGAAAATCATTGTAAAACGTTGTTGAACATCATTGTAGTTGAAATCGGGTTGATTCTTACTTAGAAACAGAGGGTTTTGGGTTTCGGGAGCTCTGGGCGAAGTTGCAGCAAGTTCAAATGAGAGAATTGGGCTGAGTATTTATAGGTGAAGGCGAAATTGAGAGCTGTTAGAGTCAAGTTCGGCAGAACTTGCATGGGATCATGCAAGTTCGCGCGAACTTATGGGGTTTATTGAAGGGATTGAGTAAAGTTCGGCCGAACTTGCTGAATCCTTAAAGATTCAGGCAAGTTCGAGTGAACTTGAGGAATGAAGGATGTCTGAGTTTGGCCAGTCAAGTTCGAGCGAACTTGGCCCTAAACTCAGATTTTCCTTGTTTTTCGTTCGTTTATCGATTGTTTAGCGATGTATTAGAGTTATAAGGTAACGTTAAGCTATTTAGCGATGTATTAAGCGTTATATTTGATATAATAGTGCGATTTAGCGATTCGAGCGTGCGAGAGAGATGCGATAGCGATTGTAATCATAACATAAACAAACGTAACACATACAAAACACAATTACACATAATTAACTGCGATTTGCGATTCGATGAGTTAAGCGATGCGATTTAATAAGCGATTAGATGCGATACAACATACATAATTGTAATTAATTAACATAAACTTTTCTTATAAATCTCAAGATTTACAAAGAATAGATACAATCGATAACAAAAGAAAAAGATAACAACAAATTCTGAGTTGTTACAATCTCCCATATTTAAGGAAATTTCGTCCTGAAATTTCAGTAGTGGCTGTAACGATGAGGTGCTGGTATTTGGCCTTCATGTCACTTTCCAATTCCCAAGTGAACTCGGCGCCACGTTTGCCTTCCCATCAGGCTTTCACGATAGGGATGCGAGAGCGTCGTAGTTTCTTGGTTTCTCGGTCCATGATCTCAACAGGCTTTTCCATGAAATGGAGAGTCTCGTTGATTTGCAGATCTTCGAGAGGTACATGGAGATTCTCTTCGGCTAGGCATTTCTTGAGGTTAAAAGTCGGGTGGACGTTGTTGAGTTCCTCCGGTAATTCGAGACGATAGGCCACTTTGCCGATTCTTTCCAGAATCTTAAAGGGTCCTACGTATCGAGGCGCTAGCTTTCCTTTATTCCCGAAGCGGACCACTCCCTTCCAAGGTGCAACCTTTAGGAGAACGTGATCTCCCACTTCGAACTGTAGGGGCTTGCGGCGTTTATCGGCGTAACTCTTTTGTCGACTCCGAGCTTTCAAGAGATTGTCTCTGACCTGGAGGATTCTGTCTGTCGTTTCTTGAATCAGCTTGGGACCGGTGATTTGTGCTTCTCCGATCTCGTGCCATGCAATAGGCGATCGGCATTTTCTTCCGTACAGTGCCTCAAAAGGAGCCATTTGAATGCTGGTATGATAGCTATTATTGTACGATATTTCGATTAAAGGTAAATGCGTATCCCAGTTACCACCGAAATCTATGATGCACGCACGAAGCATGTCTTTGAGGGTGCGGATCGTGCGCTCAGTGTGACCGTCGGTTTGAGGGTGAAAAGCGGTACTGAGAGTGAGAGTAGTACTTAGAGCGGATTGAAAAGTCTCCCAGAGACGAGAGGTAAAGCGACCGTCACGGTCAGAAATGATGTCACGAGGCGTCCCGTGTCGACATATAACTTCGTCGGTATAGATTCGGGCTAACGTTCGACCTTAAAGTCTTCTCGTATAGCAATAAATTGCGTGGATTTAGTAAGACGAGCAAGGATAACCCAAATGCTATCGTGACCTTGAAGAAGTGCGGGGAAATTTAGTAACGAAGTCCATGGCTATACCCTCCCACTTCCACATCGGGTTTCGGGTTGTTCGAGTAAACCAGAGGGCCTTTGACGTTCGGCTTTAACTTTCGAACAGGTTAAGCACTTTGAGACGTACAAGGCGATATCCTTTTTCATGCCCGGCCACCAGTACTTAGGGCGAAGGTCCTGGTACATCTTGTCGGCTCCGGATGAATGGAGTATCGAGATTTATGAGCTTCGGTCATTAGCAACTTTCGAATATTATCACGACTGGGAATCCAAAAGCGATTAAGGTAGTAATAAATACCACTAGGCTTAGCTACGAGCTGGGTTTCGGTACCACATTTCATTTCTTCTTCCAAAGTATTCTCGTTAAAACAAGCGAATTGGGCAGAGCGAGTCATGATTTAGATATCATTCAAAGCTTGAGAGTCACGAAAACTATACACATAGCTTTGTCGACTTAGAGCATCGGCGACGACGTTTGCTTTGCCGGGCGTATCTCGCAATCGTAATCGTTGAAAAGTTCAACCCATCGACGTTCTCACATGTTTAGTTCTTTTTGATTAAAGATATGTAGTAAGCTCTTATGGTCGGTGAAGACCGTACACTTTATACCGTAAAGGTAGTGTCGTCATATCTTTAATGCAAAAACAGCTGCACTGAGTTCGAGATCGTGGGTTGTGTAGTTCTTCTCGGTGGATCTTGAGTTGTCGAGACGCGTACGCGATAACCTTGTCTTGTTACATAAGCACACAACCAAGACCAAGGTTAGAGGCATCACAGTAGACAACGAAATCGTCGTTTCCGTTGGGTAGAGCAAGTACAGGAGCGTTGCATAACATACGCTTGAGAGTTTGAAAAGCTTGCTCTTGTTTAGAATCCCAAACAAAAGGTTTATCTTTGTGAGTCAAAGCGGTAAGTGGAACGGCGATCTTTGAAAAGTTGACGATGAATCGACGGTAGTAACCCGCCAATCCAAGAAAGGAACGGATTTCGGAAGCATTCTTCGGTGTAATCCAACTCTTGAAGGCTTCGATCTTTGCAGGGTCGACGTGAATTCCTTGACTATTAACGATATGGCCGAGAAATTGGACTTCTTCGCGCCAGAATTCACACTTAGAGAACTTAGCATAAAGGCGATTACCTTGAAGAAGTTCGAGAACTAAACGAAGATGGCGCGCATGTTCGGCTTTTGACTTCGAGTAAATGAGGATGTCATCGATAAAAACAATGACGAAACGATCTAAGAAAGCTTTACACACACGGTTCATCAAATCCATGAAGACCGCGGGTGCATAGGTAAGACCAAAAGGCATGACCACGAATTCAAAATGGCCATAGCGAGTACGAAAGGCGGTTTTCAGAATGTCTTCTTCCAACACGCGTAACTGATGATAACCGGAACGAAGATCGATCTTAAAAAAACAAGTAGCACCTTGAAGCTGGTCAAATAAGTCGTCGATACGAGGAAGAGGATAGCGGTTCTTTATCGTGAGTTTGTTAAGTTCACGATAATCGATGCACATTCGGAACGTTCCATCCTTCTTTTTCACGAAAAGGACGGGTGCGCCCCATGGCGAAGTGCTCGGGCGTATGAAACCCTTATCAAGAAGCTCTTGAAGTTGGCTTGATAGCTCACGCATTTCGGATGGTGCGAGACGATAAGGAGCTTTAGCAACGGGAGTAGCACCGGGAACTAAATCGATATGGAATTCAACATTGCGAGTAGGGAGTAAACCGGGTAAATCATCGGGAAAGACTTTGGGAAATTCACGAACAACGGGAACATCTTTATAATTTTCTTTTTTTTCCCCGGGTTCACAATATGGGCGAGGAAAGCAACACATTGCTTTCACAAACAATTGTGTGCTCGAGTACATGACAAAAGCATCAACTTTTTTGAGGGAGTTTCACCATAGACATAAAGTTGATCACCGTTTGGAATAGGGAAGCGAATCATTTTATCGAAGCATACGACTTCAGCATGGTTTTCACGAAGAAAATCCATACCTATTATGATATCGAAGCTACCTAACTGCATATATATGAGATTGATCGAGAAGACATGGTTGTTGAGATCGAGAGAACAACCACGTAGGACGGAGGTGACGGTGACGGATTTTCCGGTGGCGACTTCCACATCGAAAGTCTTTGGGAGTTTAGCGCGCTTACATTTTAAAACCTTTTCGAATTCTAACGATACAAAATAGCTATCGGTACCAATATCAAATAAACATGAAGCATAAATACCATTGACAAGGAACATACCATTGACAACATTGTTGTCATTCTGGGCCTGGCGGTGATTCAGGTTGAAAGCTCTTCCACGCGCAGCCTGAGGTTGTTGCTGCTGAGGCTGTGGCTGTGCTAGCTGCTGCTGTTGCTGAGGCTTTTGCTTGACGGTACGGTTCGGGCAGGCATTGGCAAGGTGGTTCGGATCATCACAGACGTGCTTTTGGAGCTGTTGCTTGTTGCTGGTTGTTCTAGGGAGTACGCTGAGGAGCTGGCGGTGCTGGAGCTTGAGGAGCTGGCTGGAGAGGATCGGTACGGAAACTAACAGTAAAGTGGCCGTAGATGTTGCAGTTTGTGCAAAAACGGCAGTTTCCACCCACCACATGTTGATATGTGCACTTAGGGCACAGTGGGTGAGGACCGGTGTACGCACGTTTAGTTGGGGGTGCGTCCTGAGCAGGAGTCTGGTAAGGCTTAGAGTTGAGCGGTATAGCAGCGGCGTAGTTCTTGCTAGGGTTTCCTCTTTTGTGTCCTGACGCTTTCCCTTCGGGTCACTGGATGGTTCGATAGCAGCAGTTGGTTCGACGACAGCTTGATTGGCAACTTTCGCAGAGTTCTTGACTAACCATCGTGAACTCGCTGATCATTGATCTCAGCGGCGAGCATGTAGGTTTCCTCGATGGTTGTAGTACAAGCAACTTTCACCAAGTTCGCGACACATTTGGGTAGACAACGGATATACTTGTTGATAGCTTTCTCAGTAGTATCAACTTGGCTGGGACAGGTGATGCTAAAAATCTTGAATCGAGTGGTAAATCCAGCATTGTCGGACCATCTTGCTTTATACCCCAAAACTCATTCTCGAGCTTTTGAATCTCGTGCGGAGGACAGAACTCCTTCATCATCACTTCCTTGAGTTCCTCCCAAGATAGATTATAGGCTTCATCATTACCGTGCCTATTTCTTTCGGCGGTTCACCAGTCGAGAGCACGGGACTAGAAGACTCCTGTAGCGTACACCGTGCGGAGGTCATCGGGGCATCCACTTTGCCTAAAGGTGACCTCAATGGCGTCAAACCAATGAAACATAGCAGTCGGTCCATCGTTACCGGTGAAGGCGAGAGGTGCACAAGCCTTGAAATTTTTGAAACTGAACCGTGACTTGGGTTTTCAGTTTTCGAGTCGATCGAGGAGTTACCACTCACAGCATGAATTTCCGAGACGATTTGCGGGATGACTTTTGCCACTTGTTTGGCGACTAGTGAAGCGATGCATTTGTTGTCGCTGTGGCGCTAAGCAGAACGGCGAGTATCAGATCCGATTGACGACCTCTACATAAAGGATTTAGATTAGATGAGATTCGATTATAATAGAGTTATGTTTAAATATTTATTATTATTATTCATACAAGACACAAAAACACATAAGCACGTATCCACGCAAACACATAAACACGTAGGCACATAAACACGTAAGCACATAGACACATAAGCACATAATCATGTAGGCATGTTAGCAAATATTTTGCACGTATTCACTTCTAATTAACCAACATGCGTAGCGCGATATGAGATGCGAGATATAAGCGATATATAAGCAATATGCATATACATAAGCGAGATAAGCGAGATAGTACCGCGTATGAGGCACATATGCCCTCATAGGCGTAAGCGAGTTAAGCGTTTACTTTGGTTGGTGTATTAATTAGCGTTTTAGATTACGAGAGCTGTGCGAGTTGTGCATACATTCGATAGAGCGCAATAGAGATAATTCGAGAAATCGATAAAGCGAGAAATAAACAATTAAGCGAGAAATCGAATAAAGTGAAAATTCTCAAAATTTAAACACATAAATAATAATAAACTCGATGATGCGTAAATCGATGATATAAGCTTAAATCAATTGGGAGTGTCCGGGGTTTTGAGACGTTGACTATCCCAAGTGATTCGATCATCCTTTGACTTTGGACCCACGTTTTGGCCTAATAGATAGATGTCTCACCGCAAGCAGCTAACAGCGTTATCCTTCCAGTTACTACGTGCTCCAAATCAACGGAGTAATCGAGACTTTGGTGAGATTGAAAATCGAAAGGCGGAATTAGTTATTAAGATGTGGGTTTCACCCCTAACTTAACAACTTTATTCCTAGTTGTGGAGACACTCACCGATCAAATCGGGTGTTCCACTAGATAGATATGGAGATTCTCGTCAAGGTTTGAATGTCACTCCTAATCAACGAAGGTATCTCGTGCGATAAAGAGTACGCGGAGTGAATGATCTCATCGAGAGGTCTCGGTTTTAACACCTATTCTCGATTTGGTCACTCGTTTGTGTGATATGAGCGTTTCCAAGCGTGTATATTGTATTAGCCTTAGGAAAGGCACATTTAAGCATTTATGGCAAGTAGTTTAAGCATTTAAGTCAAAGATCGGTCAATCGGGTACTTAAACATGCTACTAGGTTGAATCATGGCAATCTACCTATTATCCTAAGCATATGGGCTCTGATACCGATCTGTCATACCCCAACCGATGGCAGAAACATCGGGGTAATGGCACTAGGCGACCAGATTGTCTCATGAGAATTCCATAATAATTATCTATCAACATCATTTAACATTTAACGTCCCATACCATTAAACACAATATTTCAAAATAATCATTACAGAAACTTGTTTTTTTCCCACAAAACTAATAGGGGTCGATATCCCCTAGATTTCATTACAATTTAGGACTAAACAAAAGCAAACTAAACTAAGCACAATACATCCAAAGCATCCAAGCTAAAATCCTCAACCTGTTACATACGTTAAAATACAGGTCAATACAATTAAGTAAAGGTGAGCATACAGGTTTAAGTATTACTAGCATAATAGAGAAAGCGTTCGCGAAATAGTCTAATTACATATCATGATACACCAAAAACATCACACAGATAAACATAGGCTTATTTCTCATGCTAACTACCGTGAGAAGGCTTGCGCGTCCATCCTAACTAGATCTCGTCGGGTGTTAGCCACACTATAGTACCATACTAGCTAAGGAGGAAAGTTAACGAAAATAAGTCCTAGTCACATGTTTCTAGTATCACGTATTGAGCATACATAATCAGATTATTCGCGTGTGATAAACAGTTTGATTTGTGAGGTGATTTTAATAGAGGAACATATGTAACACCCAAAAAGTGCATTTAAAGCGAAAACGGGTCAAGTATACTCACAGTGGGTGCGTTTAGGTAAGATTAGGGATTTGGGTAGAGTTGCAGAGAGCGCCGGATCAGCCTGTAAACGAACAGAAGTGCATCAGTCTTCCGAATTGCTGAAACGGTTAAGTTGGAGTTGGGCAGTAGACAAGTTTGGGCGACCTTGTATGTAAACATACAAGTTCGAGCGAAGTTGTTAAATTTTGGTGGTTTTGGTGTCAAGTTCGGTCAAACTTGGTAGGTTTCTTAAGAAACCTGTCAAGTGTCACACCCCGACACGCAGCGGAAAAGGTGGTCGGGGCATGATTGGGTTTTCATCAAAGCTCATGACATTTATTATAATGTTTCATATTTATAAATACAATTTAAAGGAGATCATACAATCATAATTACAACATGTTCTACACATCTTTCTAGACTTCATTATTTTCTTCTAAGCCATTTCCTATGTTTTCCTTGCTTCATCCTGTTCACCTGTATCATGTGTAAAAAATGGTTTATGGATCAACAAAAGTTGGCGAGTGAACCTTGTTAGAAAACATTTATTATTTATTTCTTGTTGTATTTAATATGGAAAAATTGCGCAATAGTCATATATGAACAAACGTAAATAAACATACAATAACAAACAAATAGCATACAATAACAAACCACCTTGCATGAATATGTAACATGAATGATAATGTAAATGTTGGCAACATCTCGTTCACGCTCATAGGTAATGGGGAACGGCTCACGCTCATAGGTAATGGGGAGCAGACGGCCTATGATGAAATGTATGTGCAATCAAGGCTCAATCAAACGGAGCCGATCGTATGTTGGCAACGCCTCGTTCACGCTCATAGGTAATGGGGAACGGCTCACGCTCATAGGTAATGGGGAGCGGCGGCCTATGAAAATGTATGTACTGAATATGATAAATTTATTCTAAACAATAACCCCACAAACAGTTAATACAATTTGAATACATATTTGTTCATGGATATGATAGATGCACAATAGTTTAAATATAATAAATAATAAGACACATGATACACCCCAAAAACGTGATTAAAACGGGGAATTTGTAGAGATTCACTCACAGGGGATGCGTTTCTTGGATTGATGATGAATGCGCACGAAATTGGATTTAATCACGAGAGAAACTAACCTAGATAATAACATAACGGTTCGGTAAATAAGCGGATTTTATTAATCAATTTTAGTAGGATTATTCGATATATTTTTGTGAGTTTAAGGCTATTTTCTAACTTTAAAAACGTTATTTTTAAGTATTTTAATTGATTTTTAAATAAAATAAATAAATAAAAATAATAAAAAATGTTGACTTTTTGACCGTTGACCATGACTGTTGACCGTTGACCGGTTCGGTCGTTTGTATGTGTGCGCTGGGTGAGACTCGAACCCGTGACCTCCCGTACGCGTGCCCGCAGCTCTACCAACTGAGCTACGTGTCTAACCCGAAATATTTCTGTTTTTAATTATATTTATACACTAATTAAGTTAATCCGAAAATCATTTATTTTAAAAAGGATTTAATGGTATCGACTCGGTGCTCTCCACAGGTCTCGAACCCGGGACCTGTGGTTTAGTTTGGCACACAGTCCACCGCTGGACTGTGTGTCTAACTTGGTAAATATTCCGGTTTTTATTATACTTAACATGATTCTGCGTGTGGATCCGGTTCGGTTTAAAAAAAAGAACATTTTTATTAAAGCGAGTGTGCGTGTGTTCAATGATCGAACTCGGGACGTATGCGTATTGTTTGCACACAGTCTACCGCTGGACTGTGTGTCTAACCCGTTTATAATACCGATTTTAATTAATCTTATATCATACACGACTTCGTCTTCTTCTTTAAAACACAGACAATGATTAAACCAACTGTTTCTTGTTATATTAAGTTAACGAACTTTATAAGCGATTGCAATGTATTGAACAGAAGGGGTTTAGGGAATGATTGTACCGAACATGTGACTTTTTTTTCAGAACTCCGGCAAGGATTCGTCGGCTCTGATTTGTGAACTTCGGCTGTTAGGATCAATTAACAGTTTGGAGGGATTAGATGTGAAATTGAACTACTGAGTAACGATTATCAGTAGGTTTAAATGATCATACCGGTTAACAGCGAGTTTCTGGAAATTCCAGAAGTTTTCCGGCAAAAACAGAAAATCCGGCAACGTCGTCTGGAATAGATTCTGGATGAGGGATTGATGTTAGTAATAGTCTAACATTGGGTTTTAAAACAGAAAAAGTCGAGGTATTTACCGTGTAGATGAAAGTCTCGGTTTTCCGGCGACTTGCAGAGATTTTCCGGCGAGTGAAATTGCGTCGAGAATTGGTGTGATTGTGAGCGAAAAGGCTATCAGAGGCTAGAGTGTGTATTTATAGGGAAGAACATCGACGAATTGGGTCTGATTACCGTATTGATTCGTTGGTCAAAAATTCTCCGGCGGTTATGACTAATGTCGCGGACTGGACATCGGTTATAACCGATGGCGTCGTTAATTCTTACGTTAAGTCAAAGGTAACCGACGATAATTGGCGAAATCGTCGGATTTTCCGGCGTCAGCGGACTTGGGCGCGCTGTTGACTGGGTTTGATTTTCCAGTTTTATTATTTGTATTAATTGTTTCAATATGTTATCAAACAACACAAGTGGCGGAGTGGTTGGGTGGATGTGAGTTAAGGCTTTGTGATACTCTCGGCTGACCCGGGTTCGAAACCCGGCTTCAGCATTTAATTTTTTTCTCACTATTTTTAATAAATTTTCAAATACAAATTTTATATTCTAATATACTTATTTAATTATGTATCGTTTAAAATTAATTTGAGCATTAAATACGCAACGAAATTTTTAACTGGTTGTTCGGTTAATAAACGAAGCGGGTTTGGTTAACCCGGTTTTTGACGGATGTTACATCAAGTTCGGGCGAACTTGTATAGTTTCCTAAGAAACTAGACAAGTTCGGGCGAGCTTGTGTGGAATTTGGTGAGAAAGACCCAAGTTTGGTCGAACTTGACCCAAATGGGTACAAGTTCGGTCGAACTTGACCTGAGTGCTGGTGATTCTTGAGCGAACTTGATGTTTTCGGGTTCAAAATCTTGCATTTTCGCATCGTTTGCTGAGGAAATCGAGTGCCCATCCCTCCAACCTTTAGCCACTGATTACAACTCAGGCTGGGAGCGGTTTTTTTGGAGTGAACTTAGCCATTTTATAGAAACTCGGGCTAATCCGGGCGAACCTAAGGGTTCGTACGGGTTAGTCCAACTTGTGTAAAGTGACGATTTCGGCCTTGTGCTTCCGAATCTGAGATTTAGCTTGACAACGCCTCGTTCCACTCAAAAGTGAACGAAACATACGTCATTAGTCCGAAAATGGTGTAAAAATCAATGCTTTAAAGGTTTTACTCAGATCTAAGCATAGATATGTGTGAAAAACAGAAATTTTATGGAAAAAGATGAAGTTTCATAAACAAAAGAGATTTGATGAAAACGAAGGAATGCCTTGTGCAAAATCGTTGAAAATCATTGTAAAACGTTGTTGAACATCATTATAGTTGAAATCGAGTTGATTCTTACTTAGAAACAGAGGGTTTTGGGTTTCGGGAGCTCTAGGCGAAGTTGCAGCAAGTCCAAATGAGAGAATGGGGCTGAGTATTTATAGGTGAAGGCAAAATTGAGAGCTGGTGGAGTCAAGTTTGGCCGAACTTGCATGGGATCATGCAAGTTCGCGCGAACTTATGGGGTTTATTGAAGGGATTGAGTCAAGTTCGGCCGAACTTGCTGAATCCTTAAAGATTCAGGCAAGTTCAAGCGAACTTGAGGAACGAAGGATGTCTGAGTTTGGCCAGTCAAGTTCGGCCGAACTTGGTATCACCAAGTTCGAGTGAACTTGGCCTAACTCAGATTTTCCTCTTTTTTCGTTCTTTTATAGATTGTCTAGCGATGCATTCGAGTTATAAGGTAACGTTAAGCTATTTAGCGATGTATTAAGCGTTATATTTGATATAATAGTCCGATTTAGCGATTCGAGCGTGCGAGAGCGATGCGATAGCGATTGTAATCATAACATAAACAAACATAACACACATAAAACACAATTACACATGATTAACTGCGATTTGCGATGCGATAAGCGATGCGATTTAATAAGCGATTAGATGCGATACAACATACATAATTTTAATTAATTAACATAAACTTTTCTTATAAACGAATCCAAGATTTACAAATAATAGATACAATCGATAACAAAAGAATAAGATTAAAACGAAATTCTGAGTTGTTACACCATTAGCATCCACCACAGCCATGGCAGTTCGTAAATTTATATGGGAAAACATTATCTGTCGGTTTGGCTTGCCTCTACGAATCATCACCGACAACGGTCCCAATCTCACAGCTACAGAACTGCAAACTTGGATGCAGGAAATGAAAATCGACCATGTTTTTGCCTCTGTTGCCCACCCGCAGGAAAACGGTCAGGTGGAAAGCATAAACAAGCAACTGGTGGAAGGCATTAAGGCACGCTTAGGTACGGCGTGGCGCGGATGGGTTGATGAATTGCCAAGTATACTATGGGCGCACCGTACTATGCCAAAAACAAGCACTGTCGAAACACCATTTATTCTCGTTTATGGCACAGAAGCTGTAATACCTGCGGAAATCGGTCTCCCATCACCCAGAATGATTGCTCTTGAGAAACAGAATAATGAAAAGCAGCGCCGACTTCACCTTGACCTAGTGGAAGAGAGGCGCGAAAATGCAGCAATACGTTAAGCAAAATACAAATCTCAAATGGAGAAATATTACAAAAAACGGGTACGCGTATGCACCTTCTTGCCTGGTGATTTCGTACTCCGCGACAATGAAGCATCAAACGTCGAGAAACCAGGAAAATTGGCACCCAAATGGGAGGGACCCTATGTAATTCACGAAGTCCTTGGCAAAGGAGCATACACATTAAAGCGCCTGGATGGTTCTAGCGTCTCACGGACCTGGAACGCCCAGCAACTGCGCAGGTGTTACATGTAATCTCAGAGCTCACTAGCCCTGTGCTGTGCATGAGCCTGCTTACATTAGTCCTCATTTGTAATCTTAGTAGCAGATTGTAAGCTTTACGCTTTATCAATAAAATAACATAGTTTCTGTTGCTACTTACATTCTTTTATATATTTATTACAAATGCATGCAATTCCTTTGGATAAACAAAAACACATACTCATGAGCACAAGATAACACAGTGCTTCGCTCACACATGAGGTGAGTTATTGTTCATTTGTCTATCCTAAAACAAGTAATTGATCACATGCAAATATTGTAAAGTAAATATATTATGTTCACATTAACAAGTACGTGTGCATTAGCACAATGATACATCAAAAAGAAAATACAAACATCTACGAAAATGAAAACAATCTAACTCTCTTTCCCTGCATCCTTCGCATTTTCTTGTTTCTCTGCCCCTGAGAAGATCTCCTTTAGTCTATCAACGAAATCATCATGCTGCACATCAACAAGGTCCATGGCAGGGATGTGCAAATGATCGTAACTCTCTTTGGCAGAAGTATAGATAGCAACAGTATCAGTCCCATGAGTAGCAGCGCGGCTTGTATCCCATTGGGTTTTCAGAGCATGAGCCACTTGCAGTGTGCATTCCTTGTAGCCCTCAGCATGGCCATCATTCCGCGCTGCTACCATTAGTTCCGCCACTCTCTCATCCAGCTCCGTAGAGTTCAAGATGGAGTTCGCAATTTATAAACAAGCGCATCAGTATAAGATATGATAATTCAACAAGATATAATATATATGTGTGTATATATATAAATATATATATTATATATATATATATATATATATATATATTGCAAGAAACGGATAATACCTCCACAATCCCATATTCCCACAACCAGGTAAGCTGGTTCATCAGGGACTCTGTCAGGCTCTCTGCTGTAGCACCAGCAACTTCCGCATCATTAATTTTCTGTTCTCCTTCAGTCAAACGGCAGATCAACTCGGCTTTTTCAGTGCGATGAAGGTTAATATCTTTTTCAAGGTATCAACCTCATCCTGCAGACGCGCCTGATCAAATAACATAGAAGTTAGATCATCAATCTCTTTATTCTTAAGGAGGAGAGACATTTTGGTCGCTACCTCATTCTGCTCGCTCCTTTCTCTATGTGAGCGCACCTCCTCTGCTGCTGCAACTACATCAGCTTTCTCTTTCTTGAGTCTCTCAATTTCGTTGCGGAGAGAAATTTTTTCGTTATTATCTCGATCACAAGCCTCCACAAAGCGCTTACGATCATCAGCAAATTGCACACAACAGCTTCACATTTGCGCTTCCAAGATAGCGTAGACCACTCCTTGGTCTTTTTCTCTTCATCAAACTGGCCTTCGCAGCCTCAGAACGCATCACCATCTTCAACGTCTTCTCTCTTTCAAGTTTGGCCTTCGCCTTACCAATTTCCACTTCATCTCTTTCTTTATTCAGGTTGCGCCACTCGCGCATGATTCGGTTGATAGTGGAAGAAGCAAGGGCAGACTCTTGCAAATACGATTCATAAGTAGCCTCATGGTTTTTCTCCTCTTGGCGCTTCACCTCCGCCGGAGGGAAGATGCCTTTATCCATTCCCTACAGGTGTACCAATCGGTGAAAACATCACCTTGTTTAACTTTCCACAATGGTTGGTGGATCTCAGACGCCCGTTTTCTGAAATAAACCTATAGTAATAATCCCCAGGCGTTTCTTCAGGGCGAATCGGCGACTCTTCATCAGAGTCTTCAAAAGAAGACATAAAGCCTTCGCTTTGTGTTGAAGGGCTAGCACCCTTATAAATAAACGTTGAGGGCTCAGCAATAGTGTGGACGGTTTCTCTTGCCCCGCAGCTACTGACCCTTTCGCAGTAACATCTGAAGCAGTATCTTTAACCTGCTCGCCAAAGGATTCTCTTTGACATCTAAAGCAGTATCTTTAGCCTGCTCGCTAGCAGGATTCTCAGGAGCAGATGATTTTAGCTCTTCTTCTGGAGCCACCCTTTCTGGGATAATGGGGTCCGCATCAAAGATAGGTGCGCCTCGATCCAAATCTCCCTCTTCAATATTATCAGGCCTGCGCGGAGATGGTACAGAAGAAGAGGTGACCGGCACAGCCTTCACAATTTTCTCTGCAAAAATAGACAAGTGTCAAAACAAGATATAGCGCGACAATTACTACAAATATATTCAAAGAGGAAGATATACCAGGTGAAAATTTCTTCGCAAAGGCTTCCAAAATTGCCTTTCTTACCAATGCGCGGGCGCGCAGTTTTCCTCGGCGGAGAGGGGGTGCAGTCTCAGACTCCTTCCTTTTCTTGGAGGAACGCTTCAATGCCTCTTCAGGACTTGAAGGGATCTCTAAAGGGTCATCTGGATTTGAGGCAGGGATAGATGAGGTGTCGATTGGCTCAGGCTTTGGTTTCTTCAAACCTACAGGCGCAAGACCTTCTAATGAGTCTGACACCACCACGTAATCACACCAAGAATCAGATACGTGACGCGTACCTTTCTTGCCTTCAGCTTTTACAGCAGCATATGGCTTCGCCTTTTGCTCTGGTTTGGAGGAAGTTGGAGCAGCAGCAGCAACAATGGGCTTTTTTTTCTTTTTGGATTCAGGGCCTACGCCCAAGTTTAGCAAATCACCTACATGATCAATAATAAAGGGAAAGCATTGCGCCATAAGTTATATTGCAATATTACTTAAGAGTTAGTATTTACAAGTAATATGGCAATAACTAACTCAGGCTTCACACAATGTGACTTACCAGTAGTAACAGAGGGCTGCGCATTCAGATCTTCTTTCTTAGGGATTTCAAAATTTCCCAAGATCTGATCAAACCAAGGTTCTTCATTCTCTTCAAAAGGCACAGCAGCCATCTTCCCATTATCCCTCTTGTAAGCCACCAAGTACAATGGCGCAATTGTTTCGCAGAACACAACAAAAAAACTTCATCAATATACAATACTTACGGAAGACAGTTCTAGGAAAGCATGAAGTTACTTACCAGCTCCATCTTCGGTGTAAATCAGTTTTTCTTGACGTTCTTTCTTCCACAAAATGCTCATCCCTGCAGCAATTAGTACCCTCTCCGGCAACATAATATTGGGCACATCTTTTATGTTTTGGTACCACACTTCGTTGGTCGGAATGGCCAACGTCTCCAACTCTATATCTTCTCCGGCTCTAAACGTCATCGTCATCAGAATAACAGCCCTTTAACGTAGAAAAACTTTTGTTTCCAGTCATGGTAAGATTTGGGTGGCACTACCAACAAACGTTTGGCTTGCACACGTTGTTGGAATGAATAAAAGCCTAAAGAACAATGAAACTGGTAGAATACTCGAAACTTTTCCACCGTCGGTATAATTTGCATCGACCGGCAGACGAACTCGAAGTGCCGGATCCTCACCATTCACATCGGATTTAGTTGAGAAATATGAAACTTGTAGAAATCAAGGATCTCCAACATGAAGTGGGTCACCGGTAGTCTAAAATTGCCCTCGGCAAAGTAATCGTAGAATAAAGTAATATAACCGGCCGGAGCGTTCGTCGCCGTAGCACCCTCCTTAGGGTAAAAAGCTCCCCAGGACTTGGCAAATAGAAAGTTGTCAACCAGGGCATCGAAGTATGCTTTCCCCCACTTTAACGGTGGAAGAGTAGACGTCGTCGGTGCCTCAACTCTCCCAGAACTAGATCCGGTCGCCATAAAAGCTTGCAGAAAGAAATCTTGAAGGAAGGGTTTTTTCTCAGAAAAAAGGAAGATAATAGGAATTTTTGCAGTCGCCGGAAAATATGGATACAAGTTGTTTCTCTCTCTAGAATATCATCTGGTGAAGGAGCAAAATGAAAGCCATTTCTCTTTATATAGCCAATCGCAATAAATGCCGATATGACTGCAGCTACTTTTGCGACCGTCACACATCCCCAGGTAACTGCAAGGGCGAGTGGGCAACAGTAATCGCCCCATGCGCGCGAGTGTCGCCGATTATCATTAAATGCAGTAAGACACGTATTGATTGACAGCCTGTCAACAGTACCACCACGTCTCAAGAACATGCGTGTTCACCAACTACATTATCCGGATGAGCAACACGTGTCCAAGTATATTTGAAATTCAAATATTTTTCAAAAGTTCACTTATGACACGCCATCAAGAAGCAGAAAACAAAAAAGAACAACACCCATATAAGCGCAACATACTTATCTCAAGTCCAGTGTTCCAACTACTCTTTACTTTCACACAGAAGCAACACTGGACTGGGGGGACTTGAAGGGGTATGGTCCCAAAAACCTTGCGCCAATCAAGGAAATCATACCCACTATTAACTGCTAAGGAGACCTTACGCAGACTTCTCTGCCAAAGAAAGACCTACTAAAACTCTGCGCCAAGTATCCAAAGAAGGAAAGGATCAATTAACTACCTTGCGCGGGCTCGCGCAAGGTTCAAAGTTAACCTTGATCAATTTCCTTGGATAACGCTTCATAAGTAAACCTTGTGCAGATGTTCATATCAGAGCAAGTACCCGCCAAACGTTACGCTAGGCAACAGGAGAGGAAAGAAGATCAGTTAACCAACTTGCGCCTCTCGCGCAAGGAAACAGTTAATCCTGAGAAACTTTCCCTTAGCAAAAATCCTTGAGTTGGTGCAGAGGCAAAGGGAATCTTTTCTGTTGTAACAGAATCTACACATGGTGAGCAACAGATGGGTAACAACTATGAAACCTTCTAGAAGCCACTAATACCCAATCGTGCAAGCATCTTTTCGGTTATAACCAATTGCCACTGGCAGCATCTGGACGACTGAGAAAGATCACGGTGATGGCATGCTCACATTTATTAAAATGTAGTGATCTCATGATGACACGTGGCACCTCCCTAACTGTTGATGAGCTCACGATCCGTGTGCACTAACGGAATGCCACACACTTACAAAAAAGATTCCGTTAAAGTTACCATCTGTAGCAACTCTCCAAAATACCCTGAAATTTACCCAAACGTAAAACCGGACACGCAGATTGAGACGCGGCACGCAAACGAGACAGGTTCCCCATAGACTGATCCAGGCGCCACGCGCTAGAGACACCAGTCTCTGTCGCACGAGAGGTATCCAGGTGACGTGTCACCGTTTCGCGCCATCTGGCAACCCTACACTTGTGACCAGGCTGACCTAGCCTAGCTAGGCACCTCAGGCGCCACGCGAGAGGGAACCCAGATCCCCGCGCGACGCGCGGGGGAGGTCAATTCGGGTATAAATAGAGCAGTCTAGGACGAAGTCCAATGCTCAATTGTGATCGTTAAAATCGAACGTATACTCTCTGAATCTCTGTTTCTTCGTGCAACACCCCCTAAAACCCTAAAACCCCTAAACCGGCGAAGCGCTGCCCGCTGTAAGTAACTTAACCCCCGATCACTAATTCACTATCCTCCCAAATCGATCTAGAATCGCCAACGCATGTCTAGGCTCTGCCCGACTACGTTCCTTAGAGTTCTGTCGAGTGTTGTATGGACACCCTACCCAATCGATCTAGAATCGCCAACGCATGTCTTGGCTCTGCCCGACTACGTTCGTTGGAGTTCTGTCAATTGTTGTATGGTTAAAGTGACTTGGGTTAACTTACTAACACATGTGCATTGTATGTTTTAATAGAAATCCCAGGAAGTAATCAAGAACTCTCACCAGGAACTCCGCAGAAATACTTAAAGTGTTCAAGGCGAGTACATTCTCTTTTTGTAAATCTTTTTGTGAGTCAAAATGTATTACCAAAACCTCAAATGTTTATTTATGCTTAACAGTGATTGAGTATATGTATTCTACAATTACTGCCGGTATGTTGGGGTTTTGGTATACATTGCTAGTCCAAAGTCACGGGAATGTGACAGGAACCGTTACTGTTGGGCGACAGGGCCCAAAGTAATATGACCCACAAGTCAGGATTGACAGTAGTACTGATTGAATAATTATGTAGATATGAACATTGTAAATGCGGATGCTCCTCAATAACTGTAAAGTATAATCACTTGTTTTGATCAAACTGAGATGGATTCGCCAGTATTTCTTGCTGATAAAATGTTTTTAAAACGCGTTTCAGGTAACTTAATGTGAAGTAACAGAAGCCAGCTGGAGAGCACTGAAGGCTTCGAAAAGTGGCTATAAAAGTTACCTAAATAAAAAGGAGTTTCTGTTTCCATAAATTAGGTTCTGTCCCTAAAAAATATGTATTGTAATGGAAACATGGGTTTTACCCCATTTGTTTAATATAAAAGTCTAGTGTTTTGAAACTATGATATTTATTTTCTAACTACGATCCTGATGACGTTATTCCGCTGCCAAATTAATAAACACCGGTACCACCAGCTCTGTGCCCCGCGGCCCCCGCTCCCGGGGTGGGGTCGAGGGCTGGACAGAAGGTGGTATTAAGCTATGCCACTGGTTTAAGCCATTTAGGTGTTCTTTTGAAATACCTAAATTTTAAACAAATATGTATATATTATTTGGTATTATTTTACTAACTTCTTTAGTTTATAGAATGAGTGATCAGGGTACTTCTGACGCTTATCGTCACCTACCTCATTCTCTGATGGATGAAGGAAGCCAACACCAGACTACACCGCTGATTCCGAAGATGTTTTTGTTTTCAAAGCTAAATCTGTAGAGCCTTTTCCCCCTAAAAAGAGGAATTGGTTTAGTAAAGCCAAAATCGAGAAATGGAAAAAACTGAGACAAGTACAAGAACGATCCATAGCAGCAAGAACTGAGAGAAACACCCGAAACCCCGAAGTTAGACCCTTGTGGGAGGAATAATTGGATAGGCAGCTAGCAAATTTTCACATGTTTGGAAATGCAGAAGGGGAACCCAATTTCAATCAAGTAGCAAATCCAGAACCCCCGTTGCTTCCCTTATTTCCTAACCAACCAATAAACCTAGAACAGAATCAGGAAAATCAATTTCCAATACCAGCCTTTGACCCCAATGATATACCTAGAATTCCAGCCCCAAACCCCATAGATCCATGGTGAGCTAATACCTGGGCAATTCAGAACCTGCTAGAAAAACCCAATCCCATATGAAGAACCAGTTCCACCTTACCCTAAACCAGTGCCAGCCCTAATGCTACCCAGAGAACATGTGGAAGAACTCACCAACTTGGAGATGAATTGGTGGAGGAAGGAAACCGAATTCGCCACATCGGAGAGAAGCTCGTCTGGAAATATGACGAGCGAGAAATGCAGTTTTAAGGAAGCCATAGCTTTATATATAATATATATGTGTGTGTATTTTGTAACGAAAAAAAGTAATATAACTTATATAAATATATCGATGCATAGGCTAGTAATATTTGAATTTCAGTTATGCTTGTACTAGATGCATATGTATGAAAAGAGTAAAAGTCGCAATGCTCGACGATTTTGGTTCACTGTGTTGGTGTAATATTATTTAATTTATTCTGTGATATTAATACCTGCTAAATGTTTATAATTCAGATGTCAGACGAAGTAAATCAGGAAACCCAGAATAACGATATTAACGGGAATCAAATGGATAAAAGTGCTATTGGACACAAAGTGGCCCAAAGAATCACAGATGCTATGCCCTATATTATCGACACCATTAAAAAGGCAGGAAATAGTGATTCCATAAACGGAAATAAACGTGTACCCCCTGAAGCTAATCACAGCGTGAATGGAAATCCCAAACTGTTTATCCAAGCTCCAATTCCAAAAAGAAGAAGAACCATCTCATATGGTTGTTCTTACAAAAGAATTCTTATCATGCAAACCGATAGAATTCTCAGGTAATGAAGGAGCTATTTCAGCCTTGCGCTGGATAGAAAAGACAGAAGCCGTCCTCAAGATAAGTAAATGTGCAAATGAAGATAAAATCATGTATGCTTCTAATCTTTTTAAAGATGCAGCTTTAGAGTGGTGGAATACCATTCTTCAGTCCAAAGGAAATGACAGAGTCTACAGTATGGAATGGAACAACTTTAAGGAAATAGTTGAAAGGAAATTCTGCCCTCCTAATGAAAAGGAGCAGATTGCTAATAAATTCCTAAATTATAGAATGACTGGGGTAAATTGCAGGGAATATACTACCACATTCTTTGAATAGGCAAGGATTGTACCAAACGTGGCCTCAACAGAACCAGTATTAATCTCCCGTTACATCTGAGGATTAATTGGTGAGATCAGACATGTAGTCAAAGCAGCTAGACCACAAACCATAGAAGAAGCAGTAGAGCTAGCAAACACTTTGACAGATAAACTGGTACGTACGCAAGAAGAAAACCAGAAAAGGAACCTAGCTCAAAAGATCACACAGGAGCTACGTTATGGAAATTCCAACCGTGGGAAAGGGGCAAGTTCTTCTTCACCCCGTGTAAGTACTGCAAAAGGAGACATTCGGGGAAATGCTCTACATACTGCAATTTTTGCAAATTCCCACGGCATAAGGAAAAAGACTACAGGAAGAAAGTTAGCAATGGGCTATGCTACCATTGCGGGGGAGCTGGTCATATTAGAACTAACTGCCCGAAACTAGCTCTAGCGGCAAACAACAAAGCAAGGACGACGGAAGGACCCAAGAAGACTGCCAGAGCATTCGTGCTGACTGCCGAAGAAGCCAAGATGATTCCGGATGTGATTGCCGGTACTTTTTAGTTAATGATGTTTATGCAAAAGTATTGTTTGACTCTGGTGCAAACCAAAGTTTCATTAATACTTCCTTTTGCAATTTTCTTAATCAACCATTAACTAAACTTCACCAAAACTGTCTGTTGGAGACGACAAATGGATCTTCTATCCAAATAAGCAAAATCCTGCGAGGAGCTAAGATAGGAATTTTAAATCATAATTTTTCTGCTAACCTTTTTCCAATGGATCTTGCCGGATTTGATGTCGTGTTAGGAATGGATTGATTGGTAGCCAATCAGGCACGAATAATATGTGATCAAAAGTCTGTAGAAGTAAATGTGCCATCTGGGGGAAGGATCACAATTAAAGGAGATAAGTCGACAAAATCAACAAAGTTCATCTCTGTGATGAAAGCTGCAAGCTATGCACGGAAAGGGGGAATAGTGTATATGATTTCCGTAATCATTAACACTAAAGGAAAAGAATTAAAGGATATTCCTATAATATCTAATTTCTCAGATGTCTTCCCGGAAGAGTTGCCTGGATTACCACCAGATTGAGAGGTTGAATTTAGAATTCACCTAATACCAGGAACGACACCGATTGCCAAAGCACCCTATCGTCTAGCACCGACGGAGATGCAAGAATAGAAGAAACAACTGGACGAATTACTAGAGAAAGGTTTCATACAACCCAGCTCATCGCCATGGGGAGCGCCGATGTTGTTTGTCAAGAAGAATGACGGATCAATGCGTATGTGCATTGACTACCGAGAATTGAATAAGGTTACAATTAAAAATCGGTACCCACTACCGAGAATCGATGATCAGTTTGATCAACTCCAAGGAGCCCGGTTCTTTTCTAAGATCGACTTACGCTCAGGATATCATCAGTTGAAAGTACAGGAAGAGGACATTCCTAAAACAGCTTTCTGAACCAGGTACGACCATTATGAATTTACTATCATGCCATTTGGTTTAACCAATGCCCCAGCTGCATTTATGGACATGATGAACAGGATATGTAAACCATACCTGGATAAATTCATAATTGTTTTTATAGAAAATATTCTAATTTACTCCAAAAGTAAGGAAGATCACGCAGAGCATTTGCATATACTCCTGTCATTGCTAAGGAAAGAAAAGCTTTACGCAAAATTCTCAAAATGCGAATTTTGGTTACAAGAAGTACAATTCGTTGGACATCTGGTGAATCATAAAGGAATTCATGTGGATCCCACAAAGATCGAAGCAATTACCAATTGGAAGGTCCCAGAATCATCAACGGAAGTAAGAAGTTTTCTTGGATTGGCAGGATATTATAGACGTTTTATTCAAGATTTTTCTAGAATAGCCATCCCGTTAACCAAGCTAACTTGCAAATCGGTTAAGTTTGAATGGGGACCAAGGCAGGAAGAAGCATTCAGGATTTTGAAGCAAAAGTTAACCAACGCACCTTTACTCGCTTTGCCAAAAGGAACTGAAGACTTCGTAGTCTATTGTGATGCGTCTAAGTTAGGTTATGGATGTGTGCTGATGCAACGTCAAAAGGTTATTGCTTATGCCTCTAGACAACTCAAGAAGCATGAAGAGAATTATACGACCCATGATCTAGAGTTAGGAGCAATAATTTTTTCCCTTAAGATTTGGAGACACTATCTTTACGGTAGTAAGTTTGTAGTATTCACAGATCTAAGAGTTTAAGATATGTCTTTGGACAAAAGGAATTAAACATGAGACAGAGGCGATGGATTGAAATCTTTAGTGATTATGATTGCAATATCCAGTATCATGCAAGAAAAGCTAACATAGTAGCTGATGCTTTAAGTCGAAAATATCATGAGAAGCAAAAAAAGTACGCTATCTTAGACTAAACCTGCAGATAGATTTAAATGAGAAAATTAAACAAACACAGGAAACAGCAATCAAGGACGATGCTGAAGGATTAAAAGGAATGATTAAAGAATTAGAAAAAGGAGCAGATGGAATTTGGAGATTCCATAAAAACAGAATTTGGATCCCTATCCAAGGAGATCTACGAAAGCGAATACTAGAGGAAGCCCATAAGACTAAGTATACAATGCATCCTGGAAGTGATAAGATGTATAAAGACTTGAGAAAGAATTTCTGGTGGATAGGAATGAAAAAGGATGTAGCAAGCTACGTTGCCAAATGCCTAACATGTTCATAGGTTAAAGCTGAACATAAAAAACCTTCAGGCCTATTGCTACAATTGGAAATACCTATTTGGAAATGGGAATTGATAACAATGGACTTTGTTACCAAACTACCCAGGACACGAAAAGGTAATGATACAATCTGGGTGATTGTAGACTGGTTAACCAAATCTGCTCATTTCTTACCAATGAAGAAAACGTTCAGTATGGAACAGTTAGCTAAATTATATGTAAATGAAATAGTTTCATTACATGGAATCCCTTTATCCATTGTATCTGACAGGGACAACCGTTTTACCTCCCATTTTTGGACAAGTTTCCAAAAAGCAAAGGGAACAAGACTCAATCTGAGTACGGCATATCATCCTCAAACAGACAGTCAAAGTGAAAGAACAATTCAAACAATGGAAGACATGCTTAGAGCTTGTGTAATTGATTTCGGAGGAAATTGGGATGAACATTTGCCTTTCATAGAATTTCCTACAACAACAGTTATCATACCAGCATCAATGCTGCACCATTTGAAGCCCTCTACGGGCGGAAATGTCGAACTCCAGTATGCTGGGCAGAGATTGGAGAAAAGCAACTATCAGATCCTGAAATTGTGCAAGAAACAACTGACAAAATTATTCAAGTCAAGGAAAGACTGAAAACAGCCCGAGATCGCCAAAAGAGTTATGCAGATAACAGAAGTAAACCCTTAGAATTTCAAGTCGGAGATAAAGTGCTATTAAAAGTCTCACCCTGGAAAGGAGTTGTAAGATTCGGCAAGAAAGGAAAACTAAGCCCAAGGTATGTTGGACCTTTTAAGATTGTCAAACGAATAGGGCCAGTAGCCTATCAGCTACAATTGCCAGAGGAAATGGCAGGAATACATGATGTATTTTCATATATGCAATCTCAAGAAATGTTTAGCAGACGAATCATTGGTGATACTTCTTCAAGATGTAGAGGTAAATGAGAAACTAAAATTCGTTGAGAAACCCATTCAGATTGAAGATAGAAAGATCAAGAATCTCAAGCGCAAGAGATTAGTTCTGGTAAAAGTAAAATGGGATTCAAAGAGAGGACCAGAATATACATGGGAGCTGGAGTCAGAAATGCAAAGAAAGTATCTACACCTATTCAAATGAATCTCGAGGACGAGATTTAAAACAAGGTGGGGAGGATGTAACAACTCTCCAAAACACCCCGAAATTTACAGAAACGTAAAACCGGACACGCAGATTGAGACGCAGCACACAAAACGAGACAGGTCCAGCTAGACTGTCCAGGCGCCAACCGCCAGAGACAACAGTCTCTGTCGTGACGTGCGGGAGGTATCCAGGTGACGTGTCACCGTTTCGCGCCATATGACAACCCTACACTTGTGAGCAGGCTGACCTAGCCTAGCTAGGCACCTCAGGCGCCACGCGAGAGGGAACCCAGATCCCCGCGTGACGCGCGGGGGAGGTCAAATTCGGGTATAAATAGAGCAGTCTGGGCCGAAGTCCAGTGCTCAATTGCGATCGATAAAATCGAACGTATACTCTGTCACACCCTGACGCGCAGCGGAAAAGGTGATCGGGGCATGATTGGGTTTTCATAAAGCTCATGACATTTATTATAATGTTTCATATTTATTATTACAATTTTAAAGAAGATCATACAATCAAATCATACAAACACAACATGTTCTATGCATCTTTCTAGACTTCATTATTTTTCTTCTAAGGCACTTTCCTATGTGTTCCTTGCTTCATCATGTCCACCTGTATCATGTGTAAAAATGGTTTTTGGATCAACAAAAGTTGGCGAGTGAACCTTGTTAGAAAACATTTATTATTTATTTCTTGTTGTGTTTAATATGGAAAAATTGTGCTATAATCATATGTGAGCAAACGTAAATAAACATACAATAACAATAACTATAACAAACAATAACATACAATAACAAACCACCTTGCATGAATATATAACATGAATGACAATGTAAATGTTGGCAACGTCTCGTTCACGCTCATAGGTAATGGGGAACGGCTCACGCTCATAGGTAATGAGGAGCAGACGGCCTATGATGAAATGTATGTGCGATCAAGGCTCAATCAAACGGAGCCGATCGTATGTTGGCAAGGCCTCGTTCACGCTCATAGGTAATGGGGAACGGCTCACGCTCATAGGTAATGGGGAGCGGCGGCCTATGATAATGTATGTACTGAAAATGATAAATTTAATCTAAACAATAACCACACAAACAGTTGATACATGTTGAATACACATTTGATCATGGATATGATGGATGCACAAGTGTTTAAATGTAATAAATAATAAGACACATGATACACCCCAAAAACGTGATTAAAACGGGGAATTTATAGAGATTCACTCACATTGGGTGCGTTCGTTTGAAGATGTTGAATGCGCACGAGTTTAGAAGATTGATCGACGAGGAATAACTAACCTAATTAATAACGAAAAGGTACAGTAAATAAGTGGATTTTATTAACAATTTTAATAGGATTTTTTGATATATTTTTGTGAGTTTAAGGCTATTTTCTAACTTTAAAAACATTATTTTTAAGTATTTTTAATTGATTTTTAAATTAAATAAATAAGTAAAAATATAAAAAAAAATTTGACATTTTGACATTTTAACTTTGACCGTTGACCATGACTGTTGACCGTTGACCGGTTCGGTCGTGTATATATTTGCACTGCGTGAGACTCGAACCCGTGACCTCCCGTACGCGTGCACGCAGCTCTACCAACTGAGCTACGTGTCTAACCCGAAATATTTCTGTTTTTAATTATATTTATACACTATTTAAGTTAATCAGAATTCATTTATTTTAAAAAGATTTTAATTGTATCGAACCGGTGCCGTCAACATGTCTCGAACCCGGGACCTGTGATTTAGTGTTGCACACAGTCCACCGCTGGACTGTGTGTCTAACCTGGTTAATATTCTGGTTTTTATATACTTAACATCATTCAGTGAGTTATCCGGGTTCGGTTTTAAAAAGGGCATTTTCATTTAAGAGAGTGAGGTTGGGTCAGGGATCGAACTCGAGACGTGTGTACATTGTTTGCACACAGTCCACCGCTGGACTGTGTGTCTAACCCGTTTATTATACTGATTTTAATTAATCTTATAAACATAGTCGACTTCGTCTTCTTCGCTCAAGAACACAGACAACGATTAATCAACTGTTCTTGTTTAATTCGATTAACGAAATTTATAAGCGATTGAAATGTAATGGACAGAGAGGGTTTGGGGAAAGAATGTACTGAAACAGATGTCTTTCTCAGAACTCCGGCAAGGATTCGTCGGCTCTGTTTTGTGAGCTCCGTCTGTTCGGATCAATTAACAGTTTTGATTGATTAGATGTGAAATTGAGTTACTAAACCATGATTAACAGGAGGTTTAGATGATCATACCGATTAACAGGTGATTTCAGAAATTCCAGCGATTTTCCGGTGAGTACAGAATATCCGGCAACGTCGTCTGGGATTGATTCTGGGTGATGGATTGATGTTAGTAATGGTCTAACAATGTATTGAAACAGAAAGAGTCGAGGTATTTATCGTTTTGATGTGAGTCTCGGTTTTCCGGCGAAAGTCCGGTGATGGCAGAATATTTCCGGCGAATGAAATTGCTTTGAGAAATGGTGCGATTTTGAGCGAAAAGACTACCAGAGGCTTGGGTGTGTATTTATAGGAAAGAATATCGATGAATTGGGTCCGATTTCTGTCTTGATTCGTTGGTCAGTTTTCTTCCGGCGGTTATGACTGATGTCGCGGGATTAGACATCGGTTATAACCGACGTTGAGATTAATACTTCCGTTAAGTCAATAGAAACCGACAATAATTGGCGAAGTCGTCGGGATTTCCGGTGACTGCGAAATGGGCGCGTTGTTGACTGAATTTGATTTCGAGTTTTGTTATATGAATTAATTTTTTCGATATATCATCAAATAACACAAGTGGCGGAGTGGTTGGATGTGTGTGAGTTAAGTTACTAGGCTTTATCCGGCTGACCCGGGTTCGAAACCCGGCATCAGCAATTTATTTTTATTTCATTATTTATTATAAATTTTCAATTATAGATTTTAAATTCTAATATATTTATTAATTATGTATTGTATAAAATTAATTTGAGCATTAAATACGCAACGAAATTTTTAACTGAATGTTCGGTTAATAAACGAAGCGGGTTTGGTTAACCCGGTTTTTTACGGATGTTACAGTATCCCCTACTTTTAGAAATTTCGTCCCGAAATTTAAGTAGTGGCATGTTTGGATGGTGTTTTAATTTGACAATTACATACTTAGAAGGGGGTAAGAGTTTAAATTTTGTTTGAGGCGGTAACGTTCCTTGTAAGGGTTGAATACCCTGCTACAGGAATCGTTTTTTGTTGCCTAAAGTGTATGAATATGGAACATGGATACACAGAGTTGATTGACTAAGTATGATTTTATGCATATGAGTTTTGATAGGTTTGGAAAGATAAGGTTATACCCTAAAACAAAACTTCTACCACTAAAACCTACATGGAACTTCTCATAACCGCCTGACAATGCCTCTGATCCTTTGGCAAGAATACTTATATATAGGAAGTACCAGCGACGTATCCACCATATTCTTGTCAAATTTTCATTGGTTTTATCAGTAAGTTATGATTAGTTCTATGATGTGACTCTAGAACATAAACAAACACAACAACCAAAGCTTGAGTCTCAATTCTAAAAGGATACATGACTGAATGATGACGGTACCTCTCTCGTTTGTTATGATGAAGGGGTTAGTCTATGTAAAAGTGAGACACAACCCAACTTCTTTAAATGATGAGATCGAGGTACGTCGAGATGTCTGATGATATGAATGTTAAATCAATGAGTATAAAACAAAATTGAGATAGTAATTCGCATTAAGATTCTTGGATTCAATTTCCAATTTATAAATGAGATACGTGAAGATTGAGATAAACATAAATAAAACATAAACACTGAGCGGTTGGAGTTGAATTCTTGATTTTTGGTGAAGAAACTAGTTGGGTGGTTCGTTTGGGCCGTTATTATCTTCAACAGGATTGGCGTTGATGTTGTAAACTCTTCCTCTTGCTGGCGGTGGAGCTGGGTTTGCTTGATTTGTTTGGTTAACTGGGTTTGCTTGAGCTTGGGCGTTTATGATGTTAACCAACCGAGGGCACGTGTTTCTAAAGTGGGTAGGGTCGCCACAATTGAAACAAGCTCGAACATATGGGAACATGGGGTATTGGGGTTGTTGATATGTTTGGATCATGTTTTGAGTAGGGGGTGAGGTTTGGTTTTGAGAGGTGCGGCAAACCTTGCTCAAATGACCATAGCGTCCACAAGTCGCACATAGTCGACAAGGGAAGGTAGGTGGATGGTGATAAAAACAGGTGTTGCATTGAGGGTGGGGTCCAAAGTAAGGTTTCTTATTTGGGTAAGTTGAGTTGGGTGCTACTTGAGTGATTGGGATAGCTTGGAGGGGTATGGCTTATGAAGTTGGTTGATTGTGTTGGGTGACAGCGAAAATTTGCCCATCTCGTTTTCTCTTAGAAATGGGTTGTGAAGAGGATTCGGTTCGGGTGGAGTTTGAGGTTTCGATTGATGTTTTATCCTTCTTCTTCTCCTCCGTGAAGTCTTTATTACGTATGAGGTTTTCGGTGAGCTCTTTAGCCAACTCCATTGTTGCTTCCAAAGTTGCAGGTGTGGTACTTATTACGGAGTCTTGAATTTTTGAAGGAAGACCTCGAATGTAGTGCTCGATCAAACGGTAGAGGGGGTGAACAAGTTGGGGACCATTTGATTTAACTCAAGGAATCTCTTGTTGTACATAGTGTGGTCGCCTTCCTTTTGTTTCAAAGAATAGAACTCATCCTCTAATTTCTTGATTTCGCTTCTTGGACAGAAACGTCTTGTCATGATTTCCTTCAACTCTTCCCAAGTCAAAGTCATAGCATCTTCAACACCTCGTTTGGCCTTCTCTGTATTCCACCATGTAAGTGCTATTCCAAGTAAACGACCAGTAGCATATCGCACTTTGCGATCATCGGGGCAATCGCAATTTAGAAAAGTGTTTTCCATTTCTTCAAACCAATGGAGGAGAGCGGTGACACCTTCAGTCCCTTCGTATTTTGGAGGGTCGCAGGATTTGAAATGCTTGAAGGTGCATTTAGTGGTAATTGGGGGAGGGTTGACAACATTTTGATCTTCTTGATTGACGGGATTAGCGGTAAGGGCTTGTTGAACTTGAACTACAATGTTGGGTATTACGGCAGCCATTTGTTGAGCGATTTGGGCAGCCATGCGCTCGCGGGCTTTTCCTGATCTCACCTTCCTACGAGCGGAATTAGAAGACATCTACAAGGAATACATATCAAGAGTATGAGTTTGATGTTTTAGGGGTCATGTGTCGTATTTAGGAATGAACATTCATTAAAAAAATATAGAATAATAAATCTACTACATCCGTAGGATGTCTTGGGCTTTGCTCGCAATTGGGCCTTGCATGCCGCCATACTTCACCTTCGTAATCATGTGGGCCCCCATGATTACCGGGTTTTTCATATGGTTCGCATGTGTTAGCCTGATCAAGAAATAAGTATGTAACATATGATATTCGGAATGTATCCAAGTGTGGACACGGTGACAACTCAAAGTGGGGTTAGTTCGAACGACGTTTGGTGTGGCATGCTTTGGCCTAATAGGTCCTTTGTACTCTCAACGTTAGTCCCCAGGTAGGCAAACTGGTCCGTTATATTGGATTTATACGAATGCCAACCTAGACAGGACGTTCCTATGTGTTCCTTGCTTCATCCTGTCCACCTGTATCATGTGTAAAAATGGTTTTTGGATCAACAAAAGTTGGCGAGTGAACCTTGTTAGAAAACATTTATTATTTATTTCTTGTTGTGTTTAATATGGAAAAATTGTGCAATAATCATATGTGAGCAAACGTAAATAAACATACAATAACAATAACCATAACAAACAATAACAAACCACCTTGCATAAATATATAACATGAATGACAATGTAAATGTTGGCAACGTCTCGTTCACGCTCATAGGTAATGGGGAACGGCTCACGCTCATAGGTAATGGGGAGCAGACGGCCTATGATGAAATGTATGTGCGATCAAGGCTCAATCAAACGGAGCCGATCGTATGTTGGCAAGGCCTCGTTCACGCTCATAGGTAATGGGGAACGGCTCACGCTCATAGGTAATGGGGAGCGGCGGCCTATGATAATGTATGTACTGAAAATGATAAATTTAATCTAAACAATAACCACACAAACAGTTGATACATGTTGAATACACATTTGATCATGGATATGATGGATGCACAAGTGTTTAAATGTAATAAATAATAAGACACATGATACACCCTAAAAACGTGATTAAAACAGGGAATTTATAGAGATTCACTCACATTGGGTGCGTTCGTTTGAAGATGTTGAATGCGCACGAGTTTAGAGGATTGATCGACGATGAATAACTAACCTAATTAATAACGAAAAGGTACGGTAAATAAGTGGATTTTATTAACAATTTTAATAGGATTTTTTGATATATTTTTGTGAGTTTAAGGCTATTTTCTAACTTTAAAAACATTATTTTTAAGTATTTTTAATTGATTTTTAAATTAAATAAATAAAAATATTAAAAAAAATTGACTTTTTGACTTTGACCGTTGACCGTTGACCATGACTGTTGACCGTTGACCGGTTCGGTCGTGTATACATTTGCACTGCGTGAGACTCGAACCCGTGACCTCCCGTACGCGTGCACGCAGCTCTACCAACTGAGCTACATGTCTAACCCGAAATATTTCTGTTTTTAATTATATTTATACACTATTTAAGTTAATCAGAATTCATTTATTTTAAAAAGATTTTAATTGTATCGAACCGGTGCCGTCAACATGTCTCGAACCCGGGACCTGTGATTTAGTGTTGCACACACTCCACCGCTGGACTGTGTGTCTAACCTGGTTAATATTCTGGTTTTTATTATACTTAACATCATTCAGTGAGTTATCCCGGTTCGGTTTTAAAAAGGGCATTTTTATTTAAGAGGGTGAGGTTGGGTCAGGGATCGAACTCGAGACGTGTGTACATTGTTTGCACACAGTCCACCGCTGGACTGTGTGTCTAACCCGTTTATTATACTGATTTTAATTAATCTTATAAACATAGTCGACTTCGTCTTCTTCGCTCAAGAACACAGACAACGATTAATCAACTGTTCTTGTTTAATTCGATTAACGAAATTTATAAGCGATTGAAATGTAATGGACAGAGAGGGTTTGGGGAAAGAATGTACCGAAACAGATGTCTTTCTCAAAACTCCGGCAAGGATTCGTCGGCTCTGTTTTGTAAGCTCCGTCTGTTCGGATCAATTAACAGTTTTGATTGATTAGATGTGAAATTGAGTTACTAAACCATGATTAACATGAGGTTTAGATGATCATACCGATTAACAGCGTGATTTCGGAAATTCCAGCGATTTTCCGGCGAGTACAGAATATCTGGCAACGTCGTCTGGGATTGATTCGGGTGATGGATTGATGTTAGTAATGGTCTAACAATGTATTGAAATAGAAAGAGTCGAGGTATTTATCGTTTTGATGTGAGTCTCGGTTTTCCGGCGAAAGTCCGGTGATGGCAGAATATTTCCGGCGAATGAAATTGCTTTGAGAAATGGTGCGATTTTGAGCGAAAAGACTACCAGAGGCTTGGGTGTGTATTTATAGGAAAGAATATCGATGAATTGGGTCCGATTTCTGTCTTGATTCGTTGGTCAGTTTTCTTCCGGCGGTTATGACTGATGTCGCGGGATTAGACATCGGTTATAACCGACGTTGAGATTAATACTTCCGTTAAGTCAATAGAAACCGACAATAATTGGCGAAGTCGTCGGGATTTCTGGCGACTGCGAAATGGGCGCGTTGTTGACTGAATTTGATTTCGAGTTTTGTTATATGAATTAATTGTTTCGATATATCATCAAATAACACAAGTGGCGGAGTGGTTGGATGTGTGTGAGTTAAGTTACTAGGCTTCATCCGGCTGACCCGGGTTCGAAACCCGGCATCAGCAATTTATTTTTATTTCATTATTTATTATAGATTTTCAATTATAGATTTTAAATTCTAATATATTTATTAATTATGTATTGTATAAAATTAATTTGAGCATTAAATACGCAACGAAATTTTTAACTGAATGTTCGGTTAATAAACGAAGCGGGTTTGGTTAACCCGGTTTTTTACGGATGTTACAGTATCCCCTACTTTTAGAAATTTCGTCCCGAAATTTAAGTAGTGGCATGTTTGGATGGTGTTTTAATTTGACAATTACATACTTAGAAGGGGGTAAGAGTTTAAATTTTGTTTGAGGCGGTAACGTTCCTTGTAAGGGTTGAATACCCTGCTACAGGAATCGTTTTTTGTTGCCTAAAGTGTATGAATATGGAACATGGATACACAGAGTTGATTGACTAAGTATGATTTTATGCATATGAGTTTTGATAGGTTTGGAAAGATAAGGTTATACCCTAAAACAAAACTTCTACCACTAAAACCTACATGGAACTTCTCATAACCGCCTGACAATGCCTCTGATCCTTTGGCAAGAATACTTATATATAGGAAGTACCAGCGACGTATCCACCATATTCTTGTCAAATTTTCATTGGTTTTATCAGTAAGTTATGATTAGTTCTATGATGTGACTCTAGAACATAAACAAACACAACAACCAAAGCTTGAGTCTCAATTCTAAAAGGATACATGACTGAATGATGACGGTACCTCTCTCGTTTGTTATGATGAAGGGGTTAGTCTATGTAAAAGTGAGACACAACCCAACTTCTTTAAATGATGAGATCGAGGTACGTCGAGATGTCTGATGATATGAATGTTAAATCAATGAGTATAAAAACAAAATTGAGATAGTAATTCGCATTAAGATTCTTGGATTCAATTTCCAATTTATAAATGAGATACGTGAAGATTGAGATAAACATAAATAAAACATAAACACTGAGCGGTTGGAGTTGAATTCTTGATTTTTGGTGAAGAAACTAGTTGGGTGGTTCGTTTGGGCGTTATTATCTTCAACAGGATTGGCGTTGATGTTGTAAACTCTTCCTCTTGCTGGCGGTGGAGCTGGGTTTGCTTGATTTGTTTGGTTAACTGGGTTTGCTTGAGCTTGGGCGTTTATGATGTTAACCAACCGAGGGCACGTGTTTCTAAAGTGGGTAGGGTCGCCACAATTGAAACAAGCTCGAACATATGGGAACATGGGGTATTGGGGTTGTTGATATGTTTGGATCATGTTTTGAGTAGGGGGTGAGGTTTGGTTTTGAGAGGTGCGGCAAACCTTGCTCAAATGACCATAGCGTCCACAAGTCGCACATAGTCGACAAGGGAAGGTAGGTGGATGGTGATAAAAACAGGTGTTGCATTGAGGGTGGGGTCCAAAGTAAGGTTTCTTATTTGGGTAAGTTGAGTTGGGTGCTACTTGAGTGATTGGGATAGCTTGGAGGGGTATGGCTTATGAAGTTGGTTGATTGTGTTGGGTGACAGCGAAAATTTGCCCATCTCGTTTTCTCTTAGAAATGGGTTGTGAAGAGGATTCGGTTCGGGTGGAGTTTGAGGTTTCGATTGATGTTTTATCCTTCTTCTTCTCCTCCGTGAAGTCTTTATTACGTATGAGGTTTTCGGTGAGCTCTTTAGCCAACTCCATTGTTGCTTCCAAAGTTGCAGGTGTGGTACTTATTACGGAGTCTTGAATTTTTGAAGGAAGACCTCGAATGTAGTGCTCGATCAAACGGTAGAGGGGGTGAACAAGTTGGGGACCATTTGATTTAACTCAAGGAATCTCTTGTTGTACATAGTGTGGTCGCCTTCCTTTTGTTTCAAAGAATAGAACTCATCCTCTAATTTCTTGATTTCGCTTCTTGGACAGAAACGTCTTGTCATGATTTCCTTCAACTCTTCCCAAGTCAAAGTCATAGCATCTTCAACACCTCGTTTGGCCTTCTCTGTATTCCACCATGTAAGTGCTATTCCAAGTAAACGACCAGTAGCATATCGCACTTTGCGATCATCGGGGCAATCGCAATTTAGAAAAGTGTTTTCCATTTCTTCAAACCAATGGAGGAGAGCGGTGACACCTTCAGTCCCTTCGTATTTTGGAGGGTCGCAGGATTTGAAATGCTTGAAGGTGCATTTAGTGGTAATTGGGGGAGGGTTGACAACATTTTGATCTTCTTGATTGACGGGATTAGCGGTAAGGGCTTGTTGAACTTGAACTACAATGTTGGGTATTACGGCAGCCATTTGTTGAGCGATTTGGGCAGCCATGCGCTCGCGGGCTTTTCCTGATCTCACCTTCCTACGAGCGGAATTAGAAGACATCTACAAGGAATACATATCAAGAGTATGAGTTTGATGTTTTAGGGGTCATGTGTCGTATTTAGGAATGAACATTCATTAAAAAAATATAGAATAATAAATCTACTACATCCGTAGGATGTCTTGGGCTTTGCTCGCAATTGGGCCTTGCATGCCGCCATACTTCACCTTCGTAATCATGTGGGCCCCCATGATTACCGGGTTTTTCATATGGTTCGCATGTGTTAGCCTGATCAAGAAATAAGTATGTAACATATGATATTCGGAATGTATCCAAGTGTGGACACGGTGACAACTCAAAGTGGGGTTAGTTCGAACGACGTTTGGTGTGGCATGCTTTGGCCTAATAGGTCCTTTGTACTCTCAACGTTAGTCCCCAGGTAGGCAAACTGGTCCGTTATATTGGATTTATACGAATGCCAACCTAGACAGGACGTTCCTATGTGTTCCTTGCTTCATCCTGTCCACCTGTATCATGTGTAAAAATGGTTTTTGGATCAACAAAAGTTGGCGAGTGAACCTTGTTAGAAAACATTTATTATTTATTTCTTGTTGTGTTTAATATGGAAAAATTGTGCAATAATCATATGTGAGCAAACGTAAATAAACATACAATAACAATAACCATAACAAACAATAACAAACCACCTTGCATAAATATATAACATGAATGACAATGTAAATGTTGGCAACGTCTCGTTCACGCTCATAGGTAATGGGGAACGGCTCACGCTCATAGGTAATGGGGAGCAGACGGCCTATGATGAAATGTATGTGCGATCAAGGCTCAATCAAACGGAGCCGATCGTATGTTGGCAAGGCCTCGTTCACGCTCATAGGTAATGGGGAACGGCTCACGCTCATAGGTAATGGGGAGCGGCGGCCTATGATAATGTATGTACTGAAAATGATAAATTTAATCTAAACAATAACCACACAAACAGTTGATACATGTTGAATACACATTTGATCATGGATATGATGGATGCACAAGTGTTTAAATGTAATAAATAATAAGACACATGATACACCCTAAAAACGTGATTAAAACAGGGAATTTATAGAGATTCACTCACATTGGGTGCGTTCGTTTGAAGATGTTGAATGCGCACGAGTTTAGAGGATTGATCGACGATGAATAACTAACCTAATTAATAACGAAAAGGTACGGTAAATAAGTGGATTTTATTAACAATTTTAATAGGATTTTTTGATATATTTTTGTGAGTTTAAGGCTATTTTCTAACTTTAAAAACATTATTTTTAAGTATTTTTAATTGATTTTTAAATTAAATAAATAAAAATATTAAAAAAAATTGACTTTTTGACTTTGACCGTTGACCGTTGACCATGACTGTTGACCGTTGACCGGTTCGGTCGTGTATACATTTGCACTGCGTGAGACTCGAACCCGTGACCTCCCGTACGCGTGCACGCAGCTCTACCAACTGAGCTACATGTCTAACCCGAAATATTTCTGTTTTTAATTATATTTATACACTATTTAAGTTAATCAGAATTCATTTATTTTAAAAAGATTTTAATTGTATCGAACCGGTGCCGTCAACATGTCTCGAACCCGGGACCTGTGATTTAGTGTTGCACACACTCCACCGCTGGACTGTGTGTCTAACCTGGTTAATATTCTGGTTTTTATTATACTTAACATCATTCAGTGAGTTATCCCGGTTCGGTTTTAAAAAGGGCATTTTTATTTAAGAGGGTGAGGTTGGGTCAGGGATCGAACTCGAGACGTGTGTACATTGTTTGCACACAGTCCACCGCTGGACTGTGTGTCTAACCCGTTTATTATACTGATTTTAATTAATCTTATAAACATAGTCGACTTCGTCTTCTTCGCTCAAGAACACAGACAACGATTAATCAACTGTTCTTGTTTAATTCGATTAACGAAATTTATAAGCGATTGAAATGTAATGGACAGAGAGGGTTTGGGGAAAGAATGTACCGAAACAGATGTCTTTCTCAAAACTCCGGCAAGGATTCGTCGGCTCTGTTTTGTAAGCTCCGTCTGTTCGGATCAATTAACAGTTTTGATTGATTAGATGTGAAATTGAGTTACTAAACCATGATTAACATGAGGTTTAGATGATCATACCGATTAACAGCGTGATTTCGGAAATTCCAGCGATTTTCCGGCGAGTACAGAATATCTGGCAACGTCGTCTGGGATTGATTCTGGGTGATGGATTGATGTTAGTAATGGTCTAACAATGTATTGAAATAGAAAGAGTCGAGGTATTTATCGTTTTGATGTGAGTCTCGGTTTTCCGGCGAAAGTCCGGTGATGGCAGAATATTTCCGGCGAATGAAATTGCTTTGAGAAATGGTGCGATTTTGAGCGAAAAGACTACCAGAGGCTTGGGTGTGTATTTATAGGAAAGAATATCGATGAATTGGGTCCGATTTCTGTCTTGATTCGTTGGTCAGTTTTCTTCCGGCGGTTATGACTGATGTCGCGGGATTAGACATCGGTTATAACCGACGTTGAGATTAATACTTCCGTTAAGTCAATAGAAACCGACAATAATTGGCGAAGTCGTCGGGATTTCTGGCGACTGCGAAATGGGCGCGTTGTTGACTGAATTTGATTTCGAGTTTTGTTATATGAATTAATTGTTTCGATATATCATCAAATAACACAAGTGGCGGAGTGGTTGGATGTGTGTGAGTTAAGTTACTAGGCTTCATCCGGCTGACCCGGGTTCGAAACCCGGCATCAGCAATTTATTTTTATTTCATTATTTATTATAGATTTTCAATTATAGATTTTAAATTCTAATATATTTATTAATTATGTATTGTATAAAATTAATTTGAGCATTAAATACGCAACGAAATTTTTAACTGAATGTTCGGTTAATAAACGAAGCGGGTTTGGTTAACCCGGTTTTTTACGGATGTTACATACTCTCTGAATCTCTGTTTCTTCGTGCAACACCCCCCCTAAAACCCTAAAACCCCTAAACCGGCGAAGCGCTGCCCGCTGTAAGTAACTTAACCCCCGATCACTAATTCACTATCCTACCCAATCAATCTATAATCGCCAATGCATGTCTAGGCTTTGCCCGACTACGTTCGTTAGAGCTCTGTCGAGTGTTGTATGGACACCCTACCCAATCGATCTAGAATCGCCAACGCATGTCTAGGCTCTGCCCGACTACGTTCGTTGGAGTTCTGTCAATTGTTGTATGGTTAAAGTGACTTGGGTTAACTTACTAACACATGTGCATTGTATGTTTTAATAGAAATCCCAGGAAGTAATCAAGAACTCTCACCAGGAACTCCGTAGAAATACTTAAAGTGTTCAAGGCGAGTACATTCTCTTTTTGTAAATCTTTTTGTGAGTCAAAATGTATTACCAAAACCTCAAATGTTTTAATTATGCTTAACAGTGATTGAGTATATGTATTCTACAATTACTGTCGGTATGTTGGGGTTTTGTATACATTGCGAGTCCAAAGTCACGGGAATGTGACAGGAACCGTTACCGTTGGGCGACAGGGCCCAAAGTAATATGACCCACAAGTCAGGATTGACAGTACTGATTGAGTAATTATGTAGATATAAACATTGTAAATGCGGATGCTCCTCAATAACTGTAAAGTATAATCACTTGTTTTGATAAAACTGAGATGGATTCGCCAGTATTTCTTGCTGATAAAATGTTTTTAAAACGCGTTTCAGGTAACTTAATGTGAAGCTAACAGAAGCCAGCTGGAGAGCACTGAAGGCTTCGAAAAGTGGCTATAAAAGTTACCTAAATAAAAAGGAGTTTCTGTTTTTCATAAATTAGGGTATGTCCCTAAAATATGTATTGTAATGGAAACATGGGTTTTACCCCATTTGTTTAATATAAAAGTCTGGTGTTTTGAAACTCTTATATTTATTTTCTAGCTACGATCCTGATGACGTAATTTCGCTGCCAAATTAATAAACACGGGTACCACCAGCGCTGTGTCCCGCGGCCCCAGCTCCAGGGGTGGGGTCGGGGGCTGCGACACCATCTCTCATTTTGGCGCCCAAACTCTGGCTATAAATAAGTAACTTGGACTTCAAGTAGAAAGTATTCACTCTTAACTACTCTTTCTCTTACTTCACTTTACTTCCGGCTACCTGTACTTATTCTCACGCCGGAGGGTGGTCACGGAGAGAACCCCCTTCTCCCTGTGGCGAGCTGACGGTGTTCTATTTTGCAGGATCAGTCGGAGTACTGTACGTCCATTATCATCACGAAACCAAGCGAAGGATTAACCCCTTTATGCAGAGCCCATTCCATAGATCTACTCAGATTCAGGTCTGGTTGATCTAGGGTTTCTTCATTGGCGCCCACCGACTTTCTTTTCTTTCTCATCTTTCGTTTCGTTTCACCTAGATCTACAGCTTCATGGCTGATGGATCATCATTTCCAGGTCCTCGATCGGAGATTCGTCGTGTAATCGGCGCTCCTCAGATCGACGGACAGATTGTTAAAGATTCGCCCGGCGAAGCTGATGTTCCGTATGATCCTGATCATGCGAGCATTCCAGTAACGCCGGCGGCTCCTCATGTTGATGTTGCATCATTACTCCCGCCTGGAGAAACTCCATTATCATGGTTGATTAAGTCCCAAACTGCTCTGAATGCCATGTATGCTCAGTTATGTGCTCAAACCGAAACTCCAGCTTTTCAAGCTCCGGTTGGTGCACCTCAGGCTCGTGCTTCGCCGGCGCCTCGAGCGTTGAGTTACGGAACTCGGAACCAGGTTCGTGCACCTTCGCTAAGCAATTCACCACCATTTGTTAAGCAATTCACCACCATATGTAAGCAATTCACCACCATTTGTTAAGCAAGGCTAGATTACTTGCTCTTGAAAACCCGATAGATACCGTTCCGCTTTAGCTTTTGTGGCCATAACTCTCTCCTAAGTAATCCAATGAATTTTGTTCTTTTCATTATCTTTACAATCCAAATTATTCATATACATTATTTAATCTGTTGTAAATTATGTATTTTCAATTTTCATTCAGTTTCATTTAGGAAGAGGTTATATTGGTGCATCAATAAAGACAAAGTTGTATCATCTGATGGAGGAGCATCGACTTACAATTTCTGTTCATCTCAAATATTTTTTTTTTTAAGTTTAAAATACCTTTTTAGGAAGTCCAAAGTCTTAATTGTTTGTTGACTGTTTCGCATTACAAAGAATTTACAGAAACCAAGGTTTTAGTTCTTATTTGAGGATATATCATTTTTCCAGCAAGTTAATCGACTCAGAGGCAAAAAGGCTTTTGGAAACCACACAGTCCTTTTAGTTTAACGACACAAGGTACAAACTTGTCAAACGGTTCAACAAAAAGAAGTGAATTTGACTCTAAAGTTGTTTTACGCGCATTAGACATGCCCATGATGTAGTTGGTTCATTTGCAAAAACTGACATAGGAAAACCAATAAGAAAGATCAGTGGTTGTTTTGGTAATTTAGCATTCTGTTTCAAAGGTTGTTGCGGTAATACAAAACATATAAATTCATATAAAAACATTTACACAACCACCATTTAAAAGAAGTCGAGAACTCGCTAGACCTTGGAACATAAAGTGTCACTTTTAGAAGGTTCGAATTACTAAAGTAAGGACAAAGTTTTGCTTACAGAAGATTCCAAGTAAGAACTTAGTTATCTTGATGTATCCATGATCTAGCGCCACAATGGGCAAGTTGAGTAACTTGCAAACTTACCGTTTATAGAAAACCTAATCTTTTAGAAGAGTAATCAGTTTGACAGTTGAAGAAGCCTTGTCAAACTTCAACACTTCCTTCATATCTCCATTGACTTTTCCTGGTAGTTGACTTTGCCACGCCAACTGAAAACCATTTCCTCCAACTCATTTCCATGTTCCAGTAAGAAACGAGCCATGTCTAGTTCCTGTTGTTCTCCATTGAACTCAAGAAACTCAACCCTTTTCAAATGACGAGTCAAGACCTCATCTAACTTCCATACTTCAGGCCAAAAAATCTCCTAGATCATCAAACAAAAGCATAAGTTGAGGGGCCAAAACCCACAATAAGATTTAGAATTTTAACAAAGACCTACACGCTCCCTCTAAATTTAAGAAGCTACTATTCACCCCTTATCAACACTCACCACACACACACACACAAAAAGGAAAATAAATAATAAATATTAAAAAAGAAAAAATAATAAAAAAAGAATATAGAGGTAGGTATCGTGAATGGATGTGAGAGGTTTTTTAAAATAAGAGATAAATTTTGAAAAGTATGATTTTTAGTTAAATAATAAGGTAGGAAACTAGGAAAAGATGGAGGGGATGTGAATGCTTTAAAGGAACCTCCTATATGATTTCTTTAGAGACTTAGATCACTATCTCACATTTTAACCTATTACCCAATACTATATTTTTCAACATATTTAGGCGTAAGGTATTGTACATTATGCTTTGGGTGTTTTTCAAAAAAATTGATTTTTTACTTTTAACCCAAAACTAGAGTTAAATGCTTGGTTGGTCCCTGTGGTTTGCAAAAATTGCAGATTTGGTCCCAGTGGTTTATTAATTACACTCGTGGTACCAAAACTTGTAAAAAATGAACTCGCTTGGTCCCCTGCCCTAACATCAGTTAAATAACTCTGTTAAAACACCTCACGTGCTTGGCACGTGAGGGTAATTTCGTCCTTTCAGTCCAGCTCATTGGTCACACATAGGTGGCCCCACTCGAAAAGTCTCCTAACCAAGTCAACCATTTCATCTTCCTCGTTTCCACTCACCCGCCATTAATATACACCTACAAACCTCAAACACATAATTCAATTACAGTAAACTTTCATCATGAGGTTTCCACTCATCTTCCCCACCTTAATTCTACTTTGTTCCATCTTCTTCACCATTCAATCAACCGCACAAGACCCAGGTTTCCGCTGCACAAAACCTAACAACACCACCTGCAACTCACTCATCGACTACAAACTCCCCAACACCACCACTCTCCGCCGTCGCTGACCTCTTCCAAATCAAAAACCTCGGCTCACTCCTCGCCGCCAACAACCTCGCAATCACCACACCAAAAGATACGGAATACAAAGCCTCCAAAACCCTCAAATCCCCTTCCCCTGCTTATGCCGCAACGGCACCGGAATCTCCAACCACCGCCCCATCTACACCGTGGTCCCCGACGACGGCCTATACCATATCGCTGCTGAGGCGTTTTCGGGGCTGGTGTTGTGCCCGCAGATTCAGGAGGTGAATAATATAACGGATGCGAACACTATTTTGGTGGGTCAGAAGCTGTGGATTCTGCTGCCGTGTAGCTGTGATGAGGTTGACGGAGAGACGCTGATGCATTATGGGTACTTGGTGGCTAGTGAAAGGACGAAATTACCCTCACGTGCCAAGCACGTGGGGTGTTTTAACAGAGTTATTTAACTAATGTTAGGGCAGGGGACCAAGCAAGTTCATTTTTTACAAGTTTTGGTACCACGAGTGTAATTAGTAAACCGCTGGACCAAATCTGCAATTTTTGCAAATCACAAGGACCAACCAAGCATTTAACTCCCAAAACTATTTGATTTTTTTTTACTTTTAGCCCAAAACTTTTCATCTTTACTTTTAACCTAAAACTATTTATCTTTTTACTTTTAACCCCAAAACTTTTCATCTTTTACAATTTAACCACACAACTTTTTACTTTTAATTTTTCACAAAATTTTCGTTTTATGTTCCTATTCTAACATGGCGTTATGTTCGTGTGTGGTTAAATGTTTATACGCCGTCTATTTTCCCCGTTTGACATGTTCATCGTAACGCGCGGGTCCTAGATCGACTTAGTTATTCTTTTATATAATTTACGTTTTGGTTTAATTTCTTCGCATTAACACGCCGCAACTTCAGTGTTGGTGGTCACTGGCAGTAGTGTGGCATTGGTGTTCGCCCCCCGCCGCAACGCGGGGTGCTTAATACTAGTTAACTATATATGAAATCTTAAAACAAAATCACCAAAAAAGTTAACCAGTTGCTATCCCAACCAGCCCATATCTTTTGTCTAAAGTTTACCTAAAAGACTGATGAGAGTGTGTGTTTCTTTCTTTCATACACACAATCATATATCCTGTTTCATAGTACCCCAAGCAATGTGTGATTGTATGCATCACGGGAATGATACACAAACAGTATTATTATATAGAATGAGAAAAAAATTTGTACCTCCTGAATAATCAAATGAAAAGACTCTAGATTGGGAGAACATCTGAGGATGCGGATGACTACATTCATGGTGTAGTGGTCAATTGTTGTGGATATCTCTAATGTCTTCAGGTTTGGAAGAGATGCCGGGAATTCTCCATTTGGATCACGTGCTACACGTATGGCCTATGATAATGATAGTAAAAGCAAAGATGCCCATGTTTCATTGTTAGTGTTGAGTACTATAATCATTAATAGTCAAAGACATGTTTTAAACTATATCTAAGGCAATTAATCAAATATGAGAAAACAATAATAAGCATCTCGAAGTTTGGTACCAAAAAGCAGGTGCTGCCGAAGATGACTTGCATGTTGTAGAACTTGCAATATCAATATAATAAAATTAGAATTCAATATCTGGTGGCAAGTTAAAGTCTTGTAGATATTACTAAATCTTACAGCTAATGTTCTAATCTTAAGTTGCATAGAGTCTTCTATTCATATTTATGCCTGTGTTTCACAGAAAAATATATAGGTTGGTACTGACTTAAAACATGTCTCAAGTAATTTAAGATCCTGAAGTTGACATGTTCTTAAGCAACCTTGCTTATTAGTTATTACATACAGATGAATGAAAGCAATGCGCATAAAAAGAATATACATATACATATGTACCTGAATGAAAAAAAGATTGAGAGACAAAGATTCCACATGAGAAACTCCTGCAAACAACCGACACATGGCGTGACCAAATGTTTCAAATGTTAATCCTGTATGTGCCACAGCATCAGGGTAAATCACAGCTTTCTTCAAGGAGTCTAGGTTTTAATTGAAAAATCATAAGCTGTGTGACCTACATACTCCAAATACACCAGTTTCGGGCAACAAATCTCAAGGCCGTCACACAATCCCTCGTTATTGAACTTTTGACCCGTATCCCGATTATGAATTATGAGAGTCTTGAGATTCAGGCATGAAATACAAAGATCATGATATAAGTATGTAAAGCAGTCAATCAAACTCAATTTTTCAAGCAGCGGGCAGCTTTTGAGAAACTGTTGTGCAACATCAACTTCCAATAAAAAACACTGTCGAGTTCAAGAACCCTGAGTGCCGGAAAACCAGTGACGGTAGGCAAACTTAGAGGACATGCATATAAATACAACCTTAATTCTTCCAATGTATCGCATGTTACCAGACAATAAGGCAATCTTAATACCTCCGATGTATCAAATGTTACCAGACTATGAGGCAACCTGATAACCTCATCATCATCAACCCTAGGGCTAAAAAACAAGTCAAGTAATTTGACTTTTCGCATAACGGCGGCGTGAATCCACCGCCCTACCGTTGACATATCGTAGTAATTTTTACAGCATAAACGAAAACTCTCCAGATCTAGGGTTTTGTTTACTAAAACCCAATACACAAACTCTTTGAATTTGTTCTTTTCGAAATTTGTAGAGGGTTTTCGTCCTCGGGTACAATCTATGTCTAGAGATGGAAGTGAAGTCCACAAATACCTCCATCGTCTCGTCAGAATGCTTGTTCGAACTGCTTCTTCGGTTGTTGGAAGACCAGAAAGGATCAACTGGAGAATTGGATCCGGCAGGTTGCTGATCATCGACCGCATCATTTTCGGCTTTTGATTTCTTCATGCTTCTTTCTGTTGGATTTGGTGATCGAAATCGCCTACACGTTTCCCGCCAATACTCTTGAACTTTATGATATCAGGGTTTTCTCCGTATCATGTCAATGGGCCCAGAGTATTCACATGAGTATCCATCTCACTTTATAAATATAAATCTTTCTCTAAATTTCTCTATATAAATATAAATCTTTCTCTGAATTTTTGTTATTTTTTTAGGGGCAATTGTAGCCCTACATAATGATCCTAAACGAACACGAACATGTGTTTGTGTTCGTTCATTTAACTTTAACTGAACATGGACACGGACACGGACATGGACATATAATCAAACACATATTTGTGTCCGTGTTCGTTTATTAAGAAAATAGGAGTGTTCATGTCCGCTTATGTTCGTTCGTTTAAACCTAAACAGACACTTCACGAACTTAAACGAATATAAACAAACAAACTGAAACAAACGTAATTTAACAAACAATAGAAAACACTATTGAACATAAGTGTACAAACATAAAATGAACACCAATGAGCATAATTAAGTAAACATAAAGAACATATATGAAGTAATTTTTTTACATAATTAGTGATAAATTACGATAAATTATGTTTGATAACCATATTTATTACTAGAAAGGCAATTAGCAATTAATATATTTATATAAGTAGTTAGAAAGTTCATTTTATGTTTAATATTCATATAAATATAACTATTTATGTATTTAAATTGAAACCAAAATAAAAGAACGGACATAAATGAACATAAATGAATGAACGTTCACGAACATAAATGAACGAACAAAATGTGTGTTCATGTTCGTTTAATTAAAAGAACAAAAATTGTGTTCATGTTTGTTCGTTAAATAAACGAATATAAACGAACTTCCCATCGCACAATTTCACGAACAGTTCATGAACGCTCGATTCGTTTACAGGCCTAGACAATTGTATGTGTCCCCGTACAAACTTCATTTATTATATATATACCCAACTGAAAAGTAAATTACATATATCCTCTTCTTTAAAACTAAAAATAACAAATTTACCCATTTTAGTTCGTTTTATTAAAAATTTATAATTGAATACCTATTTTGCCCCTCTTTTACTAAAAACTAATAAATTACAAATTTATCAAATTCAAACAAGTTTGTTTTAGTAAATATCAACATCGTTGAGAAGCAAAAACCCTTTACATTTGGCATTCATTTTCATTTTCATTTGCCATTGCTATAAGCTACTGCAACCTACATAAAGATCAGTCCTTACTCAAATTTTCAGTGAAAATCAAGCCTTGTTTGCAAACCAGTTTCTTATAGGACCTATTGGTAACCTTGTTCTTCCATAAAAACATCATCTGTTTAATCAGTTTTGTGGCCAATGGGTTCAAGAAAAAGAAATTTTTGGAAATACCAAGACTGATTTGCATCAATTTGAGCCATAGATAACCCATACAGGTTGATTCAATCCTTTGCACCAACCTATTCAACAAGGGGAGAATTACATACAAAAATCATTGTATAATCCATAACCTGAATATTGTTAACCGAACCAACAAATCGAAAACATATAAAACCGTCGGTGAACAAACTTGGTCGGAAACGCTTCTCGTTGGAATCGTTTACGAACGAACCTGGTTGGAATTTTGGTTGCTTATGGATGGAATCGCTGGTGGTTGGAAACGCCAGCGTAAATTGCACTTTACTCTAAATTATATTATTAAATGAATGTAAAGGGTAAAAACACGGAATTTTTACTGAAAGAAGATGTGAGATAACTTTTATAAAGTATCAAATCTTAAAAATTATGACAGCAAAAATATGCTCAAGATTAATAGAATAAAATATAATTTTATTTATTAATATTGTTACGGTTATGACATGAATGAGTCGAATGACGTGTTCTTCTCTAATATTTATCACTAACATAAATTAGAAATGAGTGCCCGTGGAATTTATTATTTTTAAAGCATGCATTTTATTATTTATCTGACTTTAATGTTGTTACAACTTGTTTTTACAATTATCACATACAAATATGCCAAATGACGTATTCTTATTTAATATTATCATTATAACATAAATTCAAAATGAGTGTTAGTGGGATTTATTATTTTTAAAGCATACATTTTATTACTTATCTGGTTTCTTGACTTGGACTATGTGGGCATAGATTTTCCTTGAGTGTTTACAGAATAGGTAAGTGGAAAGAGATAGAGACACATAGAGACTAGAGTAAAAGGGGTGGGCCTCATGATTTTGGTTACTTAAGGAGTGCTGCTAGTAAGTAAGATATTAGATAAATTGCGGTTTTGGTCCCTGTGTTTATTGGTTATTGTTATATTTTATAAAATCCAAATGTCTTGCAATTTTCATACAAAGTTTCTCTTTTATTGCGGTTTTGGTCCCCACACTAACTCCATCCAACTTATAATTAATTCATATTTAGACACCATTTAATTATCTTACAAAAAAAACACTATCAGGTATTATAACTAAATTTTACATACTTAGGCACCATTTAATTTTCCTTATATGCTTATAGTTAATACATAATACATATTTAGACACCATTTAATTTTCCATATATTCTTACGTTATTGTAATATTGTTTTTATAAATTAATATAACTTAAATATATATATTATATAAGCATTCTTTAAAAATTTGTATTATGTAAACAATGCCAAATCATGTTGAATTAATCATTATTTGATTATATTTATAGAACTTTTTAAAATTTGAGGTGTTATAGTTATAGGTCGACTCCAATTTGCAATGAATCTAGATAAATGTAACTGTATCCATGTATATATCAAACATGTATTGTCATTTCTGGTTTGTAGCATCCTTAATAAATATGTTCACACCTTTAATGATAAAGAAATTATTTTAATTTACATATGTGATTTAATTTAGATCTGTGATTTAATAAATATGGGTCCTCCACTACAGCGCAGTGGTTGTTCTCATCTTAGTGAAGACTTGGCCTGGGGTTTTACCCAAGTTCAAGTTCAAGGGGGCGCAGTTTTACCTATTCCATGGGGTTTCTGCGCATCAGGGGTGTGACGCTTTCTAGCGGTGGTCGAGTAGTCGGCCTTTGGACATAGCTCCGAAAGAATGGGTTTACACGTGGAAAGCAGTTAGCTGTTAAAAAAAATGTAGGACATATAATAAATGTAATGAAGTTATGTCCACTTCTGTTAAAATTTTGTATTTAGAGTAATATGTAAACAATGCCTAATTATGTTGAATTAATCATTGTTATTATATTTATAAAACTTATAAAATTTGAGGTGTCACAAAATTATAATAACGTAAGCATATATGAAAAATTAAATGATGTCTAAATATGTATTAACTATAATCTTGTATGGAAATTAAAAGGTGTATAAGTATGTAAATTTAGTTATATGACCAATGGAAAATTAAATGGTGCTTAAGTATGTAAAATTTAGTTACATGACTTGATAATGTTTTTATAAGATAGTTAAATGATGCATAAATATGTATTAACTATAAGTTAGATGTAGTTAGTGTGGTGGACCAAAACCGCAATAAAATAAAAACTGTGGTATGAAAATTGCAAAACATAAAATATAAAAAACCACTAAACCACAGGGACCAAAACTGCAATTTACTCAAGATATATTTTTAAAGTTGAGAGTAAAAATCAGGTGGCAGTGCAGGATTTTGAAATCTATGGTATTCTACTCCTACCTCATTTAGAGTAGCGTACCAAACTTGCAAATTCTCACACACCTTTGTAATTATTTAACAAGTTTCAGTACATTAAAACTGTTATGACTTATGTTATGACTTATGTATACAATTTTGCAAGTTGTCATACCGTTGTAACGGGTTTGATGCGAAAGTTTTACGGTGATCATTCAAAATATATTATAACAATATGGTTTTGATATAAAACTTTTTGAGTCAGTTACTACATGCGTAAAACGTTCAAAGTTTGATACATTTAAATGTATGTGCTTCTTTCTCATCTAATGATATGAAATTGACTACGTTGTTATAATTATTAGGCTAGATATTCTTAATTTAGAATTTTAATGTGATGTGACTTATCTTCAATATATGTTACTTTGAAGGGCTTGTAGAAATTCGCTTATAAAACTTGTAAGTTAGTGCTCACCAAGTGTCACACCCCTAATTTTCACTTGTAATCCGGTGGGCTCGGTTGAGATATTTCGTGACGTAAATTGATATCATCATTACCAAGCAATATAATAATACACAACGGAAGTCTGGATAATTACTATTACAAAAGTTTGAATGTTCAAAGTTCAAATAATAAATACAACGCTTGTAACTAGATCCACAGGCGGATCGAAATGTGAATACAAAAGGAAACTTGACAGACTAAGGCCTTCTAAGCAAAGGGTTGCAATTCCTCTTAAGCTTCCCGAGCACTTCCAGGCTAATTACGTATACTTGTCACCTGCGCTTAGTCTTTTGAAGATACGTCAGTTTTCACTGGTAAATACATTTAACCGACTCATTTTTTTAAAAACATTTTGAAAACATTTTGAGTACACAATGGTACTTTGTTTTATAAATAACTTGGGATAAATAATTTTCATGTTATCAGTTTTACATGCTAATAATACATTTAGAGCCCGAAAACTATGCCGGGATCATGATTAATCGACACACCACTTTAACACCTTTAGTAGGTGCACCCCTATTGGCTAATATTTTATTTTAACATCTGACGGGTGTATGCCTACACCCCGTGCTTAGGTCGTGGCCATTTGCAATTAAATGAGCCGTAGATATCTAGGACACGGTCGTTTTAACCCCCAAATGTTTAATATTAAGCAATACGAATTAAAATGGATTATTTAAATTCCCGACTCATTGGTTTTTGATCCCATATCCAACCATGCGGTATTAGTATACAGTATCCCAAGCCTGTATAAGGGAAAATAAGTTAAAGTATTTACCTGGTTTGCAAAATCTTCTAAATAATAAGAAAATAAGCAAAGCACAACCGTAATAAAAATAAACTAGCTTGGCGACAATCTACCGAAAGTCTCTAGTCTGGAATGGATGGTATTATTAACCAATTAGTTAGTTAGCGGGTCTTTATTTAGTCATTGACTTAGACGGCTAACTTAAATAAAGATAACGGTATGAAAACGCTAGATTAAGCGATGACCGGAAAAGAATACATTTTGGACCCGACAAGTACTAGGACTTGTATAATATGGGTTACCATTCTACATTATGGAATTTGAGAATATTTTGATATGGTTAAACCCGTTTCGGTTAAATTGCGTAAACTAGTCACGTAGGCTTAACCGAACGCATGTAAGCGAAACTAGGTAACCTGGTGAGTCTTATACAAGTTCCATATGCCATTAAGTTTAACATATGTTATTATAACAATAGGTTACTGATATGTTAGCCCGTTATGGTTTTAAAAGCAAACTATACCTTAAAAGGACAAAGGACAATTTCGGCATTTTAAAATGTAATAAATGAGTTTATACGTAAACTGATGTTATTAACATAATCATTCTGTAAAAGTACCTATTTTATGATGTTATATCAGTAGCATATCAATTACATGTGTGGTTTATAGTTTAAGACCAAACTATGTCCCGAAAGGGCATTTTGGTCATTTCACATATAATTTGATAACTTATTTGGGAATCTGAGTTTGGGACATGTACCTACTGTTAATAAGTTGAAAATATTTTTGAAATCAGTAGGTATCAAGCCTTGATGCTCTAATATGGTTTTAAACCATATTGTGCGGCGAAATGGCGATTAAGCCGTTAAATGACGATGTAAATGGTATTTAAGTAAAAATATTGTTGTGATCAGGTTTGTATGACCAAAATATGTTAATATATATATATTACTTCAGTAAGTATAAGGTTTTGGTTCATTAAAATAATTAAAATTCATTTAAAGTGCCGAAAAGGGCAATATCGTCATCTAAAGCCATGATATGCAAACTAGAGCTTAAACTCAGTTTGCAACCTGAATAAATATCCCAAATAATCCTAATAATGATATTACATCAGTAGGTAGCTAGTTTTTTAAGTCAAGTTTATGTTTTAGAACATTTTATACGTAAAGGGCGTTTTAGGCATATTTAACGGGTACTTGTTTAAAAACTCGGATTACTACATGGTCATGTCCTATAACTCCAGAGGGTTATAGTATACTATATCATGGTCATAATGCAACTTAGGGACAGTAGGTAATGTTGCTAAATCGGGTCAGAACTGAAAGTCAAAGCAAAAGTCAACTTTTACGACTTTCGGTTGCGAACCGACCTTAGGTCTGGAATTGACGAGCCGAACATGTTCTCACATGTTCTTATGATTGTTACCAAGTTATTAGAATGTCAAAATAGGTTTTATAACACCTGCATTGCTAATTATGATTTTATTTCAAATTTGGCCCGTTTGACTTTTTATTAACATGACTTTGACCCGTCAATTGACCAAGCAAACGTGGTAATCAGGAGGTGCCCTCTTGAAGGGATTAACACCTACCTTATTACGATCACGTAGCCATGTTCGTTACGAACATTGGCTGGACCATAATGGTCTTAGCACAAAGTTAAAGCGTTTTTACGTCAACGCTTTGACATTGGCTTGAAACTTAATAAAACTGAAAGAAGAGGGTTGGAACACTTACTAGTGAACCAAAGAAAGACTTAGAACTCAGGGGAATGCTCCAAGATAAGCAGGAGCTTTCCAAGTGAGCAAGAAAGGAAGAGAATGATGAATGAGCAAAGAATTTGCAAGTTAAGCTTGATATTTATAGCCAAGGGGAAAGAGTGGAAGCAAGACAAGTGTCTAGGACAGGTGTGAGGGGTCTCCAGGTGGTTTTGGACGTGTCACAACCAGCCAAGAGGGTGGCATTCGCGAGTTAAGTGGCAGGGCAGGAAGCTGCCATGCAAGCTGTCACTGGCAGTCCCTTACGGACCGTAAGGGTTATGCCTTGCAGTCCGTAAGGACCTCTGGCGCCCACAAGATTTGAATGGTTACGGACTGTAACCAATAACGCTTGCGGTCCATAACCGCCTTACTTAAAACCATATTTGCTTAAGCTTACAGTCCGTAACCAGGAGCGTTACGGTCCGTAAGGACCTTCAGAAATTTGAAGTTTGGTATTTTCACCACTTGGGTCCCCGACTTTCCTCGATGCTTGTTCAGAGGTTATTAAAATAACATGACAGCCCCTCTCGGCTACACGTGGCAACCAACAATTTTCGGGACACATGTCGGAATTTTATTGGATGAAATTTTCAAGGTGTCACATCTTCACCCCCTTATAAAAAATCTCGACCTCGAGATTTATTCAAATAGATAAGGGTACTTTTGTCGCATATTGAACTTGACCTCCTAAGTATATTCGGGACCTCGACGGGCATCCCATTTGACTTTTACAATAGGTACGTGCTTCCTACGAAGCTTCTTAACTTGCCGATCCTCGATCGCAATTGGTTTTTCTATGAAACGCAAGTTTTCATCGATTTGTATTTTTTCATGAGGCATTGCTAACGACTCGTGTACAAGGCATTTCTTTAAATTGCAGATGTGGAAAACATCATGGATTCCACTGAGCTTTTCCGGTAGCTTAAGCCGATAAGCTACGGATCCTACACATTCGATTATTTCGAATGGTCCAATGTACCTCGGGCTTAACTTGCTCTTTTTTCCAAAACGCATTACACCTTTCCAAGGTGACACCTTTAGCATAACCTTGTCCCCAGCTTGGAACTGTAAAGGTTTATGCCTTTTGTCGGCATAGCTCTTTTGTCTATCTCGAGCTGCCTTAAGTCGATCACGGATTTGTACAATCTTTTCCATGGTCTCAAGAATGATTTCGGGTCCAGATAGTTGGGCTTCTCCAACTTCGGCCCAACACACAGGCGTCCTACATTTCTTTCTTATAAGGCTTCAAAAGGAGCGGCCTTAATGCTCGTGTGGTAACTATTGTTATAAGAAAACTCGATTAGGGGTAAGTGATCATCCCAACTTCCGCCTAAATCGATCACACAAGCTCAAAGCATGTCTTCCAAGGTTTTAATGGTACGCTCACTTTGTCTGTCCGTCTGCGGATGGTAAGCCGTACTGAAGTTTAATCTCGTGCCTAGAGATTGTTGGAAGCTTTTCCAAAAGTGAGATGTGTATCTGTATCTCTATCAGATACAATGGATATCAGCACATCGTGCAAGGATAGCCAGCCTTATCGGAATCGTATGTTTCCTTGATAGGTAAGAAATGAGCGGATTTGGTTAATCTATCCACGCCAAATCGTGTCATTGCCACGCTTGGTCTTAGGTAACTTAGTGATGAAGTCCATAGTTACCATTTCCCATTTCCAAACTGGGATTTCAAGTTGTTGTAGAAGTCCTGAAGGTTTCTGGTGTTCTACCTTAATTTGAGAACATGTCAAGCACTTTGCTACATGATTGGCTATGTCTTTCTTCATACCCATCCACCAATAATTGGGTTTAAGATCTTGATGCATCTTGTCACTTCCTGGGTGAACCGAATATTTAGAATTATGTGCTTCTTAGAGGATTACATCTCTAAGTCCTCCAAAGATCGGAACCCAGATCCGATTGTTAAGCCTTAACATTCCGTCCTTTCTAGGTGCTAACTGATCGATAGTTGCACCTAATCCTTCTTTGGCAATGTTGTCCTCAGACATGGCTTGCCTTTGTACATTTAGCAGCTTTTCACTCAAGTTGTTCTTCAGTTCAATGCTCTTTGCATTGATTCTTAAAGGTTTGACTCTTTCCTTGCGACTAAGCGCATCGGCGACTACATTCACCTTCCCTAGATGATATCGAATCTCACAATCGTAGTCGTTGAGTGTTTCCATCCATCGACAATGCCTCATGTTCAAATCTTTCTGATTGAACAAATGTTGAAGGCTTTTATGGTCAGTGTAAATGATACACTTTGTTCCATATAGGTAGTGCCTCCAAAGTATAAGTGCGAATACTACCGCACCCAATTCTAAATCATGGGTGGTGTAGTTTCTCTCGTGCACTTTTAGTTGTCGTAATGCAAAAGCAATCACTTTGCCTTTCTGCATAAGTACATATCCTATGCCTGTGTGGAAGCATCACAGTAGAAAACGAACTCTTCAATTCCTTCTGGAAGAGTCAATACCGGGGCATTGCTTAACTTATGCTTTAATATTTCAAAGGATTCTTGTTGCTTTGGACCCCAGTGAATTTAGCATCCTTACGAGTTAGGATTGTCAAAGGATCGGCTATTCGTGAGAAGTTCTCAATGAACCTTCGATAATAACCTGCCAGTCCTAAGAAACTACGTATCTCGGAAGGCGTCTTTGGGGCTTCCCAATTCATTATTGCTTCTTTCTTTGCTGGATCTACTTGGATACCATGTTCAGTTACTATGTGACCAAGGAACTGAACCTCACGTAACCAGAATTCGCATTTAGAAAATTTTGCGTATAGCTTCTCTTGACGCAGAATTTCAAGAATGCACCTCAAATGTTTCTCGTGATCAGATTGATTACGAGAGTAATGAGTATGTCGTCTATGAAGACAATGACAAACTTATCTAAGTATGGCTTGCAGACTCTATTCATGAGATCCATGAATGTTGCGGGTGCATTAGTGAGTCCGAAAGGCATTACTAGGAATTCGTAATGTCCATACTTGTTCTGAAAGCAGTTTTCGAACATCTTCATTTCTAACTTTAAGTTGGTGATATCCTGATCTTAAATTAATCTTCGAGAAGTAGCTTGCGCCTTGTAATTGATCAAATAAGTCATCGATTCTCGGTAAAGGATAACGATTCTTGATTGTTATCTTATTGAGTTCACGATAATCAATGCACATCCGCATTGATCCGTCCTTCTTTTTAACGAATAGGATAGGAGCTCCCCAAGGCGAAGAGCTAGGATGAATAAAACCTTTCTCCAAAAGTTCGTCCAGTTGGGTTCTAAGTTCTTTCATCTCGGTTGGCGCTAAATGATACGGAGCTTTAGCTATGGGAGCTGCTCCAGGTATGATGTCAATTCGAAACTCTACCTGCCTATCAGGAGGTAGGCCAGGTAATTCTTCTGGGAATACATCTGGGTATTCGGAAATGATAGGTATATCTTCAATCTTTGGTTTGGGTTCATCAACGGTGACTTGTGCCATGTAGACGACACATCCCTTCGTCATACATCTAGATGCCTTAAGCAAAACGCCTTATCAGGCAATCCAAAATGTTTATCTCCATGAATGGTGAGGATTTTACCAGACGGGGATTTGATCTCGATGAGTTTCTTATCGCAGGCAATGCGTGCTTGGTTATGCGATAACCAATCCATGCCTAAGACTACATCGAATCCCGCTAGTTTCAGGTAAAAGAGAGACAGAGATAGAATGATTCTTGATGGATATGGAGCATCCGTTAAGAATGGAAGAAGCGTTTCTATAGTTCCATCAGCGAGCTCTACTTCATAGGTTATGTCTAGAGTTCTTAACGGGCAAGTTTAATTGTTCACTAAATTTATGATCTACAAACGATTATCGGCGCCCGAATCGAAAAGAACTCTAGCAAAAGCGTCGTTGATAAGGAACGTACCGTTATGACATTGTTATCCTTCACTGCTTCCTTAGCATTTATTTGGAAGGCTCTAGCAGTGGCCTTCTTTGCCTCTGAGGTTTTGGGTTTACCCTTGGTATTTGCCTTTGGGCAACTTGTTTTGATGTGGCCCTTCTCACCACATCCAAAGCAAGTAGCATCTTTTATGTTTCGGCACTCATGTGACCGATGCCCAGTCTTCTTGCAGATATTGCACTGCTTCGGCTTCTGGTCTAGGCGACACTGCCCATAATGTTGCTTCCCACACGTTTTGCACGTGGGGTTTGTCACCTGATTTCTGACTGTCCTTATTGAACCCATGCTTACCCTTCTTGTTAAACCTCATCCCGTTTCCTCTTTCCATCAGTGTTAGTCTTAACTGACAATTGCCTCACATAATCCTCTGTGAGGGAGAGGGATAACTCCACAGCAGACTTGTAGGTGCCAGGCTGCACCTGCTTTAACCATACTCCTGATTTAGGAGCTAGCCCATTGATGAAACGTGTGATACGTTTGGGCTCCGGGGTAACTAGATAAGGCACTAGCCTGGAGAGAGAGTTGTAGTCGGTGACAAACTTCCGACAATCCATGTTTTTCATTGTAGATTTAGGAAATCTGACTCAATTTTCTCCACCTCATGAGGTGGGCAGTAAGTATCCTTCACAAGATCTACAAACTTGGACCAACTCAAGTCTGTAGAGATGAACCTTGCCCGTAGCCTGGACTTGGGCTTTCCACCAGATAAGGGCATTGCCCTTGAACGATTGTGATACGTACTTAACCACAATTTTATCAGCGCAGCCGCTAATATCTACCACTGTTTCCATTTCATCCAACCATCTTAAACATTCCACAACTCCTTTTTCCCCATTGAGTCTCCGGGTCTACAAGATACAAAGTATTTGTAGGCGCATCCATCACCATCAAACTCGGTTTCTTAGGTTGCGATCGCTTTTCACATTTGAAGAGTGTGCCTCACTCTTCTTTGACTTTGAGTGGCTGGCCTGAGATTTGGGTTTAGAAACAGGCTTGGAGCGAGAAGCATTCGACTCCGATTGTCGTTCGGACTTATCCTTAAAAGCTTTGCCAATTTCCGCGTCAATAAGTTCTCTCAAGTCATTCTTACTAATAAAAATGTTCTATTGGCATCATTATCATTGCGTTTGTGTTTACTTCATTAGAATCAGCCATTGTTGTAGCTTACTTCAATGTATCGAGATGGATTCAGTTAGTTGCTATGGTGTACCCTTATTCACGACATGGTTCTATGAGCATATAGGATTTAAATATTAAATGTAGTATATTCAGGCATAACCTAGGTCTTGAAAGACCATCATAGGCATTTATAGATTGGACATAGTCCATAATTTATCAGTTAGTGCATCAAGTGACACTACTGTATTTTGCACATTGGCTTTACACTACTATTGAGTGTTTGAATGATTTAGCCAGGATCTAGCTTGACCATTTAAGCGATAGGGTGTGAACATTGTTATTACCCAATTGATTAGTGTGACAATATTTGCCACATGTAATTAAGGGTAACTCCACATTGAGAGTTAATTATAGAGAAATGATAAATTTGGAAGTCGAACATTGTTCACCTTTGATAGACAGAAGGTTACTTCCGAAATTTTCATTGGCCAATTTCTAATTGATCATAGTCATTGGCTAACAGATTTTGGGATATATGGCGGATCAATGAAAACTTGAATAAAATTGGGATGACTGATTAAATAAAATTCATAATTAAGAAATTTTACTAGATAGAACGTTACAAAATTGCCTAATATATAGGACTTGGAAATAACAAAGGTAGTTCGCGCAGGAACTTAACAGAAATAACAATGTCCACGCAGGGACTTTAAAAGAAAACAACAATGTCCACGCAAGGACTTTTGGAATTTAAATTTCATATATGAAAATACAATACTAGTTATCCTTCCTTCCCTTCACAGCTTTGTAAAGTTTCTTGATAAATTTAGTCGTTTTCTTCTCCGACTTCTTGACTTGTTGTCGCATTTCTCGGACCTGATCCAAGGCTTCGTTAATAGCCTCAAGTGGTGCTTGTGGTTGAGGCTGAGGCAGAGGTGGTTGCGGTTGAGGCACAACTGGGTACGGATATCCGTAGGGCGGATATCCGGTAGTGGCATAAGGAGGTGGGTAACTAGGGTAAGAAGAATGGTAGAGGTTATTATTAATAACTGCATCATAATAAGGGTCCTGTTCCATTCCATGGTGGATGCAGTTATATAGACCAGGAGGGTCGACAGTGTTAAATCCTGATGGCCCCGTATAAGTGGGTATTGGGTTTGCGAAATCTTGCGGTGGTAGTGATGGTTGAGGTTGAGGCTCAACTGCTGGTTGCGGCGGGGGTTCCACCACTGGCGAGGTGTTTGAGGGCCCACTCATTTGCGGGTCCTCCGGGATTACTGGGTATGATGGTGGTAAAGGTGGTAATGAGCCTGACCTTTGACCAGCACGTACTGACATATGTGCTCCACGCCTCCAGCGTGGTTGTGATGATGATTCAGGTGGTGGCTGAGGTTGATCCACCTGTTGCATATCAACATCCTCTTGGTGAGGATGGGGTGATGGGTTTGGATGCTGGGGAGTGTTATGGTATGAGGGTGTATTGACGAACACATATTGTGCCCATCTTTGGTCAAATTCATCTGGACCTCTAAATGGAGATCCCGCCACGGAGTTCGAGCCGCTAGACAGCTCAATAGGATGACCATACGATCCGGTTTGCGGGAATTCCTCCGGGTCGGAATCTTCCTCCATATGTGTCGGTGAGTTGGCTGGAGGGGTTTCTGGTGAGGGTTGGTTGACGGGGTTGTCGAAGTTAAGGTTGAAGTATTCTTGGTGGGAATGAGAGTGTGAATGGTGCGAATGGTAAGAAAGTTGGGAATGCGATTGAGGCGGGGAGTATTCATGTGAAATCGAATGTCTGTAAGGTTCAAAGGGTGATGAAGAATCTCCGGATCCTTCATAAGGGTTGTATTCAGGTAAGTTGGCTGCTCTAGCTAAGGAGGGTCGGTGTGGTGGTCTAAAGGATGGTCCAGTGAAGGATGGTCAAGTCATTGAGGGTCCACCCCTCATGGGTCCTTTGCCTTTTCCTCCTCGTCTGAACTTAGGCGGCATTATTCCTGTTTTTAAAACAAGTTAAATAAAATACAAAGCTAGAATAATAAGATGGAAATGATTAAGCCTAGGTAAAAGTCTAGACTCGAAAGTCTGAGAGATGTGTGTTATTATGTATTCCCGAGATTAAACACAAAAGGCTAGTGTTTAATTCACTCGAGAGTTGGCTCTGATACCAACTTGTCACACCCCTAATTTCCACGTGTAACCCGGTGGGCCCGGTTGGGGAATATCGTGACGTAAGTTGATATCATCATTGTAACATTTGTCAAAAACGGGTTTTCCAAACCCGCTCCGTTTGTAATCGAATATCAAGTTATAAATGTCTCGTTGCGTATTTATGTCCATTTTAATATTTTAATGATGCATAATTAATAAACAAACTAAACTATAAAAGTTATAATTGATAAAAAGTAAAAATAAAATAATTAAAAAGAAAATGAGGCTGCCGGGACTCGAACCCGGGTCAGCCGGAAAGCACTCCAAAGACTTAACACACACACACATAACCACTCCGCCACTTGTTGTTTTCTGTCAACTCTAGGAAACAAATAAATCTTATAGACAATCATGAAGCGACCTGATTACGTTAACTGTAACCGAAATCGGTCACCAAACGTCCAAAAACGTTTGATTGATCGCGGTTAACTGAGTTTAACCGATGCACCGACACCTTCAGTCAAGTTTGCTTTGAATGAACTTAAATTCGAGAATGGATCGGTTTTAATAACCGAAAACTTTCAATTCCTGAATTACTTCAATCAAAGACCCCTCTCGCGACTCAAACACACTCTGCAAACTTCCAATTACATTTTCGCACAACTTTCAGTCTGCCGGAGAAGCTTTTTGGACTCGCCGGACTTTCGCCGGAAAACCGTATTTTCCATCAAATCAGTAAGTCTCGCAATTCTTTCGTTGTCTATCAGTTGTTAAGCTGTTACTAACTCTAACCCTTCAATCGGAATCAATTTCAGACGACGATATCGGATAACTCACTCTCGCCGGAAAACTTCTGATAATCCTTATCTTCAGCTGTAAAACGGTATAGACATTCAAACCTTCTGTTAACTCTTGTTTAGTACTTCAATTCCACAATTAGCTAATCAAAACGGTTAATTTGTTCGCTCAGTTGAAGTTCATAAAAACAGAGCCGACGCCTTGCCGGAATTCTGAGATAAATCATTCCTCCGGTATGTTTACTTCCAACACCGTCTCTGCCATTTCATTTTAGTCTTATGAATGTTTGTTAATCGTTTTAAAGCAAGAAACAGTTGAGTAAATAGTTGCCTGTAAATTTAGCGAAGAAGATGAAGTGTGATAACATTATAAGATTAATTAAAATCGGTATTATAAACGGGTTAGACACACAGTCCAGCGGTGGACTGTGTGCACACACATATCACACGCCGCGAGTTCGATCCTTGATACACACACACACCCTCTGTAATTAAAATGTTATTTTTTAACTGAACCGGATGAACTTACATTAGATGTTAAGTATAATAAAAATCTATATATTAACCAAGTTAGACACACAGTCCAGCGGTGGACTGTGTGTAACGTTAAAGCACAGGTCCCGGGTTCGAGACCTGTTAACGGCACCGGTTCGATGATTTAAAACATTTTTGAAAATAGAAGAATTTTGAATAAACTGAGTTAGTATATAAATATAATTAAAAACAGAATTATTTCAGGTTAGACACGTAGCTCAGTTGGTAGAGCTGCGTGCACGCGAACGGGAGGCCTCGGGTTCGAGCCTCACCCGGCGCATACAGTTACACAATAAAACCGGTCAACAAGTCAAAGTCAATAGTCAACGGTCAACGCAAAAGTCAATATATTTTTATATTTTTATTTATTTAATTCAATTTAAAAATCAATTAAAAATACTTAAAAATAATGTTTTTAAAGATAGGAAATAGCCTTAAACTCACAAAAATATATCTAAAAATCCTATTAAAATTATTAATAAAATCCACTCATTTACTATATCTTCCGTTATTATTTAGGTTAGTTAATACTCGTTGTTCAATCCTTCAAACTCGTGCGCACCTCATCATCTTCAACCAAACGCACCCAATGTGAGTGAATCTTTACAAATTCCCCGTTTTAATCACGTTTTTGGGGTGTATCATGTGTCTTACCATTTATTATATTTAAATCATTGTGCATACATCATATCATGAACAAATGTGTATTCAGTTTGTTTCAACTGTTGTGTGGTTATTGTTTGGATTTAATTTATTATTTTCAGTACATGCAATTTCATAGGCCGCCGCTCCCCATTACATTATGAGCGTTGAGCATGTTCCCCATTACATTATGAGCGTGAACCTGGCGTGCCAACATACGATCGGCTCCGTTTGATTGAGCCTTGATCGCACAGACATTTATCATTTTCAGTACATACATTTATCATATGCCGTTCGTTTCCCATGTATGTTATTGTATGTTATAGTTTGTGGTTGTTATTGCTACTGTTTGATTATTTACATTTGCTCACTTATGATTATTGCACAATTTTTCCTTGATAAAATAACAAGAAAATCAATAATAAATGTTTATCTAACAAGGTTCACTCGCCAACTTATGTTGACCCAAAAACCCCCATTTTTACACATGATACAGGTGAACCAGCTGCAGCAAGAAACACATAGGATTGGCCTAGAAGAATAAACTGGTTTAGAGCTTGGATTGTTTAGTTGGTTATTTTTCTTTGTATTTGTATGGACATGTTTGGATTATTGAGAATGTAATTTTGACTTTAATAAATATGAAACATATTAGTAAATATCATGAGCTTTGGTGATAACCCAATTATGCCCCGACTCTTATTCCGATTCGGGTCCGGGTGTGACAATCATTACCAAGCAATACAATAATACACAGTGGAAGTCTGTGTAACATTTGTCAAAAAAGGGTTTCCAAAACCCGCTCCGTTTTGTAATCGAATATCAAGTTATAAATGTCACGTTGTATATTTATGATTATTTTGATTTATAATGATACATAATTAATAAACAAACTAAACTATAAAAATTATATTTGATAAAAAGTTAAAACAAAATAAATAAAAATGAAATGTTGCTGCCGGGACTCGAACCCGGGTCAGCCAGAACTGCAATCCAAAGACTTAACACACACACACATCACCGCTCCGCCACTTGTTGTTTTCTGTTATCTCTAGGAAACAAATAACATTTATACACAAACTCAGTTAAACCGGTTGCGCCAACTGAGAAACTGAAATCGGCAATTCAATCGTCTAATCGTTTGATTAATCGCACATTCACGTTTATAACCGATGAACCGACAAATTTTAATCAATTCAGACTTGAATTGACTTGAATTCGGATGATGATGGGTTTTATAACCGAAACCATCCAACAATCTGAATTACTTCAATCCTAGACCTCTCCTGCGACTCAAAATACTTTGCAAGACCTTCAATTGCATTTCCGCAACTTTACAGTCCACCGGAGAAGCTTAAATCAACTCGCCGGAAAAATTCTGCAAGTCGCCGGAAAACCGGGACTCACATCCACACGGTAATTCCTTCGACTCTTTCTGTTTCAATCATGCGATTAATCGGTCACTGACACAACTCCACCATCAGAATCGATCCTAGTCAACGTTTGTCGAAAATCCTACCTTCGCCGGAAAACTTCTGAAACTTCCGGAAACACACCGGGAACTGGTATGATCTTCCAAACTTCTGTTAAACTTTGTTTAAGTGCCTCAACTTCTTAAATAATCGAACAAAGCTGTTAATTGATTTTAACAGCCGGAGTTCACTTTTAGAACCGACGAACCTCTGCCGGAATTCTGTGAACAACACTAATCGGTACATCCTTTTCCCCAAACTCTCTCCATTCTTTACTTTTAAATTACTTATAATGTTTGAAAATCGAATATGTCATGAATCGGTCATAACAGTCGGAATATGTTTTCTGGGTAAAATTAACGAAGAAGACGAAGACGCAGTATAACATAAGACTAATAAAAATCGATAAAATGAACGGTTAGACATACAGTCTAGCGGTGGAATGTGTGCAAATAATACGCACACGTCACGAGTTCGATCCCTGATACACGCACCCTCTAAGTAATAAAATGCCTTTTTGATTAAAGCTGAACCGGGTTAATCCCGTTAGTTGTTAAGTATAATAAAAAACCGAGATAATAACCAGGTTAGACACACAGTGGTGGACTGTGTGCAACACTAAGTCACACGTCACGCGTTCGAAACCTGTTACTGGCACCGGGTTGTTGAATTAAAATGTTTTTGAAATTAAAAGAATTTTGGTTAAATCGAATTAGTGTATAAATATAATTAAAAACAAGATTATTTCGGGTTAGACACGTAGCTCAGTTGGTAGAGCTGCGTGCATGCGTACGGGAGGTCTCGGGTTCGAGTCTCACCCAGCGCATTCATGCACACTGACCGAACCGGTCAACAAGTCAACAAGTCAACGGTCAACGGTCAACGCAAAATATAAATTTTGTTTTATATTTTTATTTATTTAATTTAATTTAAAAATCAATTAAAAATACTTAAAAATAACATTTTTAAAGATAGAAAATAGCCTTAAACTCACAAAAATATATCTAAAAATTCCATTAAAATCCCTAATAAAATCCACTCATTTACTATATTTTCCGTTATTATTTAGGTTAGTTATTTCTCGTTGTTCCGCTCATCCAATTCGTGCGCATCTCACCATCTCCAATCCAACGCACCCAATGTGAGTGAATCTTACAAATTCCCCGTTTTAATCACGTTTTGGGGTGTATCATGTGTCTTGCTATATATTATATTTAAATCATTGTGCATACATCATATCATGAACATGTGTATTCCGTTTGTTTCAACTGTTGTGTGGTTATCGTTAGATGCAATTTATTATTTTCAGTACATGCAAATTTCATAGGCCGCCGCTCCCCATTACATTATGAGCGTTGAGCATGTTCCCCATTACATTATGAGAGTGAACCTGGCGTGCCCACATACGATCGGCTCCGTTTGATTGAGCCTTGATCGCACAGACATTTTCATTTTCAGTACATGCAATACGATCGGCTCCGTTTGATTGAGCCTTGATCGCACAGTTTCATTCATGTTATTTACCGTATGATGTTGGTATGTTAATGTATGCTATCATGTGTTATTGTATGTTATAGTTGTGATTGCTATTGCTACTGCTTGGTTATTTACATTTGCTCATTTATGATTATGCACAATTTTTCATTGATAAACTAACAAGAAAATCAATAACAAATGTTTATCTAACAAGGTTCACTCGCCAACTTATGTTGACCCAAAAACCCCCATTTTTACACATGATACAGGTGAACCAGCAGCAGCCAGAAACACATAGGATTGGACTAGAAGAATGAAAATGATTTAGAGTTTGGGATTGTTATGTTTGGTTTATTTTCTTTGTATTGTATGGACATGTTTGGATATTTGGAAATGTAACTTTGAATTTAATAAATACGAAACATATTAGTAAATATCATGAGCTTTGGTGATAACCCAATTATGCCCCGACTCTTATTCCGCTGCGGGTCGGGGTGTGACAGTCTGGATAAATACTATTACAAACGTTTGAATGTTCAAAGTTCAAAATAATAAATACAACGCTTGTAACTAGATCCACAGGCGGATCGAAATGTGAATACAAAAGGAAACTTGACAGACTAAGGCCTTCTAAGCAAAGGGTTGCAATTCCTCTTAAGCTTCCCGAGCACTTCCAGGCTAATTACGTATACTTGTCACCTGCGCTTAGTCTTTTGAAGATACGTCAGTTTTCACTGGTAAATACATTTAACTGACTCATTTTTAAAAACATTTCGAAAACATTTTGAGTATACAATGGTACTTTGTTTTATAAATAACTTGGGATAAATAATTTTCATGTTATCAGTTTTACATGCTAATAATACATTTAGAGCCCGAAAACTATGCCGGGTAATATTTTATTTTAACATCTGACGGGTGTATGCCTACACCCCGTGCTTAGGTCGTGGCCATTTGTAATTAAATGAGCCGTAGATATCTAGGACACGGTCGTTTTAACCCCCAAATGTTTAATATTAAGCAATACGAATTAAAATGGATTATTTAAATTCCCGACTCATTGGTCTTTGATCCCATATCCAACCATGCGGTATTAGTATACCGTATCCCAAGCCTGTATAAGGGAAAATAAGTTAAAGTATTTACCTGGTTTGCAAAATCTTCTAAATAATAAGAAAATAAGCAAAGCACAACCGTAATCAAAATAAACTAGCTTGGCGACAATCTACCGGAAGTCTCTAGTCTGGAATGGATGGTATTATTAACCGATTAGTTAGTTAGCGGGTCTTTATTTAGTCATTGACTTAGACCGGCTAACTTAAATAAAGATAACGGTATGAAAACGTTAGATTAAGCGATGACCGGAAAAGAATACATTTTGGACCCGACAAGTACTAGGACTTGTATAATATGGGTTACCATTCTACATTCTGGAATTTGAGAATATTTTGATATGGTTAAACCCGTTTCGGTTAAATTGCGTAAACTAGTCACGTAGGCTTAACCGAACGCATGTAAGCGAAACTAGGTATCCTGTTGAGTCTTATACAAGTTCCATTTGCCATTAATTTTAAAATATGTTATTATAACAATAGGTTACTGCTATGTTAGCCCGTTATGGTTTTAAAAGCAAACTATGCCTTAAAAGGACAATTTCGGCATTTAAAATGTAATAAATGAGTTTATACGTAAACTGATGTTATTAACATAATCATTCTGTAAAAGTACCTATTTTATGATGTTATATCAGTAGCATATCAATTACATGTGTGGTTTATAGTTTAAGACCAAACTATGTCCCGAAAGGGCATTTTGGTCATTTCACATATAATTTGATAACTTATTTGGGAATCTGAGTTTGGGACATGTACCTACTGTTAATAAGTTGAAAATATCTTTTGAAATCAGTAGGTATCAAGCCTTGATGCTCTAATATGGTTTTAAACCATATTGTGCGGCAAAATGGCGATTAAGCCGTTAAATGACGATGTAAATGGTATTTAAGTAAAACTATTGTTGTGATCAGGTTTATATGACCAAAATATGTTAATATATATATTACATCTGTAAGTATAAGGTTTTGGTTCATTAAAATAATTAAAATTCATTTAAAGTGCCGAAAAGGGCAATATCGTCATCTAAAGCCATGATATGCAAACTAGAGCTTAAACTCAGTTTGTGATGTGCGTGAATTGAATATATTTTTATTATTATAATTTTCGTTCACACAGATTAGGTTTTAAAATAGTTTTTACTTAAAACCAACTACACACACATAGGGCAAGTGTACCGTCAGTTGGTAGTATAGTTCACTGGTAAGAACCGGATATCAATCCGTGGACTCGGTGTCTCAGTACTAAATTTTCGTTACTTTTAAACCTTTCCAATTAATGAGTTGGTTTTGTTCCTAATTTATCATGCAAAATAATAAACTACTACTAAACTAGAGAATGACAATATCTAAGAAAGGGTTGCCTAAACTAAGTATCCACAAACAAACATGTGACAACTAAGTGGAGGATCAATGGTGATGCAAGCTCTAAGTTAACTAAGTCTCCAATCAAGGTTTCCTAGTTTAATAAACCTTAGGAAAACTAAAATGAAATAATCACTCTAATCACCTAAAAATTATTATTTGAAGCTCACTTTCTTAGTTAATGTTAACCTTTAAACAAGAGTTATTTGTTTGTCAAAACTCCTAACTCTACAAGTTTGGGAAAATTACCATGAACAACATAACAATCACCCTAACTTGCATTCAAGTAATTAGCACTATCATCATGTTCTTGACAAAAAACCACAAGCATGGTCATGCTAGATAACAATCTTGGCCAAAAATCATCAATCTAACACAAACACAACTGTAGAATCCAAGTAAACATTATTATGATTTTTCCAAATCTAAATGCAAGAATTCCTACACATGTTCAAATCATCATTCAAGTCATGTTAACAATTACCATTCCTAGTTTCATGTTATGAATCATGCTAACAAGTTACTAAGATTCAATAATCATAATCTTTACATGGGCTTTCCAACACAACATGTAAATACTTATGACCAAACATTCAAGAACAAGGACTTTAAGCATGTATAAGAACTCCAAGGACAAGATTCAAGCACTACTATGAAGATTAACAAAAACAATCACCACATCAACTTCCATGATTATCACATATTCATAAGCTTCAACAAGTTTAGACAACACCAAATGTTTAGCCTACAAGGCTCATGATAACTAAGACAAACATAAAGTAATATGGATTGTGCATGAATAACAAGTGAAAATACTAATGTTTAAGACAAGATAATTAGCTAAATAAGTTGGATTATCAAGTGATACAACCTCCTAAAGGATCCTTTCTTCAATCTCCAAGCTTCCAAGATCAACTTCTTGAGAGAGAAATCCACCCAAGTGCTCCAACCCCCTTCAAATGAGCTGAATTCACGTATTTAAGCTACTGGGCATTTGGCACGACCGTGCCACCATTTGGCACGGTCGTGCTTGGTAAGTGTCAGGTGCCTTTCTGAGTTGTTGACCAAGTTTGATGCCAAATACGGAAAGATCCCGCTAAAATTTCCCCGAGGTGGCACGACCGTGCCACCATTTGGCACGGTCGTTCTTATCGATATCGCACTCGGAAATGACTAAGTTGAACTCGGAAACTAGCTGATCAGAGCCTGTTATTGCACGCGCACGGTCATGCTTGGGGTTGGCACAGTCATGCCAAGTGTTGATTTGGCTCGGATTGTGCAGTCTTATAATAGTGCTTGTGATAGTGCCGACTTCTTGATGCTTGGCACGGTCGTGCCGATGGTTGGCACGGTCGTGCCATATCTGGCAATTTGGCAGAAATGTTCCATTTTTGCTCCAATTTGCTCCAAAAGCCTTTGTTTCTTTACCGAACCGAAGCCCGGACCTACATTTTCACAAATAACTCAAATGAGTATCTAAATCAATGAAAATACGACAAGTTCTCGCGTAAACGGGGTCTATTTGACGTTTTAAAGATGTATAAATTCTTATACATCAGTTTGCAACCTGAATAAGTATCCCAAATAATCCTAATAATGATTACATCAGTAGGTAGCTAGTTTTTGAAGTCAAGTTTATGTTTTAGACCATTTTATATGTAAAAGGGCGTTTTAGGCATATTTAACGGGTACTTGCTTAAAAACTCGGATTACTACATGGCCATGTCCTATAACTCCAGAGGGTTATAGTATACTATATCATGGTCATAATGCAACTTAGGGACAGTAGGTAATGTTGCTAAATCGGGTCAGAAATGAAAGTCAAAGCAAAAGTTAACTTTCGCGACTTTCGGTTGCGAACCGACCTTAGGTCTGGAATTGACGAGCCGAACATGTTCTCACATGTTCTTATGATTATTACCAAGGTATTAGAATGTCAAAACATGTTTTATAACACCTACATTGCTAATTATGATTTTATTTCAAATCTGACCCGTTTGACTTTTTATTAACATGACTTTGACCCATCATTTGACCAAACAAACGTGGTAATCAGGAGGTGCCCTCTTGAGGGATTAACACCTACCTTATTACGATCACGTAGTCATGTTCGTTACGAACATTGGCTGGACCATAATGGTCTTAGCACAAAGTCAAAGCGTTTTTTACGTCAACACTTTGACATTGGCTTGAAACTTAATAAAACTGAAAGAAGAGGGTTGGAACACTTACTAGTGAACCAAAGAAAGACTTAGAACTCAGGGGAATGCTCCAAGATAAGCAGGAGCTTTCCAAGTGAGCAAGAAAGGAAGAGAATGATGAATGAGCAAAGAATTTGCAAGTTAAGCTTGGTATTTATAGCCAAGCGGAAAGAGTGGAAGCAAGACAAGTGTCTAGGACAGGTGTGAGGGGTCTCCAGGTGGTTTTGGACGTGTCACAACCAACCAAGAGGGTGGCATTCGTGAGTTAAGTGGCAGGGCAGGAAGATGCCATGAAAGCTGTCACTGGCAGTCCCTTACGGACCGTAAGGGTTATGCCTTGCGGTCCGTAAAGACCTCTGGCGCCCACAGGATTTGAATGGTTACGGACCGTAACCAATAAGGCTTACGGTCCGTAACCGCCTTACTGAAAACCATATTTGCTTAAGCTACGGTCCGTAACCAGGAGTGGTTACGGTCCGTAAGGACCTTCAGAAAGTTGAAGTTTGGTATTTTCACCACTTTGGTCCCTGACTTTCCTCGATGCTCGTTCAGAGGTTATTAAAATAACATGACGGCGTCGTTGTCCCTCTCGGCTACACGTGGCAACCAAGAATTTTTCAGGGCACGTTTCAAAATTTTATCGGACGAAATTTTCGAGGTGTCACACCAAGTTATCTATATAACAGTACAACACTTTATCAAGAATCAAAATACCTAAACAAATCTTTCATTAGAGCACTCACATCGGTGTTGATGGGTGTGTCATCCGGTTCTATGATGTGGCGCACAAGTTAGTGATGTAGAGGTGGTCTTGTGATGTCACCTGGATTGAAGGACCGAAAATCCGGAGGACAGGGCGGGCCCCTTCCTCTCACAAATACATTATTTTAAATTTTGATATTTTTAATAGAGGTTTATTAATGTAAAAAGTAAAGAGTTTTTAAGGAGTTTTGGAATATGATGTAAGCCTAAGTAAAGGTTTGTAGAGGTTTGTTGTCGTAGATGATCTTACCCATGTTCCTTTCTCAAAATTTTATATTATCTTGAAAAAATTTTCATATAATCTCAGACATTCTTCTATCTTACACAATATGGTTGGGCGGTATGGAGTCAAAACTTTGTATTATCTTGATTTTTTTTTCGTATAAACTCAGACATTCTCCTATCTTACACTTATGGTTGGGTGGTATGAAAACTTTTTCATATAAGAAAATGAATGTAGTTATTTCTTTAATATACATATATAGGGTAGGGATCCTAAGAGAAATCCACCTTATTTGAGAAATTTGAAAAACATAATGGACCACACATTTCCCTAAGCTTTTCGTAATATACAGATATGTCTATTGTCAAATCTTGAATTATATACATATGTATATAGTCACTTTTAAACTATACATATGTGTATGTGTATATTACGAAAAACTTAGATAAAATGTGTGGTTCAGAATGTTTCTCAATTAGTCTAGTGCTTCTCACATGATCCTTTCCCTATATGTAACACCCCAAAAACGTAATGGTGACGGAAGTTAGTGTCCATAAATATCTTAGTGGACTATGCATCTTTAATTTTGGACATGTTACTTAATTAAAACATAGTTTAAAAGTTTAAACCCCATCACAACCACATCATAGTTAAGTTGTTTCGATCCTTTTGGATCATAATACAGTCGGTCCCAAATAAGTTTTAAAAGTAGTCCAAAGTTTATTATTAAACAAAATATGATCACAACCACAAGACACGCCAAAGATTCCCGAAGCCATGCTCAAGTAACTGAAGACACGTTAAAAACAAGTGTCAACACAAAGGAGGGTGAGCTCACATATTCAAATTTAAAACAAGGAAAACTTTCTAATTATGTGTTTATTATACAAAACATCCAAATAATACTTTTGAAAGTTTATTTTATTCCTTAATAAAATCCACGGGTCAGCCGTCGCAAGCGTTTCCCCGAAACCTCCGAACTAAGCATCTTCCCAAGTTTCACATATTAAATTTCTTACATCCATTTGTTCAGATTCGTAAGTTTGCAAGACATTACGAGCTATATATTAACATTAAGGGTATAATCAACGCTAGACAATAACAGAATATAAATTCGTCGCTTGACATGACACGGAGCTACCGGTCGCGAAAGGGTTGTCAACCCGATAGATCTATCAACAATTCCACGCAATCCATATTAATGATTAAATGGCTAAGTTCGCGCAAAGTGCCCGCAATGGGTCACCCAAGGTGCCAACCTTATGAACAATATATATATCCTACTAAAATGATAAAATTTAATATAACACGTTGTACGAATCCCCGACGTCCCCACCGAAACGTAAGCCTAATCCCGATACTCACTCTCTTGAGACCGGGCCAATTTGTTACAACTTTAGATTTAAACATTTTAAATCCACATGGTCGTTCTATCCCATAACGCCGTAAAATCCCCGTTTCTTCCCCGAAACGCATATATCATTATTCCAAACTCCGTTTCATCCCGAAACATATTTATATCCAAAACCATGTTTTTCTCCAAAAACATATCACATAATTTCCAAATCATATTTTCCACGAAAATATATTTATAGTTTAATCAAAGGCATATTTTATACGAAAACGTATACTTATCCTTTTAAGGCGTGTTTTTCCCCAAAACATATACTAAAACAGTAAAAAGAGAGGTTTAGTGACACTCACCTTTGGGTGCGTATTTAAAATAGCGTGATCCCACAATTTGATTCTACACGTCCTAATATACATAGGCACCATTTAATGATCAATATATTACAAAATTCCTAAGTTTCTCCAATACTTAGAATTTTTCACATAACTTTGAGATTTTCTAGAAAAGTCATTATTTTTTTATTATGTTGGCATATTTAATATATATATGATTCATATATATATATTATATATATATTTTACATTTTTAAGATTTTGCGACTTGAATGATTTTATTGGTGACCTTTAATGTTATATCCGTTACACTCCCGTTTATAAATACTATATATCTACGATTTGCGCTTCGTAATATATATACATAAAAGTGCAATTTTCTCAACATCATAACACGCGAAAATTTATTAACTTATTCACTTTATCATTTTTAAAGCATGCATACATGAAATAACTCACTAAGTTAACTTATGTATCAATTTTCATGCTCGACAAATAAGTTACACATTTTAACGCGATTTCACTGATTCTACCGTTTGAAACATACAAGCGTACATGCATAGTCTTAATTCCCGATATCATGTCAACACTTAACATATTATCATATTCACATATTAAATCACATAACAGATTTAAACACATAAGGTTCACCCATGAACAACCCATTTTAGTGTATGTTGAAAAATGCGTAGTTTAGCGATCGGTAACGTTTTCGGGCGTCGGAAGTCACGTATGACCAACCAAACACCAAATAAACTAAATATAAGTTAATATACTTATATTTATACAAAAAATATCAGTTTATTTACTGATTTAAAACAGTTTCATAGAAACCCTCTTAAAAGGCGATTTTTACCGTTTTTACCGCATAGTTTTGCGTCAAACGTTACCATAACCATCCGAACTCGAAACAACTTCATATTTTAACACAATAAATGTTATATACTGAATAAAATGATGGTTATAATCACATTAGTGCAGTTTTTGTGTAAGGCACATAAATCATGCGATTTCACACATTTTACAACACTTTTAAGCACATAGTACAACATGCAAAGCTAGTAAACTTTATGTCAAAGTTCCATACCATTTTACACTTAAAATAACATTATTTTGATGCTTATAATCTGATCAAAACTTATTTTTTTCAAAACACACTTTGATCAACATTTCATGGCCATACATCCACATGCATGTCTAAGTACAAGCACTTAATGCATGTATATCATATCATCATCATTTCACATGAACTAAATGCACATTCCTCATCTTAAATTCATGTCCATATATTCAAGAATAACATCATATTCATATGATTATCATCAAATCATTTAGATTAAATGCAAGACATAACATATATTCTTCCACATTTAAATCCATCAACATCAAAATCACACATGCATGCATATACACACATATATATATACACGGCTACATATATGCATACATATATACACTTCCAAAAATTCACTTTTTCATAATCATCTTTCTAAATCATAAGACCATTCTTGTCTGACAACTTTTTATTCATGCATGTATCAAATCCTTTTGAACATCATCAATCCAAATACATTCAAAATCAAAACTCACTCTTGTATATATATACATACATACGACCCTACATACATAAACACACTTATCCATTTTCATTTTCTTTGAAAACCCATTTTATGATTGTTTTTAAGTTAGTGAATCATCCAAGAACAAGAGAAACCCATTTACTATCATTTTTACCAACAAGAAACAAGAACATTTTTTTAAAAGATATGATTTTATACCTTCAAGATTCTAGTGGGTTTTTTATTAAGATGATGAGATGAAGCTTAGTTCTTGCTTGATATTCCTTGGAATTCACCTTTTAAACCTTCAAAACACCTTGAAATGAAGTTGTATGAACATGGATCTTCAAGAAACAAGTTGGATTTTGAAAATGGATGTGTTTGAGAGGGTGTTTGGCCGAGCTTATTATGAGAGAGAGAGAGAGTGAATTAATTTTGAATTGTGTTCTTGGATTTGATGGATATTATGGAAGATATGCAAAAGATTAATCATCATGTGCACATTCCCAAGCCAACACATGGAGGAGAGAGGAAGACAGTGGGCTAAATAGTTGCCACCACTCCATGCACAAACACAAATACACGCATATATACATATATAACACATGTATAGGCTTTAAACTGGCATTTAACTGGATACCGGGTGTTTTAACTAGCGTTTTAACTGCGTTTTAACGCGTTTAAATTTATTTTCAGTGCTCTAATAAAAATAAACTCACTAAAATATTACTACTAAATATTTTTTTTGCCAGGACCAGTTACGTTGTCGGTATTTGGCAGTATACGCGCTGTCTTGCGCAGTACGCGCTTAAATTCGCAAAATACGGATTTTAAGCGTTTTAATTTATTTTTACCATTCTAGAAAAATAAACTTGTCAAATTATTACTACAATAATTATTAGTTGCCCTGAAGGCTGTGTTGACAGTATTTTGTCAGATACGCGCAGTACACGCTTAAACTCGAAAAATAGAGTTTCTTAGCGTTTTAAATTATTTTTCCTCACGATTATGATTAAATATATTATTTAACTCATAACGGACTAATTTTGGGATTTTAACATTATTCGGCGGTCACCTACGTACGTTTCGCATTTTAACCGTTACGCGATATGCGTTTATCATTATATGCCAACTTAATTTTTATCAAACTTTGGATTTACCAACAATCAAATACCATATATAAACATCATAAATAATCAAATACAGCCTTTTATTCATTCATGACACGTGTTACATTTGTACGAGACAACCTAAATAGCCGGGTGTCACAGTCTCCCCCTGTTTAAGGAATTTCGTCCCTGAAATTCTTACACTACAGGTTTCGTTTTCGCAGTAGACTTAAAGTGATGCGGATATTTTCATTGCATCTGATCCTTTCGTTCCCATGTGAACTCGGGTTCACGTTTAGAATTCTAGGAACCTTGACCAACTTAATCCGACTCCTTCTAAGCTTCTGAATCTTCTCATCCAGAACTTCAACCGGTTCCTCGATAAATCTCAATTTATCGTCTACTTGAACCTCATCAGGGGGTATAATTAGTGTCACATCCGACAAACACTTTCTCAGGTTGGAAACATGAAACACGTCATGAACTCCATTCAAATCCTGCGGCAGCTTAAGCCTATACACGACTGATCCAACTCGAGATACGATTTCGAAAGGACCTATATACCGTGGACTTAGCTTTCCCCCTTTCCCAAATCTAACAACACCTTTCCAAGGTGACACTTTCAGAAAAACACGATCCCTGACATGAAACTGCAACGGTTTCCTTGGTTGTCTGCATAACTTTTCTGTCGATCGGCAGCAGCTTTCAACCTTTCCTTGATCTGGACAACCTTGTTGGTGGCTTCCTGGATAAGCTCAGGTCCGGTTAGTTGCCTTTCGCCAACTTTCAGCCCAGCACAAGGGCGATCGACATTTCCTTTCGTACAAGGCTTCAAACGGAGCGGCTGTGGTACTAGCGTGGTAACTATTGTTGTAAGAAAACTCTGCCAACGGCAAATGAGTATCCCAAATTCCACCAAAATCAATCACACACACTCTCAACATATCCTCTAACGTCTGAATGGTTCTCTCACTTTGACCATCCGTTTGAGGATGATACGCAGTACTCATGTCCAAACGAGAACCCAGCGACTCCTGAAGAGATACCAAAATCTGGAGTCAAATCGTTCGTCATCTATCAGAGATAATTGACACAGGCACTCCATGTCGGGCTACAATCTCGTTGAGGTACAACTGCGATATCTTTTCCGTCTTTTCTGTTTCCTTAATGGGCAAGAAATGAGCAGACTTTGTCAATCGATCCACAATTACCCATATGGTGTCATGTCCACGTGACGTAAGGGGTAATTTGGTGATAAAGTCCATAGAAATATGCTCCCACTCCATTTAGGAATCTCTGGTTGCTGTAGAAGCCCAGATGGCCTCTGATGTTCAGCCTTAACCTTTGAGCATGTCAGACATTTACTTACATACACCGCAATCTCTCTTCATATTCGGCCACCAATATAACTCCTTAATATCATGATACATCTTGGTAGAACCTGGGTGAAATCGAATATCTGGACTTATGAGCCTCGTTCATAACCAGTTCACGTACGTTACCTCTAAGCGGAACCCAAACTCGGTTCATGAAGTACATCACTTCATCCGCTTTTTGTATCAGTTCACATTCCAAACCTCTCAAACCTTATCTTCTTAGGTTCTCATCTTTTAAAGCTTCTCGCTGTGCATTGCGAATTCGATTGGTCAAATTCGTTTGTATGGTCAAACCCAAAGAACGCACACGCAGAGGCTTTTCCCGCTCCTTCCTACTGAGCGCATCAGCAACAACATTTGCTTTCCCTGGGTGATAACGAATATCACACTCATAATCATTGAGTAACTCTACCCAACGCCGCTGTCGCATGTTGAGTTCCTTCTGATCAAAGATATGCTGGAGGCTCTTATGGTCTGTGTAAATCGTACACTTCGTGCCATACAGATAATGTCTCCAAATCTTCAAAGCGAACACAACAGCTCCCAACTCTAAATCATGAGTTGTGTAGTTCTTCTCATGCACTTTCAGTTGTCTGGATGCATAGGCTATCACTTTTTCCTTCTGCATAAGCACGCAACCAAGGACCAAACGTGACGCATCACAGTATACAACAAAACCATCATTTCCCTCCGGCAGGGATAAAATAGGTGCACTACACAACTTCTCCTTCAACATCCGAAAAGCTTCCTCCTGCTTTTCTGTCCAATTTAAACTTCTTTTCCTTCTTGGTCAATAGCGTTAATGGTTGTGCTATTCTAGAGAAATTCTCAATGAATCTTCTATAATAACCAGCAAATCCTAAGAATTGTCGCACCTCTGACGGAGTCTTTGGCGCTTCCCAATTCTTAATCGCCTCAATCTTAGACGGGTACACATTTATACCTTTCTCATTTATGACATGACCGAGGAAATGCACCTCTCGAATCCAAAATTCACATTTAGAGAACTTGGCAACAACTTCTCTTTCTTCAACAGCTCCAAAATCATCTTCAAATGTTGCTCATGATCTTCTTTGGTTCCGAATAGATTAGTATATCGTCAATGAATACTATCATGAATTTATCCAAATAGGGTTTGCATACCCTGTTCATGAGATCCATGAACACTGCAGGCGCATTAGTTAAGCCAAAAGGCATGACTAAGAACTCATAATGGCTATAACGTGTTCTGAAAGCAGTCTTCGAAACATCTTCCTCAGCAATCTTCAATTGGTGATAACCTGAACGCAGGTCTATCTTTGAGTAGTAGCTTGATCCTTGAAGTTGATCGAACAAATCATCGATTCTTGGCAACGGGTACCGATTCTTGATAGTCAGCTTGTTCAACTATCTGTAATCGATACACATTCTAAAGGAACCATCTTTCTTCTTCACGAACAACACAGGTGCTCCCCAAGGCGAAAAGCTTGGTCGTATGAAACCTTTGTCTAGTAGCTCTTGAAGCTGGTTTGACAACTCTTTCATTTTTACGGTGCTAATCTGTAAGGAGATTTTGCAATCGGTGCAGACCAGGTACAAGATCAATTTTAAACTCGATCTGTCTCGCAGGGGGTAATCCTGGCAAGTCTTCATGGAAAACTTTCGGATAATCGCGAACTACAGGAATTTCTTCAATCTTCCCACTTTCGGCATTCGTGTCCACTACGTTAACCAAGAACGCAGATAGCCTTTACGCAACATCTTGTGCATCTTCATAATACTAACAATTCCCGATACTCAACTTGATCGGTCACCGTGAACAACTAAAGCTTCACTGCCACCAGGACGAGGTATCTGCACTTGTTTCTCCGAACAAATGATCTCAGCTCCGTTCTTGGATAGTCAATCCATCCCAACGACTACATCAAAACTACCCAGCTCCACTGGTAATAAATCGATACTAAAGCTATGATTGCATAACCGAATTCTACAACCACGAATAACTTCGCTAGTCTCTATCAATTTACCATCTGCTAATTCTATCGAATACTTTTTACTTAGCTTACTTGTTTGAGAACACAGAAACGGTTCAAAGTTTTTAGAAACAAAACTCAAGTCAGCACCAGTATCAAATAGTACGAACGCATAATGGTCATTGATTAGGAACGTACCGTAACAACTGCAGGATCATCACGTGCTTTCCCAGCATTTAGCTCAAAAGCTCTACCCTGGCATTCTGACCCTTCACATTCGGACAGTTCCTCTTGTAGTGTCCCTGCTCTCCGCATTCAAAGCATCCCTCGAGCTTAACTCCCTCCGACGTACTCTTAGCATAGCACTCGCGAGTAATACGACCAGTTCGACCACATCTGGCACACTTTCCCTGCTCATCACCGTGAGTCTTTTTCGCCGAACCACTTCCGCCATCCCTGGCATTATCCTTCCTCGAACCACTCGAGTTAGCCACATATACTTTCCCCGAATCGCGTTTCCTCTCACGCTTCACATCAGAATCTTTCCTTGAGCTTTCAGATCTTCGCTTTCGCGAATCCCCAGATCTATACTCGCATGCTTCGATCGTTCAGATTTCTCATCTGCCTTGACCTTTCCGACGACTTCCCAGTCTCATCTTTCCTGTTAAGGTTACTTTTTTGAGCAACATCATCCGCTAATGATTTCGCTAGAGTAGTAGCTCCAATTAGGTAGTGGGCTTCGCTGACGTAACCATACTACGAATTTGCGGCGACAATCCCCAGATATACCTTTCTACCTTAACGTACTCAGGAGTGACCATTCGTGGAACCAATCTAGCCAAATCATTGAACCGAGACGTATAAGCTCTGACATACAGGCCTTCATGGTGAAATTCCAGAATCAGTCTCAATCTTCTGCATCTCACTACGCGGGCAGTATTCCTTAAGAAGCATCTCTTTTAGTTCATTCCAGGTAAGACCGTAAGCCGCATCTTCGCCCAAAATCTGAACTTGAGTGTTCCACCAGGATAAAGCTTCATCGAGAAACGAACACGAAGCATACCTAACCCTCTGATCAGCAGCACAACCGCTGATGGCCATCACAGATTCCATCTTCTCGATCCATCTAGTGATTTCAAGAGGCCCTTAGCACCGGTAAATGATCAAGGGTTACAGCCCTGAAATGTTTTATACGTACATCCATGCACGTTCACAAGGTTAATGAAAAATCAAGATCACGCTCTGATTATATCATAACACAGGAACTACTAAAACTTTTCCGATCATTATATTACCTTGCGGGTTTCCAATCTGCACACCACCTTCACCATGCCCCGGAGCACCAGTCCACGTCCTTGCCCAATATTCTGGTTAGCTTCACGTGTTCCAAGGCAGTATTAACATGTTGGGCTATGAGTTGTGCCAACTCTTCTGGGGTGGTAGTGTAGTCCAGTACCCTGTCTCGCTTTTGGCGGCATCTTGTCGTTTCTATTATTGCAATAATAATATCAACATAAGACACTTGTTTAAATATTTCAATTATTAAATATAGTGGACTAAACAATACACATGCATCCACATAATAATGAGAATAATTTAACCAAAAGAGAACCCATAATTGAAATTTATCACGGAAATTACAAAGCTTGTTCATAGTACAACGACTAACCAAAATGTGGTGTGACATAATCAACCACCAATAACAAGTCTAGATGAATTTCCTCTTAAATATCCAAAAATTTGGCATGCAAGCCAATATAAGGGTTTATCAAATAGACATACAAAACAAACAAAACAAACAACCAACAATCACTTCTTCTATCCCGCAAACTCAAGAAGCCTCCTCACAAGCTCCTCCAAGTCAGCTATCCTCCACTGCATTTGACCCATTGCACTGTCATCCAAGTCCTTTACCTCATCAAACCAGTCCATTTGCCCTCTAGATCCTTCACCTTTTCCTTGGTCACCTTCAAGTCTCCGCGTATGGCCCCCAACTGACGGTCGTAGTGAGAGCATCGATCAACCCACACTCCTTTCTGCTTCTTCAAAGCAGATGCAGTCTCAACTCTGGACGTTGAAGCGATGTCTCCGACAGGTCGTATCCTCTTCCTACGTGAAAGTTATACCAACAGGGGTGTAGTAGGAGCGCGCACTCGATTAATGGAAATGATGACTCGATAACAACAGGTGGAGGGATCTCAGTAGTGGGCTCAACAACGGCAGCAGATGAGACGACCAATGGCTCTAATGGCTGAGCCGTAACAATGGTAGCGATTACTGCTGGTGCGACACTATAAGATCCTCCGATCAATGGAACACCTCTACCCACATCATCGATAACTGGCACGGTACCTGACGATTGCCCAGTCTCGTAAATCGAGGGTGGAGACGATCCAACAGTTGCTTGTAAGAGCATAACGTGGGTCAACCTGACTTGCAAATGCAGCAGGGTTAACCTGGAAGGACGAAGCGAATCCCGCCACATCAACAAACTGTGGAATCGTAGGGGATACCTCTGGTAATACGGATCTAGGTGAAGTCTCGAATTCTGGCTCACTCTCAGAGTCAGTAATCTCGATGACCTCATGCTCGTGCGACATCTGTGACATATATATAACCGTACAAAGTAAGTGTGTGTTCAAATGAAAAATAACACATAAGGCCCAAATAAACAGATTAACACGTATGCTCACTAACACGCAATGGTTCTCATACATGATAAAAATCCATGTTTATTTAAAATTTTTGGCTTCGGGAATTTTGGACTTATATCTCAAAATTCTTCGGTTGAAGTCTAGAGTTTTCCCCCGAAAACATCTAGTTCGCTAACAACCACTGGCTCTGATACCAACTTCTGTAACACCCCAAAAACGTCGCAGCGGAAATACAAACGTAATGGCGACGGAAGTTGGTGCCCATAAATATCTTAGTGGACGATGCATCGTTAATTTTGGACATGTTACTTAATTAAAACATATTTTAAAAGTTTAAACCCCATCACAACCACATCATAGTTAAGTTGTTTCTATCCTTTTGGATCATAATACAGTCGGTCCCAAATAAGTTTTAAAAGTAGTCCAAAGTTTATTATTAAACAAAACATGCATCACAACCACAAGACACGCCAAAGATTCCCGAAGCCATGCTCAAGTACCTGAAGAACACGTTAAAATCAAGTGTCAACACAAAGGAGGGTGAGCTCACATATTCAAATTTAAAACAAGGAAAATTTTCTAATTATGTGTTTATTATCAAAACATCCAAATAATAATTTCGAAAGTTTATTTTATTTCTTAATAAAATCCATGGGTCAGCCGTCGCAAGCGTTTCCCCGAAACCTCCGAACTAAGCATCTTCCCAAGTTTCATATATTAAATTTATTGCATCCATTTGTTCAGATTCGTAAGTTTGCAAGACATTACGAGCTGTATATTAACATTAAGGGTATAATCAACGCTAGACAATAACAGAATATAAATTCGTCGCTTGACATGACACGGAGCTACCGGTCGCGACGGGTTGTCAACCCGATAGATCTATCAACAATTCCACGCAATCCATATTAATGATTAAATGGCTAAGTTCGCGCAAAGTGCCCGCAATTGGTCACCCAAGGTGCCAACCTTATGAACAATATATATATACTACTAAAATGATAAAATTTAATATAACCCACGTTGTACGAATCCTCGACATCCCCACCGAAACGTAAGCCTAATCCCGATACTCACTCTCTTGAGACCGGGCCAATTCTTTACAACTTTAGATTTAAACATTTTAAATCCACACGGTCGTTCTATCCCATAACGCCGTAAAATCCCCGTTTCATCCCCGAAACGCATATATCATTATTCCAAAATCCGTTTCATCCCGAAACATTTTATATCCAAAACCATGTTTTTCTCCAAAAACATATCACATAATTTCCAAATCATATTTTCCACGAAAATATATTTATAGTTTAATCAAAGGCATATTTTATACGAAAACATATACTTATCCTTTTAAGGCGTGTTTTTCCCCCAAAACATATACTAAAACAGTAAAAAGAGGGGTTTAGTAACACTCACGTTTGGGTGCGTATTTAAAATAGCGCGATCTCACAATTTGATTCTACACGTCCTAATATACATAGGCACGATTTAATAATCAATATATTACAAAATTCCTAAGTTTCTCCAATACTTAGAATTGTTCACATAACTTTGAGATTTTCTCGAAAAGTCATTATTTTTAATTATGTTGGCATATTAAAATATATATATATATATATATATATATATACATATATATACATTTTTAAGATTTTGCGACTTGAATGATTTTATTGTGACCTTTAATGTTATATCCGTTACACTCCCGTTTATAATTTCTATATATCTACGATTTGCGCGTCGTAATATATATATATAAAAGTGCACATTTTCTCAACATCATAACACGCGAAAATTTATTAACTTATTCACTTTATCATTTTAAAGCATGCATACATGAAATAACTCATTAAGTTAACTTATGTATCAATTTTCATGCTCGACAAATAAGTTACACATTTTAACGCGATTTCACCGATTCTACCGATTGAAACATACAAGCGTACATGCATAGTCTTAATTCCCGATATCATGTCAACACTTAACATATTATCATATTCACATATTAAATCACATAACAGATTTAAACACATAAGGTTCACCCATGAACAACCCATTCTAGTGTATGTTGAAAAATGCGTATTTTAACGATTCGGTAACGTTTTCGGGCGTCGGAAGTCACGTATGACCAACCAAACTCCAAATAAACTAAATATAAGTTAATATACTTATAATTATACAAAAAATATCAGTTTATTTACTGATTTAAAACAGTTTCATAGAAACTCTCTTAAAAGGCGATTTTTACCGTTTTTACCGCATAGTTTTGCGTCAAACATTACCGTAACCATCTGAACTCGAAACAACTTTATATTTTAACACAATACATTTTATATAATGAATAAAATGATAGTTATAATCACATTAGTGCAGTTTTTGTGTAAGGCGCATAAATCATGCGATTTCACACATTTTACAACACTTTTAAGCATATAGTACAGCATGCAAAGCTAGTAAACTTTATGTCAAAGTTCCATACCATTTTACACTTAAAATAAATTATTTTTATGCTTTATAATCTGATCAAAACTTATTTTTTTCAAAACACACTTTGATCATCATTTCATGGCCATACATCCACATGCATGTCTAAGTACAAGCACTTAATGTATGTATATCATATCATCATTTTCACATGAACTAAATCATATTTCTCATCTTAAATTCATATCCATATATTCAAGAATAACATCATATTCATATGATTATCATCAAATCATTTAGATTAAATGCAAGCATAACATATATTCTTCCATATTTAAATCCATCAACATCAAAATCACACGTGCATGCATATACACACATATATATACGCGGCTACATATATGCATACATATATACACTTCCAAAAATTCACTTTTTCATAATCATCTTTCTAAATCATAAGAACATTCTTGTATGACAACTTTTTATTCATGCATGTATCAAATCCTTTTGAACATCATCAATCCAAATACATTCAAAATCCAAAACTCACTCTTGTATATATATATACATATATATGGCCCTACATACATACAACACTTATCCATTTTCATTTCTAAAACCCATTTGTTTGTTTAATTAGTAATCATCCAGACAAGAGAAACCATTTACTATTATTTTTACCAACAAAATCAAGAAATTTTTTAAAAGATATGATTTATACTCAAGATTCTAGTGGCTTGATAGAGATGAGATGAAGTTATTCTTGCTGATGTTCCTTGGAATTCACCTTTAAACTTCAAACACCTTGAAATAATTAAACATGGGTTTTCATAGAAACAAGTTGGATTTTGAAAATGGATGTGTTTGAGAGGGTGTTCGACCGAAGCTTATTATAGAAGAGAGAGTGAATTGATTTTGAATTGTGTTCTTGGATTTGATGGATATTATGTAAGATATGCAAAAGATTAATCATCATGTTTCACATTCCCAAGCAACACATGTGGAAGACGAAAGAGAGTGGGTAAATGTCTGCCACCACTCCATGCACCACACAAATACAGCATATATACATAAAACCATGATAGGCTTTAAACTGGCATTTAACCCGATACCGGGTGTTTATCTAGCGTTTTAACTGCGATTTAAACACGTTAATAATTCAGCCTCATAAAAATAAACTCACTAAAATTTACTACTTAATACTTTTTGCACCAGTTACTTGCGTACTTTGCAGTATACGTGTTGGTTGCGCATACCCTTAAATTCGCAAAATAGGATTAAGCGTTTTAATTTATTTTTATCATTCATAGAAAATAAACGTCATTATTACTATAAAAATTATGTGCCCTGAACTGGCTGTGTTGACAGTATTTTTCAATACCGACAGTACGCCAGTACGCCTTAAACTCGAAAAGATTTCTTAGCGTTTTAAATTATTTTTCCTCACGATTATGATTAAATATATAATTAACTCAAACGGACTTTTTTGGGATTTTAACATTATCGGGATCACCGACGTTCGTTTCCATTTTAACCGTTACGCGATTGCGTTTATCATAATATTGCAACTAATTTTATCAACTTTGGATTCCACACATCAAATACCATATATAAACATCATAAATAATCAAATACGGCTTTTAAATCATTCATGACACTGTTACATTGTACGGACAACCTAAATAGCCAGTGTCACACTATATATAATATAATATATATTAGAGAGAGAGAGAGATGAGAGAGAGAGAGAGAAAGAAGACAGGAGTGGGTGTGTGTAAAATACTTACGCCTTAACGTACGGTTGTACGCAACCATATTACCACATCATTTGAATCCCGCATGTTTAAAAATTAAAAATGCATGGCAAAAAAACTCACGCATGGTACTGTTACTGGTTTTTAATTTTCCGGAGGCGCATACGCGCGCGGAAACCATGTTACTGCCTTAACCCAATCGACTCAAAGCTGGTCATGTCCTGCATCCTCTGTCTAAGGTCTGACAAGCTCATGTTCTTCATCCTCTATTCTACTGTTGAATTTAGGTCGATATTTGATGAAACTTTTCAAAATAACGATGAATTCGAACCCATTCGATAAATTGACCGAATAATAGCCTATTTAAGTGAATACAAAAGAATTTGACGATGGATAATTGACAGGCGGGCTGAAATTTAGATGATCACGCTTGTTATAGAATAATCACGCAGTTATAATTGGTGGGTACGCACTACGTTAGGCAATTGACAATAACCAACCCCTATAAAATATATATTAACTCATATACCATATTATGAGGCACTAAACAGTAACACTACTAAATAGTAACACACCATGCGGTCTATGTGTGCGGAGGCTCCCACACAAGCCCGTAATTCGAGGTACGAGATTTTTTTTAAGAAATTTCGCTATATTATTTATTTTAAAAAAAAATCATACACACATACCAAATCCAATATAGAGGCCCAATATCAAATACATTTTTACGCTTTGTAGTTTACCCAACTTACCATTAGGTTTATTGGGTCCAACCCAATACTAATATATGATTTAAAAAAAACACTGTTTCTGATTAAAAAAAATACGCTGGCCTGGAAACTGAAAGGACGACGGACGATTGGAGTATTGAATGCGCAGACGGCAGAACTCAGAAGTGCAGAACGATTGAAGGATGATTTCACGATTGAAGGACGACTAAAGGCGATTCTAGTTGCTGGGAAGTCGAACAAACACAGGTATGTTGTTAATCTTCGTGCTTTATATTGTTTAAACTAGATTGATTGAATTTCCGGTGGTTTAAGTGTTAAACTTAACTTTCATTCTGATAAGTGATAATTAACTAATTATACCATTGAAACCAAACATTATTTTATTCATCATCATCATATTGTTAAACTTTGATTTTGATAAGTGATAATCTGATTGAACATCACATAACATCAGGTCTGTTCGGCTGTTCCGACTGTTCGTTTAATCAGAAGTTTCAGACTTCCAGAAATCATCACATAACATCAGGTCTGTTCCGACTTCTGACTGTTCGTTTTAGTGTTGTCGTAATTTTGTTAGAATATTGCATAACATCAGAACATCGTATATTGTCGTATTGAATTATTGATTATTATTTTTAGGCGTTAATGGCTCCTAATTGCATTGTTTATCAAATACTACAATTTTTGCCATTTTCGTAATTATATTGTTTATCATTAACAAATATGGGTACATTTTTCGAGTTCGAACAGGGTACGTGAATTCTCAGAGACGCCACTGGAACACACAAATGGGTTTAGTCAACAAAAGTAATAACTGGAAATGAAAGAAACATTATGTTGATCATTGCAAAATCCAAATCCAACACGAGACCAAAAACTCTAGTTACTTCCAATTTTTAATGTTATATATATATTACTTACGGTTTATAGAAAACCTAGTCTTTCAAAAGAGTAAGCAGTTTGACAGTTGAAGAAGCCTTGTCAAACTTCAACACTTCCTTCATAGTCTCCGTTGACTTTTCATGGTAGTTGACTTTGTTACGACAACTGAAAACCATTTTTTCCAACTCATATCCGTGTCCCAGTAAAAACCGAGCCATGTCTACTTTCCGCTTTTCTCCATTGAACTCAAGAAATTCGACCCTTTTCAAATGATGAGCCAAAACTTCATCTAACTCCCACACTTGCGGTTTAAAAATTTTCTAGCTATTTATGTGTATGCCAAGAATCAGAAAAGTTAAGCGCAATCAAAAACTTCATCTAACTATTTTAAAAAAAATTCTGATTACGGTTAAAAATTTAACTCCCACACTTGTGGTTTAAATCTAACTATTTAAGAATCCGAAAAGTTAACCGTAATAAAAAACTGTAATCTAACTCCCACACTTGCAGTTTAAAATTTTAAATAGCCAGAAAAGTTAACCGTAATCAAAACTTCATCTATCTGAGGATCCGGATAACCACATTCATGGTGTATTCGTCAATTGTTGTGGATATCTCTAATGTCTTCCGATTCAGAAGAGATGCCGGGAAATATCCATTTGGATCACGTGCACACTTATGGCCTAGGATAACGACAGTAAAGGCAAAGTTTTGGAATAGTTATTTTTGCAGTAACACTACAGCTTGTAAATAGTAAATACAAAATTTAGGCATGTAAGTATGCAGATGATATGAATTTGATGAAAACCAATGATCTATGAAATGAATATAACATAGACCAGAACAAATCCCAAAGGGTAGCTGGTGACCAACAAACATCACATTCAACTACTCAGCTTCTTGTAACTTCTACTTTTTACTGATTAAATATGTCACATTAAGGATTGTGCACTTGGTAATTTCAGATATCTCCAAGTATATCTCTTGAAACAACTAGTAATCGCATTATTAAAGTACCATGTTTAGAAAGACAAACAAATTTACTCCATGGCATCCAACTAAGAAAAACTGCAGAGTTAACTGATCGATGCTATAAATTTAGTCCACAAGATGCATGTGTTTCATTGTTAGTGTAGAATACTTTAAATTCTTAATAGTCAAAGACATGTATTAAAATGTATACAAGGCAATTACTAGATTATGAGAAAACAAGAACAAGCATCTCGAAGTTTTGTACCAAAAAGCAGGTGCTGCTGATGATGACTTGATAGTTGTAGAACTTGCAATATTAATATTACGAAATTGGAATTCAAGGTCCGTGGCAACTGGCATATTATAGTCTTGTAGATATTACTAAAATATCAATTTTATACCTTACAGCTAATGTTCTAATCTTAAGTTGCATATAGTCTTCCTATGTAGCACGGGGACTCCATTTATGTGGCTGTACCCGTCTCGGGTACTTGTCGGGGACGGAAACACCATGGGTACTCGTCGGGGACGTTTCCTAAACGTTTCCAATGTTGGGGACGTATCTGGTAGAAGTATCCAGCCCGTTTCCATTTATTTTTAGGGTTTTAACCCTTAAAAATTCCACAACCGGCCATTAAATAAATAGACCTATCATAATCAGCTTCTCTAATCTCTAAACTCTCAAGTCTCATCATCTCTAGTTCTCTATCGATTACCAATCTCTCACTAGATGAACCGGAATTTGAAAATTATTTGATTATTGATAATTAATTACCTTTGAAAGATGTAGTATTTTTGGAATTTGTTTAATATATTTTTATTTTTTATATTTTTTATTGCCGTACCCCCGTATCTTGGAATTTTGAGTTTTGCCGTTCCTTGTTCCCGTACCCCGATCCTGTACCCGTTTTGCGATCTTTTTGGTAAATTACAAAACAAATAATTGCAAAGAACTATTTCATAGAGAAATATAATGGTTCGTACAGCGAGTTTCTCTTCATTAGGTTTAAAAAATAACAGTAGTAATGACTTTTAACATGTTTCAGATAATTTAAAATCCTGAAGTTGACAGTGTGTTCTTAATCAACCTTGCTTATTGCATATAGATGAACAAAAACATAGCACATGCGAGGAATATGTATGTACCTGAATGAAAAAAAAAGGTTGAGAGACAAAGATTCCACATGAGAAACTCCTGCAAACAGCTGACACATGGTGTGACTAAATGTTTCAAATGTTAATCCTGTGTGTGCCATAGCATAAGGGTAAAACGCAGCTTTCTACATTTTCAAATAAAAAAACACTTGCCGTGCGACCTGCATACTCCAAAAGCACCAGTTTCGGGCAACAAATCTGAAGGCCATCAGGCCCACCAAACAAGCCTGAGTTTTGTATCCTCAGATTCTTGAGACTAGCAGATGAAATACAAAGATCATCAAGTGAGTGTAATACACAGTCAATCAAACTCAAATCCTCAAGCAATGTGCAGCTTTTGAGAAACTCTTCTACTGAATCATCATTCCATAACTCAATATTAAATTTAGTTGAAGAGCCCTAAGTGCCGGAAAACCAGTAACAGTAGGCAAACTTAGACGACATGAAAACAAATACAACTTTAATACCTCCAATGAATCACATGTTACCAGACTATGGGGCAACTCAACAACCTTCATCTCATCATCAACCCTAGGGCAAAAAGACAAATTAAGTAATTTGACTTTTCGCATAACGGCGGCGTGAATCCATAGCCTTACAGTCGAAATATCGTAGTAATTAATACAACATAAACGAAAACTCTCCAGATCACGGGTTTGGTCTACCAAAACCCGTTTCACAAACTCTTTGAATTCATTCCTTTTAGAATTTGTTAGGATTCGAATGCAATCTAAGTTTAGAGATGGAAGTGAAGTCCATAAATACCTCCATCGTGTCGACAGAATGCTAGTTCGAACTGCTTCTTTGGTAGTCGGAAGACCTGAAAGGATCAACCAGATCATATCGATATCGACATTATTTTTGCGTTTTGATGCTTTGTTTGGCTTCGATTTCTTCATGCCTCTGTTAATTTGGTTTCCGATTGAACTTCTGTTTTAGAGAAGCAATAGCACCACACGTACAGCCATTTTATATATAGGATGCTGTGTGACGATTCAGACCCGCCAACGTTATTACTCATTTCAATTCAACGGGGTATTTTCAAAGAGCAACGGTTACAACTCCATTCAATATGGTATTTTCAAAGGGCAACCGTTACAACTTCAATTCAACCATTATAGTATTCACAATCAATTCTTTATCTATCCATGTAATTACACTAACCCTGTCAGCTTAACAAGTTTGGCGCCTATAGCACCTCTCCCCTATTTTCTGGCCGCCAAAGAGGGCGATATGGCCTGCCTTGCCAGTGGGTTAGCGGGTGAAAGAGGAGAGAGATAGTAACAACCAATCACAGTCTTTTTTTATTATTTTATTATATATAGTAAAGGAGGTTTTATTTACGTTGTGCAAGTTAATAATAACGCCCCTCATTACATATTGCCTATGTGGCGTGATAAAGCCTCTAGAGGTTTTATATCACACCACCTAGCCTAAAAATCACTACATTTTCTCTCCTCTTTTCTATTAAATAATATTTTGTATACCTTTATCGTTACATTTTCTCCATCTTCCACTCACAACCACTTTCAAAAATATTAAAAAAGTTATAAGGGTGAACAATGTTCCCGTATATTTATAGATGAATAGTAACATTTTCTCTTTTCTTCACTCACAACGATTCCTTATAACAAAATTAACTTACTCACAAAAATTTAAGAAATCTATTGTGAATGCTCTTACACATGGGCGAAGCTTTTAACGGGGTGGGAGGGGCCCCCCCCCCCCCGAACTTTACGCTCAGTGTGGAGAGTATGTAGTCTTCGGTAGAAATTTTTGGGTATATATGTTTTTGACCCTTCGGTTTTACAGAAATTTTTTAAGTCCGGTGACTTTCGCCCCCAGTCGGAAATCCCAAAGCTTCACCACTACTCTTACAAGGCTGTATCTTAGGTTTTACAATTTTTCCCTATCAAATCATAAATTGACTATCACATTGGAGACTACTTATTTCATTTGTTTGCAGACGTGGGCAAGAAAGGCAAAGTATTCTTTGCGCCAATATTTATTCGCTTGAGTACACGACATAAGCTTGAGATCTTTGAAGGTTTCTCGCCATAAACGTGTAACGAATCACCGGACGAAAGGAAACAAATAAATCTCTCAACAAACACTTCGGCACGATTCTTCGAAGCAATCCATGCCTACTATTGATGTCGTAAACTACCAATTGCATGGATATGAGGTAATCGAGAAATTGGATTATAAGTTGAGAACAAATTAACAAGAACAGAATCGATGGTTATGACGTTAGCGACTTCACGAAAACGATTTTGGCAACTAGAATTACACTTAAGCATTGTTCAAATTCAACGGATACAAAACTTTATCCGCACCAGTATCAAATAAACACGAAGTATAAACCATTGTCTACGAAAACGTACCGTTAATAACATCATTGTTGTTCTTGCCTGAGCGGAGTGATGACGAAAGCTTGTACACGAGAGCTTGCTGCGATTGTTGCAGTTGAGGTAGCGTTGCTGAGGTGGTTCGGATCCCACACTTAAACAATGCGATTGTTGTTCGCTGCGGTTTTTGGTTTTGGGCAGGTGATTGGGTTTGGTTGACTTGTTGGACTTGCTTTTGCTATTTCGGCTTGTGTTGAAGTGTCCAAACTATTGCACGGTGCAAGCGCTGCACTGAGTGTGTGATGCTAGTGCAAGTATTACACTGGGATGAGTCTAAGTGTAAGCTTGTTACTGGCTCGGTTATTGGTGAGGGCAAGTTGTTGTTGTTGTTGAGAGGTGGATTTGCGGAGTTAATCTCAGCACAGTTTCGGTTGAAGCCTTCCGCTTCTTACCATTGGGGTTAGTTTTGGTGGATGGTTTGGATGGTTCAACGATAGGTTCGGCGGTGGCTTGGTGAACCGTTTTGGTAAACTTGGCGGCGAGACAGAAGGTGTCTTCAAGGGTTTTGGGTTGAGCGGACTCAAAAAAAGTTTGAAACAGAGGAAGGGAGGGCTCGGATGTATTTGGCTATGGCCTTATCGGTAGAATCGACTTGGCCAGGGCAAAGAGCGCTAAGTTGCTTGAACTTAGCGGTAAGGCCGGTATTGTCGCTCCCGACTTGTTTGATGTTCCAAAACTCGTTCTCGAGTTGTTGGAGCTCGTGGGGAGGACAAAACTCGTCCTTCATGAGCTTCTTGACTTTAGTCCAAGTCAATGCCTAAGCGGCATTTTCCCTGCGCGTGTTACGCTCGGCGGTCCACCAATCGAGTGCCCTCGATCGGAAGACGACGGTGGCGTTGGTGGTGCGAAGATGCTTGGGCACCCATTCTGATGGAAGGTGACATCGATGGAGTCAAACCATTAGAGCATCTTCGTTGCCCCATCTTCGCCTGTAAACAGCATCGGGCTACATGAGTTGAATTGCTTAAAGGTAAATGTTGATTTGGGTGGGTCGACTTTGGGGCCGACCGAGGCATTAGGGGAGTCGGTGTTGTTGGTGGTTTGGATTTTGCTAACAATATCCGGAATAACCTTGGCCATTTGCTTGGCCATGAACTTCATCATCCCTTTCTTGGACCTTGCGTCAGAGTTGGACTTTGAGCTTTTCTTGGAGTTCGAGAGACGGTTGGAAGACTTCTAAAAGATCAAAATAGGGGAAAGGATGAGACTTGATCATAATGTGTTTAGAAAGCAATGTTTGTTTGCATGAATGAGCATAAAATATTTCACGTAACACGTAAGTTTCACATAGTTTGCAAAAGTATAACATGTATTCACATTGTATAATCACGAATAAAGACATAAGGAATATAAATTTAGTTTGTTCTCGAATATTAGTTATTGTTCTAGATTGCGAGTAACGTGCGATTTGTGCTTCAGTTTCGAAATGAACGAAGTATACAGTATAAACCCCAAAGGGTAGCTGGTGACCAACAAACATCAAATACACCTACTCACCACTTTGTAACGCCCACATTTTACTGATTAAATATCACATATTAAGGATTGTGCACATAGTAATTCATATATCTCCATCAAGTATATCTCTTGAAACTATACTAGTAATTGTAATTGCATCAATAAGTAACATGTTTAGAAAGGCAACCTACATAGAATATACATATAACAAGTTAACTCCATGCCATGGCATCCAACAAAGAAAAACTGCATAGTTAACTGATTGATGCTAAAATTTAGTCCACAAGATGCATGTGTTTCATTGTTAGTGTAGAGTACTTTAAATACCAATATGAAAAAGAAGAATAAGCATCTAGAAGTTTTGTACCAAAAAGCTACTGAAGATGACATGCATGTTGTAGAAGTTGGAATATTAATATAATGAAATTGAAATTCAAGATCTGGTGGCAAGTTATAGTCTTGTAGATATTACTAAAATATTAATTTTATATCTTAGAGCTAATGTTATAATCTTAAGTTGCATAGAGTCTTCTATTCATGTTAATGGTAAATTGCAAAATGAAATATTGCAAAGAAAGACTCTTTAATATTGGTTGGTACAGAGGCTAAAAAATTAACAGTAGTACTGACTTAAAACATGTCTCAAGTAATTTAAGAGCCTGAAGTTGACATGTTCTTAAAACAACCTTGTTTATTACATGTAGATTAACGAAAACAGTGTACATAAAAAGAATGTATAATGTATGTACCTGAATGAAAAAAAAAAGATTGAGAAACAAAGATTCCACATCAGAAACTCCTGCAAACAGCTGACACATGCAAACAAAGACTCTTTTTAAAACGTAGGTACCCAGGCATCCAAAAATTTTAGGAACAACATGACTTCAGAAACTCAACATAACTCTGCCTCTAAACCACAAAGATGCAAATTACACTTACTCTAAATTATATTATTAAAAGAATGTAAAGGGTAAACGCATCAATATTTACATAAAGAAAATATGAGACAGCTTTTATAAAATACCACATCTTAAAAATAATAACAGAAAAAATTGCTCAAGATTAATAGAATAAAATATAATTTTACTTATTAATATATATTGTTACGGTTATGACATGTATATGGGTCGAACGAGGTACTCTTATTTAATATTTATTACTATAATATAAATTCAAAATGAGTGCATGTGGAAATAATTATTTTTAAAGTATACATTTTATTACTTATCTGGTTTTAATGTTGTTACAATTATCGCATGCAAATAGGTCCTGGGTAGCTTACCAAACTACTATTTGTCGTTGTACAAATGCCCGAAAGCTGTGATTAAATTCTCGAAGGGATTAGAAGGAAGTTTTTATGGGAGGTGCAATGTTAATAAAAAATTAGATGGGTAAGATGGGAAAGAGTTGTGGCATCAAAAGATTTTGGGGGACTTGGAATCGGTAATATTAGAGATTTAAATTTGGGACATTTATTAAAGTGGTGGTGGCGATCTAAAGATGGAACCAAACCAAATATGGGTTAAAGTTGTAAAGGTTATTCATTGTAATAAAAGAAAGATCAAGACAATACCGGTGAAAAAAAACACTAACGGGGATGTGGAAAAATATAGGTGAAATTGACGTTGAGTTCGCAATAAATAACATCAATGTAAACACGTGTCTAAAAAGCAAAGTCGGAGTTGGGGATAAAACTATGTTTTGGGAAGATACCTGGCTTGGAAACGAGCCGTTGAAGACTCGATATCAGGAGTTGTTTCAAATGGCTGTGGATAAAAGTGCGTTAGTGATGGACTTTATAAGTTAAATGGTGGGGGCCTATATGGGATTGGTCATGGTCAAAAGCACCCGAAACAGGAGGAGAAAGGCAGCAAATGGAGGGGTTGAACGCACTACTAATGCAGCATCCGATCTCTTCTGACAGTGATATTTGGTATTGGAAAGACAGCGTCCAACCGAGCTTCACAGTAAAAATGGTAAGACAATCATTAGCACAACAAATTGACTTGAATTCACAGAGCGAGAGTTTGTTTGGAACAAATGGGCATCCGGAAAAAGCAACATGTTTGTGTGGCGAGCGATAGACAACAAGATACCAACGACAATAGCATTAAGGGAAAGGGGTTTGACGTTACCAGATTATACTTGCAGTATGTGCGGTGCAGTGGAGGAATCGGCAAATCATGTTTTATTACAATGCAGTTTCGCGAAGCAGGTGTGGAAGTCAATTTGGATTGGGTCAAGTGCCGAACAATAAGCGTAGAAGGATCCCTAAAACAACTGTTACAGGATGATCGATTTACAAAGGAGCCGAAAAAAGAGAAAGGTTATACACGCTATCGTTTTGCAAACAATATGGAATTTATGGAAAACCAGGAATGAGAAGATATTTAGAGACAAACCGGGAGTCATTCAAAAAACGACGGAAGATATAAAAGAAGAATCTTATCAATACGTAAAACAAAGATCAAAATTCAACTCAATTTTAAGGCAACAATGGTGGGATTTCAATTTTATTATGTAATAGTTACGATGTAATGTTTTTTTTCTCGATGTAACTGTAATCTTTTGGCTCCCAATTTCTGGCTGGGAGCATTGGATTTTTTGGAGTGGTATAAAGTCCCGTTTGCTATTAAAAAAAGGCGAATGTCGTATTCTTATTTAATATTTATCATGTAACATTAATTCAAAAATGAGTGTTAGTGGGATTTATTATTTTTAAAGCATACATTTTATTACTTATCTGGTTTATTTACTATTATGTGGGCATGTTAGTTAATGTATTTTGAATACAATTTATGTGTCAAAAGATGGGAGGGGATTTCTCGAGTACCCCAAATCGGGAATAGTTACTGATTTGGGAGCACCATCAATCCATCACACCTATTTCGGGTAGGACAATTCCTTGAGTGTTTACCGAATAGGGAAGTGGGAGAGAAGAGAAAGACATAAAGAGTAGAGTAAAATGGGTGATGCCTATGATTTTAGTTACTTTTAAGGAGTGATGCCGTTAAGTAAGATATTAAGATGTTTTAAAACAGTTGAGACTAAAAATGAGATGGTAGTGCGGGATTTGTGAAATCTATGGTATTCTGCTCCACCTCATTTAGAGTATTGTACCAAACTTGCAAATTCTCACACCTTTGTAATTATTTTACAGTTTCAGTTTCATAACGGTACATTAAAACCAATATGACGTGTGTACCCAATTATGCAAGTTGTCATACAGTTGTAACGGCTTTGATGCGGAAGTTTTACAATGATCATTCAAAATCTATTATAACAATATGGTTTTGATATAAAACTTTTTGAGTCAATGATGCGTAAAACTTTCAAAGTTTGATGCACTTAAATGTATAAGTTTGATGCTCTTAAATGTATATGCTTCTTTCTCATGTAATGATATGAAATTCACCACATTATTGTAGTGATTAGGTTAGACATTTTGGTTAATTCTACTTGTCCCCGTTAAGTGAACAGGTCGAAAGCCACCAAAAAGTATTTTTTTAATATATTTTCTTTGGAATTGTTGTAATGAAGTCAATGTGTCGTTTTTGGAATTGTTGTAATGAAGTCAACGTGTCGTTAGTTTGAAAGAGAGCTTTTGCAAGAAGACATAACACGACTTGAAGAGTTACCATCCTACAATCTTCTTAGTCAATAGTAGTTAACAATTTCAGCTAAAAAAGATTCACTATTTACTATGGAATAAATATGATTCCATACCACCTACCGCTTGATTTGATTTTCTGTAACAGAAAGCAAAAAACAAAAACAAAAAGTAAATTGTTCTGGGTGTGGTCCTGTGGGTTGATTGTCTAATGAAGCATGAATGTGCTATAATTCTTCTTTCTTTGACTTCCTTCTTTGTTTAAATTGTATACGATAATTTCGATCTAGATTACGTCCACTGGGCTTAGGCCCATTAATGATTGGCTAATTAGGGTTCAACCCACTTAAACTTATTACCTACTTTATGAATCTTTCTCCCTTATGGGCGCACTACAAGAAAAGGCTAGTTTTAGCGGCGACGAAAGTCGTCGGTAGTATACCCTTTGTCGCCGGTAAAGGTCAATAGTGGCGACCCGTGGCCGCTAATGCGTCGCCGCTATTGCTGGGCCGTTGTTGGTCCACATGTCGCCGCTATTGATATATGTCGCCGCTAAAAGCTGTTTTGTCTTTTTGTGGTTTTGGCAGACTATCAATAGCGGCGACAGGTGTCGCTGCTAAAAGCTGTTTTGTCCTTTGTGGAATTGGCGGTCAATCAATAGCGGGGACAGGTGTCGCCGCTAAAGTCTATTTTTTTAATACAACAGCTATATACAGCTACCGAACATGTTTCAGGCCGAAAAAACGCAACCTGAATACAACTACTTTCAAATATACCAAACACCAAAAACATATACAAAACGTAATAAAGTTTCAAACAACAGTTAAGTCCTACATTATCATCCTACATGCGTGAAAACGTTAAAAATAACAACCCATACTTCGAAATCATCCTAATCTTCATCATCCTCTTCTTCGTTATCGAAATAAGGGTTATAACATCGTCGTCGTCTGCATTTTCCTTTTGAACTTAAGTAGCTCTCAAGTCGATTCAAGAAAGCCGGGCTTTGGAACAAGTTGTCAACAAATCCCTACAATAATAAATATCAAAACGTATATTAGCATATTAGCGGACGCTACCAACTATATTTAACAAGGAAACACGCGTTCGTTTATCATTTTATAAATTGTGTAGTTTACCTCAGAAAAGGGTTCTTGAGTCTCAGGTTGGGAAGCCGACAAGTTCGGGGGCGTATTTGAAGACGGTTTATGCCCCATCCCCGGTACCATCCTCTCCGCTCTCCCAAGGCTTCCTGAAATGGGGCAAGTGGAGGACCGTCACCGTGCCACTCGTTTGTGGCCAGTTGTAAGTTCCGCTGTATATTACGAAGATGATTATATATATATATATATATATATATATATTTTTTTGTTATAGAAAAATATACTTAAAAGAACTCTTACGAAGTTCTGTTCGGCAACCGGGTCAACCCAATGCCCCTCCTTATCCTGGTGGGTTTTTGCGTACGTAGGTACTCAATCTATATCCTGTTGAACATTAAACTTAGATTAGACATTAAATAAACAAAAGCTTACACAAACACATATATAAAACATTACATTTTTGTAGGCTGTGCTACCGTATGACGCCGTCCCCCCGCGGAATGGGAATTGTTGTTTCGCGTGGATAGCCTTGTTGGCCTCGCATGTTTTTCGTCTAAAAATCCGTCGACGGCTTTCAACCAGTTATCATAGGGCATATCAACGGGATGGTATGCCCTTGCGCGTTCAACATCCTGGTACACGTATTGAACCGGCGATGACCAACATAAGCACATTTACCAGTTACACGTATTGAAGGAGTGTCTTAGTTGCAAGTTGGGCATGCCATGTAGCCTTGACTACTCCAACCTGATAGACTACTACGGGCTGGAAAGTCATTTATGGTCTATAACAACGCCGCCTTCATTGTGAAGTACGTGTTTGTTGCTGCGTCTTTAGTACGTATACCTGACTGCCACAATTGCTTAAGCTCATCCACTAACGGTCTAAGGAAAACGTCCATGTCTTTCCCAGGTGATTTAGGGCCAGGAATCAACAAGGTCAACATGAATGTGGACTCTCGCATGCATAGCCATAGAGGCAGATTGTATGTATTGAGTATAACCGACCACGTGCTATGAGTTGAGTATCCGCTATCGTTGTTAAATGGATTAAAACCATCAGCTGCAAGCCCTAGGCGAACATTTCGTGACTCCATCGCGAAGTTTTGGTACTTTTATCAAAGTCTTGCCATGAAGATCCATCAACTGGATGACGCATAGTCCCATCTTCCGATCGTCCGGTACTATGTCATATCATATCCTTTGCTGTGTGCCTTGAACAATACAAACGTCGTAGTCTAGGCGTCAAAGGAAAGTATCATAACACCTTACGAGCCACCTTCGTGCCTTTTGTGTCTTTATCGACCCATCGACTCTCTTTACAAACGGGACAATTTTGCAAGGACTCGTTTTCTTTCCAAAAGAGAGCACAATCATTTGTGCACACGTCTATCATCTCATATGCCAAACCAATCTTCTTAAATGTCTTCTTAGCTACATAATACGAAAGCGGAATCTTGTTGCCTTCTGGCATTGAATCTCGTAACAAAAAGAGGATTCGATCAAACGCTTCATTAGTCAAATGGTACGTATCCTTTACATGCATAAGCTTTGCTAAAAAGTCAATAGAAGAATACTTAGTACAACCAGGATATAATTATGTTTCAACTTCCTTTACAAGGTTCTGTTGGTTAAGGTATATATCTTCTTCCATACGCTCCCCCCAACGTCTTCAATAACATTTCCCATACCGTCTTGTGGCGCAACATCATCTACTTCCGCAACTGGAGTCGTTTCCCCATGATAGGTCCACTTCGTGTAGTCCTTCCAAAAACTGCTAATACGCAAATGGCGTTTCATTTGTGCCATGTTTATTAAGCCGGAATTTTTACATACGTTACACGGACATCTAACTTCGTCGTGGTTTTTTATCACTCTTTCACACATCACGATGAGAGACTCGAGTCCTTGCTTGTAGTAAGGTGAATGACGTGGGTGTAACAACTTGAAAATTCGATTGTTATCTTTCCATTTTGTTTTCCTGTTTATCTATCTTTGTACTCCCGAGATTCGGTTGATAATAAAGTTTATATTAATTAATTATGGTGTTGTACGTTATTATCACATCTAATCGCTTAATAAATCGCATCGCAAATCGCAATTATTTATGTGTTTTATATATTATTTATGTGTTATGTGTGTTTGTGGTTATGTTTACGCTCGCTATCACATCGCTCTCGCACTCTCGAATCGCTAAATCGCATATTATATCAACTATAACGCTTAACGCTTTAATTTAACGCTTAATATAACTACCTAATGCGAACCGAATAACGAAACAAGCTCTTAACGCGAAAAACAAAGAAAATTCAACAACATAAGTCAAGTTCGCCCGAACTTGGCTGATGAAAACAAAATCTCTTTTATCTACAAGTTCGCTCGAACTTGTACACACCTGTACAAGTTCGGCCGAACTTAGCTCCAAGTCTCCCAATTTCCTACAAGTTCGCGCGAACTTGTACAAATCTGTACAAGTTCGACCGAACTTGGTCTCCATCAGCTCTCATTTTGCCTTCTCCTATAAATACCAAGCTCTGTTCACTCATTTGAACTTGCTGCAAGGTTCGCCCAGAGCTCTCAAAACCCGAAACCTTCGTGTTCTAAGTAAGAATCAACCCGATTTCACTGCAACAACGTTTATCAATGATCTACAAAGGTTTACAACGATTTTGGCACAAGGCATAGCCTTCGTTTTCATCAAAACTCATTCTTTTATGAAAACCTTCATCTTTTTCTTAGAAACTTCTATTTTAAGCTTAGATCTACACAATACGAGTTCATTTGGCGATAGTAGAGACTTCCCAAACACGAGATTTGCAAGATCTCAGCTTGTAAGTGATAGATCTGAGAAAAACCTTTGAAAACCATTGATTTCTACACAAGATACGGACTTTTGATGATGTTTTGTTCATTTTCTGGTATGAAACGAAGCATCTATAATTCAAGATCCAGATCTGGAAGCACAAGGATGTTTATGTTGGTTTACATAAGCCGGACTAATCCGAACGAACCCCGAGTTCGCCCGATTAGCCCACGCTTTTGTAAAACGGCTAAATCAGCTCTAAAAGACCTCTCCGACCTAAGTTTGCTCAGTAGCACAGGGTTGGAGGGATGAACACTTGATTTTCCTCAGCAAATGACGCGAAAACGCAAGTTTTTGGACCCGAAAACATCAAGTTCGCTCGAGAATCACCAGCTCACCAGGTCAAGTTCGACCGAACTTGTACCCATTTGGGTCAAGTTCAACCGAACTTGAGTGTTTCTTCACCAAAACTCTTGCAAGTTCGCCCGAACTTTCCTGGTTTCTTAGGACCGAACTTGCCTTGTCAGTAAGGTTTTCCTACAAGTTCGCCCGAACTTGACAAGTTTCTTAGGAAACTCATCAAGTTCGACCGAACTTGACTCTAAACCCACCAAAACCCAGCAATTCGCTCGAATTTGTGTGTTTACACACAAGTTCGCCCGAACTTGGCTACTGCCCTACCAAGACTTAACCGTTTCAGCTTTTCGGAGACTGATGCACTTCCGTTCGTGTATGCAGGCTGATCCGGCGCTCTTCCCGACTCTCTTCAGATCCCGAACTCTTACCTAAACGCACCCACAGTGAGTATACTTGGCCCATTTTCGCTTTAACGCACTTTTTGGGTGTTACATACGTTCCAATATCAAAATCACTTCACGAATCAAAACTGATTATCACACGCGAATAATCTAATTGTATATGCTCGAAACGTGATACTAGAAACATGTGAGTAGGACTTATTTTTGTTGACTTGCCTCCTTAGCTAGTATGGTACTATAGTGTGGCTTACACTCGACGGGGTCTAGTTAGGATGGACGCGCAAGCCTTCTCACGGTAGTTAGCATGAGAAATGAGCCTATGTTATGTTAAGTGTTTTGGTGTATCATGATATGTAATTCGATTGTTTCGCAAACGCTTTCTCGATTATGCTAGTAGTACTTAAACTCGTATGCTCACCTTTACTTAATTGTATTTACTTGTATTTTAACGTATGTAACAGGTTGAGGATTTATAGCTTGGATGCTTTGGATGTGGTTTTGCGTAGTTTAGTTTTGTTTTGTTTAGAACGGTTGTAATAAAATCTAGGGGATATCGAACCTTATTGTTTTTGTGGGAGAACTTAGATTCTGTAATGATTGTTTAAAATGTTATGTTAATGGTATGGGACGTTAATGACTGAATAATATTGTTAAATAATTGTTATGGAATTCTCACGAGACAATCTGGTCGCCTAGTGCCACTAACCCCGATGTTTCCGCCAACGGTTCGGGTGTGACAGATTGGTATCAAAGCACCATAACTTTAGGATAGTATGTAGAATTGCCATGATTCGACCTAGTAGCATGTTTAAGTACCCGATTGACCTATCTTTGACTTAAATGTTAAACTACTTGCCATAAATGCTTAAATGTGCCTTTCCTAAGGCTAATACAATAATACACGTTTGGAAACGCTCGCATCACACCAAACGAGTGATCAAGTCGAGAATAGGTGTGAAAACCGAGAATTCTCGACGAGATCATTCATGTCACACCCCGACCCCAGCGGAATAAGAGTCAGGGCATAATTGGGTTATCACCAAAGCTCATGATGTTTACTAAAATGTTTCATATTTATTAAATTCAAATTACAACTTAAATATTCAAATCAAATCCATACAATTACAAGGAATTGAAACTAAGTAAAACAATCCAAAGCTTAATCTGATTTATTCTTCTAGGCTTTCCTATGTGTTTCCCTTGCCTCAACTGGATCACCTGTATCATGTGTAAAACGGGGGAGTATTTTGGGTCAACAAAAGTTGGCGAGTGAACCTTGATAAAACATTGTTAATAATTTCTTGTTGTATTTAATATTGAAAATTTGTGCAATATTCACATGTGAGCAAACATATATATATAACAAACACAAACCACTTTGAATGAGTATATGATATGAATGATGATGACTGTGAGATCAAGGCTCAATCCAACGGAGCCGATCGTATGACATGAATGATGATGTATGTGAGATCAAGGCTCAATCAAACGGAGCCGATCGAATGAGGCACCTGTACTCAACCCGTATCCCACGGGGAGCTGATGGGCCTAATGAAATGCATGTACTGAAAATGTTAACTTAAATCTAAACATAATTCACACAACAATTGATACATATTGGATACACATTTGATCACGGATATGATGGATGCACAAGTGTTTAAATATAATAAGGAATTAAACGACACATGATACACCCCAAAATGTGATTAAAACGGGAATTTGGTAGAGATTCACTCACAATGGGTGCGTTCTTTGATGACGATGAAGGCGCACGAATTTATGATTCAATCGACGAGGGAAAAACTAACCTAAATAATAACGAAATGATTCGATAAATAAGTAAATTTTATTTGAGATTAATATTTTTAATCAGTGCTCTTTAGTGGGATTTTTAGGTTTATTTTTGTAAGTTTAATGAAATTTTCTAACTTTAAAAATCTTAATTTTAAGTATTTTTAAATAATTTTTCAATTAAAAGAAATAAGTAAAAATAATATAAAAAGTGGGTTGACTTGTCAGGTCTGACCGGGTCTGACCGGTCAGACAGTGATTATTCAGGCGCTGTGTGTCACACCCCGACCCGCAGCGGAAAAGGTGATCGGGGCATGATTGGGTTATCATCAAAGCTCATGACATTTATTATAATGTTTCATATTTATTATTTCAATTTAAAAGAGATCATACAATCATATCAAACAAATACAACATGTTCTATTCATCCTTCTAAACTTCATTATTTTTCTTCTAAGGCAATTTCCTATGTTTTCCATGCTTCATCCTGTTCACCTGTATAATGTGTAAAAATGGTTTTTGGATCAACAAAAAGTTGGCGAGTGAACCTTGTTAGAAAACATTTATTATTTATTTCTTGTTGTATTTTATATGGAAAAATTGTGCACTATTCATATATGAACAAACGTAAATAAACATACAATAACATCAATTAGCATACAATAACAAACCATTAGCATACGATATCCCACAACAACAAACAATAACATACATTAACAAACCAACACATACAATAACATATCAACTTGCATAAATATATACATGAATGAAACTGTGCGATCAAGGCTCAATCAAAGGAGCCGATCGTATTGCATGTACTGAAAATGATAAATGTCTGTGCGATCAAGGCTCAATCAAACGGAGCCGATCGTATGTTGGCACGCCAGGTTCACGCTCATAATGTAATGGGGAACATGCTCAATGCTCATAATGTAATGGGGAGCGGCGCCTATGAAATTGCATGTACTGAAAATAATAAATTAAATCTAAACAATAACCACACAAACAGTTTATACAAGCTGAATACACATTTATTCATGATATGATGTATGCACAATGATCTAAATATAATAAATAGTAAGACACATGATACACCCCAAAAACATGATTTAAACGGGGAATTTGTAGAGATTCACTCACAGTGGGTGCGTTCGGTGAATGATGTTGAATGCGCACGAGTTTAGAGGATTGATCGACGAGGAAAAACTAACCTAATTAATAACGAAAAAATAATGTAAATAAATGGATTTTATTAACAATTTTAATAGTATTTTTGGATATATTTTTGTGAGTTTAAGGCTATTTTCTAACTTTAAAAATGTTATTTTTAAGTATTTTTAATGATTTTTAATTTAAATAAATAAATAAAATAATAAAAAAATGTTGATTTTTGACCGTTGACTTGTTGACCGTTGACCGTTGACTTATTGACCGGTTTATTGTGTGTAAGTATGCGCCGGGCAGGACTTGAACCCGAGACCTCCCGTACGCGTGCACGCAGCTCTACCAACTGAGCTACGTGTCTAACCCGAAATAATTCTGTTTTTAATTATATTTATATACTAACTCAGTTTATTCAAAATTCTTTTATTTTCAAAAATGTTTTAAATCATCGGACCGGTGTCGTCAACAGGTCTCGAACCCGGGTCCTGTGACTTAATGTTACACACAGTCCACCGCTGGACTGTGTGTCTAACTTGGTTAATATACAATTTTTATTATACTTAAGACCTAACGGAGTTAACCCGGTTAGTTTTAAAAAAAGACATTTTATTACTGTGAAGGTGCGTGTGTCAAGAATCGAACTCGGGACGTGTATGTATTTGTTTGCACACAGTCCACCGCTGGACTGTGTGTCTAACCCGTTAATAAAACTGATTTTAATTAATCTTATAACATAACTGAACTTTGTCTTCTTCGTTCAAAACACAGACATCGGTCAAGCAACTATTACTTGATTAATTCGGTTAATGAACAAGATGAACAATTGAAAAGTATTGAACCTAAGAGTTTGGGGAAAGAAAGTACCGAACAGATCATCTTCTTCAGAAAATCCGGCGAAGATCGTCGGCTCTGTTTTGGTGACCTTCGGCTGTTAGAATCAATTAACAGTTTGGAGGGATTAGATGTGAAATTGAACTAATGAGTAATGAATATCAGTATGTTTGAATGATCATACCGGTTATCAGCAGGTTTCTGAAATTTCAGAAATTTTCCGGCGAAAACAGATAATCCGGCAACGTAGTCTGGAAAGGATTCTGGGTGGGGGATTGATATTAGAATTTGTCCAATAATGGAATGAAACAGAAAAATCGAAGTAATTACCGTGTAGATGAAAGTCTCGGTTTTCGGCGACTTGCAGAGGATTCCGGCGAGTGAAATTTCCTGCGACAGAGATTCTTCAGAGGTTTAAGGTGAGTGGGAGTGATGTCAGTATGAGTTCTATGATCTTATTTTTGGGTAAAAAGAAAAGATGGATTGAACTCGGTTTTCCGGCGAAGTTTTTGGTTAATTTACAGAGAATTCCGGCGACTGCGGCGAAGTTTTTCTGAGCGAAATGGAGAATGCAGGTTGGATAGATTCGTGAGATTAACTGATGAACAAGGTATAATCCCGGATTTGAATTGTATTTTCGGTTTCGAATAGAAATTTAAGGCAATGAATGAATTTGATTAAGTTTTTCGGTTATAACCGATATGGCTATTAATGTGATCGTTATGACCAAAAGTAACGGCAACGTTTGACGATTTTGTCGGGATTTCCGGCGTTAACAGATTTGGTCGCGCTGTGTAACTGGGTTTGATTTCCAGATTTATGTTATGTATTAATTGTTTCAATATGTTAACAAACAACACCAGTGGCGGAGTGGTTGAGCGCGTGTGAGTTAAGGCTTTGATTAATGCTCAACTGACCCGGGTTCGAAACCCGGCATCAGTATTATATTTTTATTTCATTATTTTTAATACATTTTCAAAAATAAATTTTATATTCTAGTATACTTATTAACTATGTATCGTTTAAATTAATTTGAGCATTAAATACGCAACGAAATTTTTAACTGATTGTTCGTATAATAAACGAAGCGGGTTTGGTTAATCCGGTTTTTGGCGGATGTTACAGTATCCCCTACTTTTTAGAAATTTTGTCCCGAAATTTAAGTAGTGACATATTTGTCTAAAAAGGATGGTGTTTAATTTGACAGTTACATACTTAGAAAGGAGTAAAAGTTCAAATTTTGTTTGAGGCGGTAACGTTCCTTGTAAGGGTTGAGTACCCTGCTACAGGAATCGCTTTTCGATGCCTAAGATAATGAATATTGATGAAACAGAGTTGATTGACTAAATATGATTTAATGCGCAAAAGTTTTGATATGTTTGGAAAGATAAGGTTATATCTAAAACAAAATTTATACTACTAAAACCTACATGGAACTTCTCATAACCGCCTGACAATGCCTCTGATCCTTTGGCAAGAATACTTATATATAGGAAGTACCAGCGGCGTATCCACCATATTCTTGTCAAATTTTCATTGGTTTTATCAGTAAGTTATGATTGGTTCTATGATGTGACTCTAGAACATAAATAAACACCACAACCAATGTCTGAGTCCTAATTCTGATAGTATACATGTTTGATTGTGAAATAATCCCATTTCTTTAAATGGTGAGATGATATAAATGCTAGATCAGTGAGTATAAAACGAACTTCAACCAAGAAATTACTAAATCCTACATGGAATTCTCATAACCGCCTGACAATGCCTCTGATCCTTTGACAAGAATACTTATATATAGGAAGTACCAGCGGCGTATCCACCATATTCTCGTCAAATTTTCATTGGTTTTATCAGTAAGTTATGATTAGTCCTATGTGACTCTAATCATAAACAAACACAACAACCAAAGCTTGAGTCTTTGAATGATGACAGTACCTCTCCCGTTTGTTATGATGGAGAGGTTAGTCTAGTAGAAAATGGAACACAATCCAATTTCTTTAAATGATGAGTTAATATGAATGTTAAATCAGTGAGTGTAAAACAATATTTCAACCAAGACATTACTAAATCCTACATGGAACTTCTCATAACCGCCTGATAATGCCTCTGATCCTTTGGCAAGAATACTTATATATAGGAAGTACCAGCGGCGTATCCACCATATTCTCGTCAAATTTTCATTGGCTTTATCCGTTAGTTATGACTAGTTCTATGTGACTCTAAAACATAAACAAACACAACAACAAAGCTTGAGTCTTTGAATGATGACAGTACCTCTCTCGTTTGTTATGATGGAGAGGTTAGTCCATGTAGAAGTGAGACACAGCTCAACTTCTTTAAAAGATGACACTGTGATATGTCGTGAGGTATGATGATATGAATGTTAAATCAATGAGTATAAAAACAAAACTGAAATAGTAATTCGCATTAAGATCCTTGGATAAATTTCCAATTTAAAATTGAGACACGTGAAAATTGAGATAATCATAAAGAAAAACATAAAACTAAGCGGTTGGAGTTGAATCTAGATTTTCAGTGAAAGGGACTAGTTGGGTGTTTTCGTTTGGGCCGTCATTATCTTCAATAGGATTGGCGTTGATGTTGAAAACTCTTCCTCTTGTTGGTGGCCTAGTGGTTGGGTTTTCTTGATTTGCTTGGTTAACTGGGTTTGCTTGAGCTTGGTCGTTTATGATGTTAACCAATTGAGGGCACGTGTTTCTAAAGTGGGTAGGGTCGCCACAATTGAAACAAGCTCGAACATATGGGAACATGGGGTATTGGGGTTGTTGATATGTTTGGATCATGTTTTGAGTAGGGGGTGAGGTTTGGTTTTGAGGGGTGCGGCAAACCTTGCTCAAATGACCATAGCGTCCACAATTCGCACATAGTCGACAAAGTAAGGTAGATGGATGGTGATAAAAACAGGTGTTACATTGAGGGTGAGGTCCAAGGTAAGGTTTCTTATTTGGGTAGGTTGGGTTGGGTGCTACTTGAGTGATTGGGATAGCTTGGAGGGGTACGGCTTGTAAGGCTGGTTGATTGCGTTGGGTGACAGCGAAAAGTTGCTCATCTCGTTTCCTCTTGGAAATGGGTTGAGAAGAGGATTCGGTTTGGGTGGAGTTTGAAATTTCAGTTGATGCTTTATCTTTCTTCTTCTCCTCCTTGAAGTCTTTATTCGTATACGGTTCTCGGTGAGCTCTGTAGCTAACTCCATTGCTGCTTCCAAGGTTGCAGGTGTGGTACTTATTACAGGTCTTGAATTTTTGAAGGAAGACCTCGAATGTAGTGCTCGATCAAACGGTAGTGGGGAGTGAACAAGTTGGGAACCATTTGATTTAACTCGAGAATCTCTTGTTGTATGTAGTGTGGTCGCCTTCCTTTTGTTTCAACGAATAGAACTCATCCTCTAATTTCTTGATTTCGTACTTGGGCAAAACCGTCTTGTCATGATTTCTTTCAATCTTCCTAAGTCAAAGTCATAGCATCTTCAACACCTCGTTTAGCCTTCTCTGTATTCCACCAAGTAAGTGCTATTCCAAATAAACGACCAGTAGCATATCGCACTTTGCGATCATCGGGGCAATCGCAATTTAGGAAAATGTTTTCCATTTCTTCAAACCAATAGAGAAGAGCGGTGACACCTTCAGTCCCTTCGTATTTTGTAGGGTCGCAGGATTTGAAATGCTTGTAGGTGCATTTAGTGGTATTTGGGGGAGGGTTGACAATATTTTGAACTTCTTGATTGACGGGATTAGCGGTAAGGGCTTGTTGGACTTGAATTACAATGTTGGGTATTACGGCAGCCATTTGTTGGAGGATTTGGGCAGCCATGCGCTTGCGAGCTTTTTCTGCTCTCATCTTCCTACGAGCGGAATTAGAAGACATCTACAAGGAATACATATGAAGAGTATGAGTTGGATGTTTTTGGGATCATGTGTCGTATTTGGAATGAACATTCATAAAATAAACATAGCATAATAAATCTACTACATCCAAGGATGTCTAGGGCTTTGCTCGTAATTGGGCCTTGCATGCCGCCATACTTCACCTTCGTAATCACGTGGGCCCCCATGATTACGGGTTTTTCATATGGTTCGCATGTGTTAGCCTGGTTACGTACACTAAAACCCGGAGAAAATTCGAAAATATGTAACGTATGATCATTCGGAATGTGTCCAGGTGTGGACACGGTGACACCTCAAAGTGGGGTTAGTTCGAACGACGTTTGGTGTGGCATGCTTTGGCCTAATAGGTCTTTCGTACTCTCATCGTTAGTCCCCAGGTAGGCAAACTGGTCCGTTATATTGGATTTATACGAATGCCAACCTAGACAGGACGTTCGACTACTGGTACTTGTACCCTTACAGTTACTACATGCCCGTCGCAGAACTCACTTTGATGAGATTTGCAAAATGAAAAAAAAAATGCGACAAAATCTTGAATAACGGGAGTATGAAGATGATTTGAATATGTGAATATTGTAACATGTATGATGAATATGTATGTAAGTATGTATGTTTGACTGTAAGTATAATTCACTAGATATCACAAAATGTAACATTGGAAATGTTTACATGCATTTGTGTATGTAATAAATATGAAACAAATAAATATCATAAGTTTGCATGTAACCACATAAACAATTAAAATCTAGTCAACTATAGTATAGGCTCTAAGGGTCTAATAACCTATCCTATATCCCTATAGTCAAAAGCTCTGATACCAATCTATCACACCCCGACCCGCAGCGGAAAAGGTGATCGGGGCATGATTGGGTTATCATCAAAGCTCATGACATTTATTATAATGTTTCATATTTATTATTTCAATTTAAAAGAGATCATACAATCATATCAAACAAATACAACATGTTCTATTCATCCTTCTAAACTTTATTATTTTTCTTCTAAGGCAATTTCCTATGTTTTCCATGCTTCATCTTGTTCACCTGTATCATGTGTAAAAATGGTTTTTGGATCAACAAAAAGTTGGCGAGTGAACCTTGTTAGAAAACATTTATTATTATTTCTTGTTGTATTTTATATGGAAAAATTGTGCACTATTCATATATGAACAAACGTAAATAAACATACAATAACAACAATTAGCATACAATAACAAACCATTAGCATACGATATCCCACAACAACAAACAATAACATACATTAACAAACCAACAGCATACAATAACATATCAACTTGCATAAATATATACATGAATGAAACTGTGCGATCAAGGCTCAATCAAACGGAGCCGATCGTATTGCATGTACTGAAAATGATAAATGTCTGTGCGATAAGACTCAATCAAACGGAGCCGATGTATGTTGGCACGCCAGGTTCACGCTCATAATGTAATGGGGAACATGCTCAACGCTCGTAATGTAATGGGGAGCGGCGGCCTATGAAATTGCATGTACTGAAAATAATAAATTAAATCTAAACAAAACCACACAAACAGTTTATACAAGCTGAATACACATTTATTTATGATATGATGTATGCACAATGATTTAAATATAATAAATAGTAAGACACATGATACACCCCAAAAACGTGATTTAAACGGGGAATTTGTAGAGATTCACTCACAGTGGGTGCGTCGGTGAATGATGTTGAATGCGCACGAGTTTAGAGGATTGATCGACGAGGAAAAACTAACCTAATTAATAACGAAAAAATAATGTAAATAAATGGATTTTATTAACAATTTTAATAGTATTTTTGGATATATTTTTGTGAGTTTAAGGCTATTTTTAACTTTAAAAATGTTATTTTTAAGTATTTTTAATTGATTTTTAATTTAAATAAATAAATAAAATAATAAAAAAATGTTATTTTTGACCGTTGACTGTTGACCGTTGACCGTTGACGTTGATTGTTGACCGGTTTTATTGTGTGTAAGTATGCGCCGGGCAGGACTCGAACCCGAGACCTCCCGTACGCGTGCACGCAGCTCTACCAAGTGAGCTACGTGTCTAACCCGAAATAATTCTGTTTTTAATTATATTTATATACTAACTCAGTTTATTCAAAATTCTTTTATTTTCAAAAATGTTTTAAATCATCGGACCGGTTCGTCACAGGTCTCGAACCCGGGGCCTGTGACTTAATGTTACACACAGTCCACCCCTGGACTGTGTGTCTAACTTGGTTAATATACAGATTTTTATTATACTTAACACCGAACGGAGTTAACCCGGTTCAGTTTTAAAAAAAGACATTTTATTACTGCGAAGGTGCGTGTGTCAAGAATCGAACTCGGGACGTGTATGTATTTGTTTGCACACAGTCCACCGTTGGACTGTGTGTCTAACCCGTTAATAAAACTGATTTTAATTAATCTTATAACATAACTGAACTTTGTCTTCTTCGTTCAAAACAAGACATCGGTCAAGCAACTATTACTTGATTAATTCGGTTAATGAACAAGACGAACAATTGAAAAGTATTGAACCGAAGAGTTTGGGGAAAGAAAGTACCGAACAGATCGTCTTCTTCAGAAAATCGGCGAAGATCGTCGGCTCTGTTTTGGTGACCTTCGGCTGTTAGAATCAATTAACAGTTTGGAGGGATTAGATGTGAAATTGAACTAATGAGTAATGATTATCATATGTTTGAATGATCATACCGGTTATCAGCAGGTTTCTGAAATTTCATAAATTTTTCGCGAAAACAGATATCCGACAACGTCGTCTGGAAAGGATTCTGGGTGGGGGATTGATATTAGAATTTGTCCAATAATGGAATGAAACAGAAAAATCGAAGTAATTACCGTGTAGATGAAAGTCTCGGTTTTTCGGCGACTTGCAGAGGATTCCGACGAGTGAAATTTCCTGCGACAGAGATTCTTCAGAGGTTTAAGGTGAGTGGGAGTGATGTTAGTATGAGTTCTATGATCTTATTTTTGGGTAAAAAGAAAAGATGGATTGAACTCGGTTTTCCGGCGAAGTTTTTGGTTAATTTACAGAGAATTCCGGCGACTGCGGCGAAGTTTTTCTGAGCGAAATGGAGAATGCAGGTTGGATAGATTCGTGAGATTAACTGATGAACAAGGTATAATCCCGGATTTGAATTGTATTTTCGGTTTCGAATAGAAATTTAAGGCAATGAATGAATTTGATTAAGTTTTTCGGTTATAACCGATATGGCTATTAATGTGATCGTTATGACCAAAAGTAACGGCAACGTTTGACGATTTTGTCGGGATTTCCGGCGTTAACAGATTTGGTCGCGCTGTGTAACTGGGTTTGATTTCCAGATTTATGTTATGTATTAATTGTTTCAATATGTTAACAAACAACACAGTGGCGGAGTGGTTGAGCGCGTGTGAGTTAAGGCTTTGATGTAATGCTATAATGACCCGGGTTCGAAACCCGGCATCAGTATTATATTTTTATTTCATTATTTTTAATACATTTTCAAAAATAAATTTTATATTCTAGTATACTTATTAACTATGTATCGTTTAAAATTTATTTGAGCATTAAATACGCAACGGAAATTTTTAACTGATTGTTCGGTTAATAAACGAAGCGGGTTTGGTTAATCCGGTTTTTGGCGGATGTTACAGGGGATCGAACTCGGGACCTTTCGTTTGTGTGCACGCAGCCCGGCCAACTGGGTGCGTGTCTAACCCGTTAGAATTCCTGATTTCAATTATACTTATACTCTTGTTAGCTTTATTCAGAAATTAATAAATTTTAAAATTCTTTTAGACCAAACAACCGCCGCGCCTACTGAGGCTGAACCCGCAATCGCTATGCTACTCTGCACCCAGCCCAACCAATGGGCTGGGTGTCTAACCCATTATATAATGAAATTACTTTATATTTATATACTTTTTGAGAACTGATTTAGTTTGGTTTAAAAAAAACATTCTGATTAGAAAACCGGCGATGAGTAGGGATTCGAACTCGGGTCTGCATGTTATTTACGCACACATTCCACCATTGGACTGTGTGTCTAACTCAGTTAAGATCGTTTATTTTTCTTTTAAATTACTAATCGAGAACCCATCTTCTTCAATGGTTTCAACACTGAACCAGAACTCGATTAACAAATGATTTTAACTACCCTGATGTTTTAAATACTTAGCATAAATTGAACATATTACACAGAATAAAATTAAGACTCATACCAAACAGGAAATCGAGGTTCGCTTTTCTGGTGACCAACTCCGGGGTTGAGACAGTGATTCCGACGAACAGAAGTTAGAGTGAAAAATTGAGGGTTTTGCGAGTGTTTCCGAGGTGTGAGGCGATGGTATTATTAGTGTAAATTGGGAGTAATTTCATTTCGGTTTCAATCTCGACAATCATATGTATCGATTCATTGAAGATTTGAATTGATTAAGGACGTGGGTTGTAACTGACATTGCATCATCGGTTACACTCAGAAATCTCGCGACCACACCAAAAGTCTATGATATATTTGAAAACCGTTGGGCGGTTTCAGTCCTTGTCGCAAACAGATGATTCACGGGTGGAACTTAAGTTTTATTTGATTCAATTATTTCTCAACATGTGCGTGCATCACAGTGGTGTTTGGTGTGTGTATTTCCCCGGTTGACCCGGGTTCGACTCCGGTTGACCCCCTTCGTTTATTAATATATTTTTTTATTATTTATTAATTATAGTTTTTAAATTCTCTATTATTTTATACTTATGTATTATTTAAAATATCCGGCACAGTAAATACGCAACGAAACTTATAACTAAATACTTGATTATTAAACGAAGCGGGTTTTGAACCCGTTTTTCGACGAATGTTACAATTCACTCCGCGCATTCTCTCGCACGAGATATCTTCGTTGAGTTAGGAGTGACATCCAAACCTCGACGAAAATTTCCATCTCTATCTAGGAATAAAGTTTCTAAGTTAGGGGTGAAACCCGCATCTTAGTAACAAATTCTGCTCTTCGATTTTAAATATCACCAAAGTCTCGGTTACGCCGATAGTTTGGAACACGTGTTAACTGGAAGGGTAAATGTCATTAGCCGCTTGCGGTGAGAACGTTTATCTATTAGGCCAAAGCGTGAGTCCAAATGCAAAGGGTAGTCGAATCACTTTGGCGTGTCAAATGTCTCAAAACCCCGGACACTCCCAATTGATTTAAGCCTACATCGTCGATTTACGCATCATCAAGTTTATTATTATTTACGTGTTTAAAATGTTGAGAATTTTCGCTTTATTCGATTTCTCGCTTTGATGATTTATCATATCATCAATTTCTCGATTTATCCCATTTACGCTCCATATGCACAACTCGCACAGCTCTCGTAACCTAAAACGCTAAATTAATACACAAACCAAACTAATCGCTTAACTCGCTTACGCCTATGAGGATGTGTGCCTCATACGCGGTATTATCTCGCTATTATATATCGCTTCTATCTCGCATCTCGTATCCCGCTACGCATTGTTATTATTAGAAGGTGAATACGTGCAAATATGTGCTTACGTGCTTATGTGTCTATGTGGATACGTGCTTATGTGTTTTTGTGCTTTGTATGAATAATTATAATAAATATTTAAACATAACTCTATTATAATCGAGTCTCATCTAATCTAAATCCTTCGTGTAAATGTCTTCTATAGGATCGCACACCCGAAGGAATCTCCAGCGCAGCAACGCCGACAAGCGTATCGCTACAATGGTAGCCAAGGAGATAGCTAAAGTCATCCCGCAAATTGTCTCAGAAATCCATGCTGTAAGCAGCAACTCATCTGTGGATTCCAAGGGAGATGCCCCGAAACCCCACTTCAGTTTTAAGCAGTTCAAAGCATGTGGACCGCTTACTTTCTCAGGCACCGAAGGGCCGAGTGCCATGTTCCACTGGTTTGACTCTATCGAGGTCACATTCCGCCAGAGTGGATGTCCCGAGGCTCTGCTCACTGTCAACGCTACCGGCGTGTTTCAATCAAGGGCTCTCGACTGGTGGACAGCCGAGCGCAACAGGCGTGGGAATGACGAAGCTTAAGGACTCACTTGGGAGGAACTTAAGGAAATTATGGTCAAGGAATTCTGTCCTCCCTACGAGATCCAGAAGTTAGAGAACGAATTCTGGAATATCAAGCAAGATGGTCCCGATAACGATGGTCTCACCGCTCGCTTCAAACAGTTGAGCATCATTTGTCCCGGTCAAGTGGATACGACCGAGAAAGCAATAAAGAAATACCTCAATGCTCTCCGCGATTGCGTCGCTGACTTTGTTCAAGCAGCACGCCCTGCTACTATCGAGGAGACCTCCAGCTAGCCGCCGAGATTAATGACAAACGAGTTCAGTCTGGTTACTTCAAAAGCAGCAAGGTCGCAAACAGGCTGTTACCGGATCCGTAGCTCCTGCTACCGAACAGCCCCGAGAGCCGAAGAACAGTCGCCGTGGTCGCAAAAGGGAAAACCCAAGCAAGCACTTTGCTCTTACCACTCCAGCGAACCCTCAGCCACTCCAGTCACAGCACCAAATGCACCGCCAGCAAAGCGTGCGTACACTGGTCCGCACCTATGTGCCCTAAGTGCACATATCATCATACCGTTGGTGAAATTGCCGTTTTGCACAAACTGCAACATCTACGGCCACTTGACAGTCAGCTGCCGTAGTGGTACTCGTCAGCTAGCTCCTTAGGCTCCAGCAGCTCCAGCTCTACTGCTCCTCTCAAGCTAACCAGCACACGCTCCAAAGGCACGAGTGTGCTTTGTGTGTGGTGATCCGAACCATTTTTCTAATGTTTGCCCAAACCGCACCGTGAAACAAGAGCCACAGCACAGCAGCCTCAGCACAACCACCGCAGCCTCAGCACAACAACAAGCTGCGCGTGAAGAGCCTTAAATCTCAATCACCGCAAGACCCAGAATGAGAACAATGTTGTCAATGGTACGTTTCTCGTTAATGGTATTTATGCTTCATGTTTATTTGATACTGGTGCCCATAATTGTTTTGTATCGTTAGAATTCGAAAAGGTTTTAAAATTTAAGCGCGCTAAACTCCCAAAGACTTTCGATGTGGAAGTCACTACAGGAAGAACCGTTACCGTTAATTCTGTTTTGCGTGGTTGTAATCTCGATCTCAACAACCATGTCATCTCAATCAATCTCATACCTATGCAATTAGGTAGCTTCGATATCATAGTAGGCATGGATTTTCTTCGTGAGAATCATGCTGAAGTTGTATGCTTTGATAAGATGATTTGTTTCCCTCTCCCTAACGGTGATCAACTCCATGTTTATGGTGAAACTCCCTCAAAGAAGTTGATGCTTTTGTCATGTACTCGAGCACACAAATGCTTGCAAAAGCGATGTGTTGCTTTCCTCGCTCATATAGTGAACCCGGAGAAAGAAAAGAAGACTTATAAAGATGTTCCCGTTGTTTGTGAATTTCCTAAAGTCTTTCCTGACGACCTGCCTGGTTTACCCCCCTACTCGAGATATTGAATTCTGTATCGATTTAGTTCCCGGAGCTACTCCCATTGCTAAAGCTCCTTATCGCCTCGCACCATCCGAAATACCCGAGCTATCAAGCCAACTTCAAGAGCTTCTTGATAAAGGTTTCATACGCCCAAGCACTTCGCCATGGGGCGCACCCGTCCTTTTCGTGAAAAAGAAGGATGGATCGTTCCGAATGTGCATCGATTATCGTGAACTTAACAAACTCACGATAAAGAACCGCTACCCTCTTCCCCGTATTGACGACTTATTCGATTAGCTTCAAGGTGCTACTTGTTTTTCCAAGATCGATCTTCGTTCCGGTTATCATCAGTTACGTGTGTTGGAATAGGACATTCCTAAAACCGCCTTTCGTAGTCGCTATGGCCATTTCGAATTCGTGGTCATGCCTTTGGTCTTACCAATGCACCCGCGGTTTTCATGGATTTGATGAACCGTGTGTGTAAAGCCTTCTTAGATCGTTTCGTCATTGTTTTCATCGATGACATTCTTATTTATTCGAAGTCGAGAGACGAACACGCGCGTCATCTCCGTTTAGTCCTCGAACTTCTTCAAGGAAATTGCCTTTATGCTAAGTTCTCCAAATGTGAATTCTGGCTCGAAGAAGTCCAATTTCTCGGCCACATCGTTAATAGTCAAGGAATTCACGTCGACCCTGCAAAGATTGAAGCCGTCAAGAGTTGGATTACATCAAAGAATGCCTCCGAAATCCGTTCATTTCTTGGATTGGCTGGTTATTACCGTCGATTCATCGCCGACTTTTTAAAATCGCCGTTGCGCTTACCGCTTTAACTCATAAAGACAAACCTTTTGTTTGGGATTCCAAACAAGAGGAAGCTTTTCAAACTCTCAAGCGTATGCTATGCAACGCTCCCGTTCTCGCTTTAACTGGCGGAAATGACGATTTCGTTGTTTATGTGATGCCTCCAATCTTGGCCTTGGTTGCGTCCTTATGCAACGAGACAAGGTTATCGCGTATGCGTCTCGACAACTCAAGATCCACGAGAAGAACTACACTACCAACGATCTCGAACTCGGTGCAGTTGTTTTTGCGTTAAAGATATGGCGACACTACCTTTATGGTAAGTGTACGGTCTTCACCGACCATAAGAGTTTACAACATATCTTTCATCAAAGAGAACTAAACATGTGACAACGTCGATGGGTTGAACTTCTCAACGATTACGATTGCGAGATACGCTACCACCCCGGCAAAGCAAACTCGTCGCCGATGCTCTAAGTCGATGAAGCTATGTATATGGTATTCTTGACTCTCAAGCTTGTGCTAAACTTGAAACCCTCATCCGTGCCGCTCAATTCGCCTGCTTTAATGAGAATACCCTTCAAGACGAAATGAAATGTGGTGCCGAAACTCAGCTTGTATCTAAATCTGATGGTATTTATTACTATCTCGATCGTATTTGGATTCCTACTCGTGATAATCTCCGTAATTTGCTAATGACCGAAGCTCATAAATCCCGATATTCCATTCACCCCGTAGCGACAAGATGTACCAGGACCTTCGTCCTAGGTATTGGTGGCCGGGCATGAAAAAGGATATCGCCTTGTACGTCTCGAAATGCTTAACTTTTTGAAAGTTAAAGCCGAACATCAAAGGCCCTCTGGCTTACTCGATCAACCCGAAATCCCGATGTGGAAGTGGGAGAGTATAGCTATGGACTTCGTCACCAAACTTCGCGTACTTCTTCAGGTCACGATAGCATTTGGGTTATAGTTGATCGTCTCACTAAATCCGCGCACTTTATTGCTATACGAAAAGACTTTAAAGTCGAACGGTTAGCCCGAATCTATACCGACGAAGTTATATATCGACACGGGACGCCTCGTGACATCATCTCTGACCGAGACGGTCGTTTTACCTCGCGTCTCTGGGAGACTTTTCAATCCGCTCTCGGTACTAATCTCAATCTCAGTACCGCTTTTCACCCTCAAACCGATGGTCAGACTGAGCGCACAATCCGTACCCTCGAAGACATGCTTCGTGCGTGCATCATAGATTTCGGTGGTAACTGGGATACGCATTTACCTTTAATCAAATTCTCGTACAATAATAGTTATCATATCAGCATTCAAATGGCTCCTTTTGAGGCACTGTATGGAAGAAAATGTCGATCACCTATTGCATGGCACGAGATCAGAGAAGCACAAATCACCGGTCCCGAGCTAATTCAAGAAACAACCGATCAAGATCCTCCAAATCAGAGAATCTCTTGAAAGCTCGGAGTCATCAAAAGAGTTTCGCCGATAAATGTCGCAAGCCCCTACAGTTCGAAGTGGGAGATCACAGTTCTCCTAAAGGTTGCACCTTGGAAGGGAGTGGTCCGCCTCAGCAAGAAAGGAAAGCTAGCACCTCGATACGTTGGTCCCTTTAAGATTCTGGAAAGGATCGGCAAATAGCCTATCATCTCAAATTACCGGAGGAACTCAATAATGTACATCCGACTTTCCACGTGTCTAACCTCAAGAAATGCTTAGCCGAAGAAAATCTGCATGTCCCTCTCAAGATCTGCAAATCAACGAGACTCTCCATTTCGTGGAAAAGCCTGTGGAAATCATGGACCGAGAGACAAGAAACTACGACGCTCTCGCATCCCTATCGTGAAGCTCCTATGGGAGGGCAAACGCGGCGCCGAGTTTACTTGGGAATTGGAAAGTGATATGAAGGCCAAGTACCCACATCTATTTGTTACAGCTACTGCCTAATTTCGGGACGAAATTCCCTAAAGTAGGGGAGACTGTAAAAACTCGAAAATTCGATTGTTATCTTTCCATTTTGTTTTCCTGTTTATCTATCTTTGTACTCCCGAGATTGGTTGATAATAAAGTTTATGTTAATTAATTATGGTGTTGTACGTTATTATCACATCTAATCGCTTAATAAATCGCATCGCAAATCGCAGTTATTTATGTGTTTTATATTATTTATGTGCTATGTGTGTTTGTGGTTATGTTTACGCTCGCTATCACATCGCTCTCGCACTCTCGAATCGCTAATTCGCACTATTATATCAACTATAACACTTAACGCTTAATATAACTATTTAATGCGAACCGAATAACCAAACGAGCTCTTAACGCGAAAAACAAAGAAAATTCAACAACATAAGTCAAGTTCGCTCGAACTTGGTGTTACCAAGTTCGCCCGAACTTGGCTGATGAAAACAAAATCTCTTTTATCTACAAGTTCGCTCGAACTTGTACACACCTGTACAAGTTCGCTCGAACTTGTACACACCTGTACAAGTTCGGCCGAACTTAGCTCCAAGTCTCCCAATTTCCTACAAGTTCGCGCGAACTTGTATAAATCTGTACAAGTTCGACCGAACTTGGTCTCCATCAGCTCTCATTTTGCCTTCTCCTATAAATACCAAGCTCTGTTCACTCATTTGAACTTGCTGCAATTTCGCCCAGAGCTCTCAAAACCCGAAACCTTCGTGTTCTAAGTAAGAATCAACCCGATTTCACTACAACAAAGTTTATCAACGATCTACAAAGGTTTACAACGATTTTGGCACAAGGCATAGCCTTCGTTTTCATCAAAACTCATTCTTTTACGCAAACCTTCATCTTTTTCTTCAAAACTTCTGTTTTAAGCTTAGATCTACACAATACGAGTTCGTTTGCGATAGTAGAGACTTCCCAAACATGAGATCTGCAAGATCTCGGCTTGTAAGTGATAGATCTGAGAAAAACCTTTGAAAACCATTTATTTCTACACAAGATACGGACTTTTGATGATGTTTTGTTCATTTTCTGGTATGAAACGAAGCATCTATCATTCAAGATCCCAGATCTGGAAGCACAAGGACGTTTATGTTGGTTTACACAAGCCGGACTAATCCGAACGAACCCGAGTTCGCCCGGATTAGCCCAGCTTTTGTAAAACGGCTAAAACAGCTCTAAAAGACCTCTCCGACCTAAGTTTGCTCAGTAGCACAGGGTTGGAGGGATGAACACTTGATTTTCCTCAGCAAATGACGCGAAAACGCAAGTTTTTGGACCCGAAAACATCAAGTTGCTGGAGAATCACCAGCTCACCAGGTCAAGTTCGATCGAACTTGTACCCATTTGGGTCAAGTTCGACCGAACTTGAGTGTTTCTTCACCAAAACTCTTGCAAGTTCACCCGAACTTTCCTGGTTTCTTAGAAAACCATACAAGTTCGACCGAACTTGCCTTGTAGTAAGGTTTTCCTACAAGTTCGCCCGAACTTGACAAGTTTCTTAGGAAAGCTCATCAAGTTCGACCGAACTTGACTCTAAACCCACCAAAACCCAGCAAGTTCGCTCGAATTGTGTGTTTACACACAAGTTCGCCCGAACTTGGCTACTGCTCTACCAAGATTAACCGTTTCAGCTTTTCGGAGACTGATGCACTTCCGTTCGCGTATGCAGGCTGATCCGGCGCTCTTCCCGACTCTCTTCAGATCCCGAACTCTTATCTAAACGCACCCACAGTGAGTATACTTGACCCATTTTCGCTTTAACACACTTTTTGGGTGTTACATACATTCCAATATCAAAATCACTTCACGAATCAAAACTGTTTATCACACGCGAATAATCTGATTTTATGCTTGAAACGTGATACTATAAACATGTGAGTAGGACTTATTTTTGTTGACTTGCCTCCTTAACTAGTATGGTACTATAGTGTGGCTTACACCCGACGGGGTCTAGTTAGGTTGGACGCGCAAGCCTTCTCACGTAGTTAGCATGAGAAATGAGCCTATGTTATGTTAAGTGTTTTGGTGTATCATGATATGTAATTAGATTGTTTCGCAAACGCTTTCTCGATTATGCTAGTAGTACTTAAACTCGTATGCTCACCTTTACTTAATTGTATTGACTTGTATTTTAACGTATGTAACAGGTTGAGGATTTATAGCTTGGATGCTTTGGATGTGGTTTTGCGTAGTTTAGTTTAGTTTTGTTTTGTTTAGAACGGTTGTAATAAAATCTAGGGGATATCGAACCTTATTGTTTTTGTGGGAGAACTTAGATTCTGTAATGATTGTTTAAAATGTTATGTTAATGGTATGGGACGTTAATGATTGAATGATATTGTTAAATAATTGTTATGGAATTCTCACGAGACAATCTGGTCGCCTAGTGCCACTAACCTGATGTTTCTGTCATCGGTTGGGGTGTGATAGTGGGGAATCAATCCACTTTTTTCGATAGGCATTATGCAACTGAAAGAAAATCTAATTTAAGATTAACAAGACAAGGGTAGGCTGCTAAACCCACTTTTTGAACACTTTATCTCATATGTGAATATGCATTACATGATTGTTTATTTAAGAAGAATTCGGCAGCATTTCCTCTTAGCTCCCAAGTATATATGTAATATATATATCCAAGGAGCAAAGAGAAAATGATAACCGAATCCTTCTTAAACAAACAATCGTGTAATCCACATTCACATCCTAAATGAGATAAAATATTCAAAAAGTAGTCCCAAGTTAAACGGGGACAACCCGAAATTGATTTCTAAATCAATTTCGGGGGGTATTTCGAAGCTCGTTATGTTTAAAATGATGAATTCAAACTCGGGCGCAGTTTCTTAAGCTTGTTATGTTCTTAATGATTGTTTTACATATTGGGCGGCGGGTTATGTTTAAAATATTGAATTCAATATCGGGCGCACTGTCCTTCATAATGGTTGGTGAGTATTTTATTAGCTCCTTTTGTTTTAAATAATGATTTCAATTTTGGCGGGTATTTTCTATATATGTTCGTTATGTTTTAAATGATAATTTTAATTTAAGGAGGATATTTCCTAACTAATATATATTTATCAAACTTACATAACCATAGAAATTATCAACTTAAACATATTTTTTCTCAAACCTAAACATAAGCATAGAAATTCTCAACTTATACATAATTTATACACATTAACGCATACTTTATACATACTAACATACACCTACATACATGCATTCAGAGACTTACATAGACACATACATGCTTACATACACATTTTCACCAAATACACATACATTATACATTTTCACATACATTCACTAACATATACACATTTACATACAAACATACATCCTTACATACACATTTACATACTTACATACAACTAAATACATAAATATTCATACACACATTTTCACCAAATACACCTACATTATACATTTTAACATACATTCACTAACATATACACATTTACATATAAACATACATCCTTACATACACATTTACATACTTATCTACATACATAAATACATAGATTTTCATACACACATTTTCACCAAATACACCTACATTATACATTTTAACATACATTCACTAACATATACACATTTCCATATAAACATACATCCCTACATACACATTTACATACTTACATACAACTAAATACATAGATATTCATACACACATTTTCACCAAATACACCTACATACCAACATTTTCACATACATTCACTAACATATACACAGTTACATACAAATATACAACCTTACATACACATTTACATATCAACATAAAGCAAAAAATAAACAATTTCCAAACTTTGAAAAAAAAAACATGTAAAACTAACCGGAGACGAGGTGGTGACCGGAGAATTGATGGTGGTGACTGGAGTAGTGATGGCGGAGACCCAATTTCTTCACCAAAAATACAAAAAAATAAACAAAAATTAAAGGGGGTAACATGTATATAACAAATTAGAGAAGAAATTTAGCAAAAACAAACTTAACTTACCGATTAGAGACAAAAAAAGGGGTTTTTCGTCGGTTGGGAAGAAGAAAATTTGGGGAAGAATGTGAATGGAGGGAATATTTCGCGGCTGTATAGCTGAATCTGCGGGTAAGCTTTTAGCGGCGATAGACTGTCGCCGCTATTGACCTATCGAGTCGCCGCTATTGGTTAAAAGTAATCTCAGCCATTGGATCTGGATAGGATATGAGTGGCTAGGGTTTGATGTGGGACAACAGGTTTTAGCAGCGTCAATCGTTGCCGCTATTGGCCATTAGTACGTCGCCGCTATTGGTTAATTAACCCCAACCGTTAGATCTTGCTAAGGATCAATGGTTGGGGTTAGATGTCAGACACCGGGTTGCGGATCGACCATTAGCGGCGACAATATGGCTGTCGCCGCTAATGGTGTCGCCACTAAAAGTGGCCCTTTCTTGTAGTGTTCATCTCCTCTTGACTTCGTAGCAATCTCATACAGGCATACTCTCTCTCAATTACACATTTATTTCTCATACACAGTATTCATGATGCACATACATACGCAAAGCATATATGGATGATTCCAACTGGCTTGATTATCGGAGGATGGTCCACGAGGCTTTGTCCTCGAGAGCCCTTGTAACAGTTCATTTTGGTGTTGACAACGCGAAGATCAAATCTGGGAAGACCAAAAACAAATCCAGAGTCACCAAAATCAATGCTTACCCGAAGAAGTTGCTTAATCCAAGTCACTCAATGCCATGGTTATATTATTCAGATAAATCATTTACACAACCACCATTTAAAAGAAGTCAAGAACTCACTAGACCTTGAACATAAAGTGCCAACACTTTTAGAAGGTTCGAATTACAAAGGTAAGGACAAAGTTTTGCTTAGAGAAGATTCCAAGTAAGAACTTAGTTATCTTGATGTATCCATGAACTAGCGCCAAAATGGGCAAGTTGAGTAACATGCAACATTATATATCACTTACAATTTATAGAAAAACTAGTCTTTTAGAAGAGTAATCAGTTTGACAGTTGAAGAAGCCATGTCAAACTTCAACACTTCCTTCATAGTCTCCGTTGACTTTTCATGGTAGTTGACATAGCCACGCCAACTGAAAACCATTTCCTCCAACTCATTTCCGTGTTCCAGTAAGAAACGAGCCATGTCTAGTTTCTGTTGTTCTCCATTGAACTCAAGAAACTCGACCCTTTTCAAATGACGAGTCAAGACCTCATCTAACTTCCATACTTCCGGCCAAAAAATCTCCTATATCATCAAATAGAAGCATAAGTTGAGGGGCCAAACCCACAATAAAATTTAGAACTTAAAAAAAATGTATTCATCTACTATGCTAACTAAAGGTTGTGAAGTTTTTTTTCACCAGAAAGATAGTTTGTTTCAAGGCCACTTTCAACCTAATTATGTGAAAGCAGGTCAATGTAGCTAATTATTTGATGATAACGGCTTAAATGAAAATATAAGCTAATAAAATGGGCCACATGGTTTCAAATGGTAGCCCATTGCATACTCAAAAGGAACATCCTATATGATTTATGTAGAGAATTCCCATCCTGCCCATATTTCTTGTCTAAAGTTTTTCTAAAAAAGACTGGTGAGAGTGCAAGTTTCTTTCTTTCACACCACAATCATATATCCTATTATATATGTATGCCAAGAATCAGAAATACATAGTACCCCTGGCAATATGTGATTGTATGCATCACTGAACTGATACACAAACAATATTATTATATGGGATGAGAAAAAAATTGTACCTCTTCAATAATCAAATGGAAAGACTCCAGAATGGGAGAACATCTGAGGATCTGGATGACTACATTCATGGTGTAGTCATCAATTGTTGTGGATATCTCTAACGTCTTCAGATTGGGAAGAGACGCCGGGAAAACTTCATTTGGATCACGTGCAGTACTAATGGCCTATGATAATGACAGTAGAAGTAAAGTTCAGAAATAATTGTTGTTGGTGTGTAACTAACTGTAGGTTGGAAATACAATAAACAGGCATGTAGGCAAGCTGATATAGATTTGATGAAAACAAATGATCTACGAGCTGAAGAATGACATCGACCTGATTATATATCACACATTAAATTCAACTCTCAACAGTTTGTAACTTGTACATTTTACTGATTAAATATCACACATTAAGGATTGTGCACATAGTACTTTCAGATATCTCCATCAAGTATATCTCTTGATACTAAATAAGTAATTGCATTATTTAAAGTACCATGTTTAGAAAGGCAACCTACATGGAATATACATATAACAAGTTTACTCCATGGCATCCAACTAAGAAAAACTGCAAAGTTAACTTAATAACTGATGCTATAAATTTCGTCCACAGGATGCCAGTGTTTCACTGGTAATGTAGAGCACTTTAATCGTTAATAGTCAAAGACATGTATCAAAACTGTATATAAGGCAATTACTCAAACATGAGAAAACAAGTATAAGCATCTCGAAGTTTGGTACCAAAAAGCAGGTGCGGCTGCATGTTGTAGAACTCGCAATATCAATATAATAAAATTAGAATTCAAAATCTGGTGGCAAGTTATAGTCTTGTAGATATTACTAAATCTTACAGCTAATGTCCTAATCTTAAGTTGCATAAAGTCTTCTATTTGTTGGTTCAGGCCCCACTCAATACACTCACAAAATATGAAATATGTATATGTGAATATGCAAATGGAGAAAGCTTCTCTATACGAATTGAAAGATGGGTAGGTAATAAATGCTAATAGTACTCTGATTTATATTGAATAATATACAAAAAAAACATGCTAAATAAACCCACTAGTTGCTGGATTTTAGAGCTACTCCGTCTCCAACGATGCCCAACTCACACAATCAGGTGCAACAAACCCGGTCAACCTCGACCACGTTTTATTAATTAGGAAATTCCCACATGATATTCTCCTCTATGCAACTTTCAGTTCCCACGTACTACTAAGTACCCGTCAAAACAAACATCATATTGATAACTTATCCAAAGGATCACAGAGCCGATGACCCGTAAACGATTAATCCAACACTATTCACTGGTCCTCTGTGGTGTTTTATTTAATTTGTCGGGCCGGTCATGGTTTACGTAAGTTTTTAATCTATTGTGGCCATTTAAAAAAAGTAATTTAAGATCCTGAAGTTCATGACATGTTCTTAAGCAACCTTTCTTATTGCATATAGATAACGAAAACAACTCACATAAAAAGAATATATATATATACATATGTACCTGAATGAAAACAAGGTTGAGAGACAAAGATTCCACATGAGAAACTCCTGCAAACATCTGACATATGTTGGCACCATATGATTCAAATGTTATCTCTATTTGCCATACCATCAGGGTAAATCACAGCTTTTTTCAAGGAGTCTAGGTTTTCAATTAAAAATTCATCCACCGAGTGACCTGCATACTCCAAAAACACCAGTTTTGGGCAAAAAAATATGAAGGTAGACACACAAGCCATCGTTTTCATACGAACCACCATAACCAAACCTTTCGGTATAAATACCGATATTCCAATTATGAACTCTCAGAGTCTTGAGATTCAGGCACGAAATACAAACGTCTTCATCTTCATATTCATCTTTATCTGAGTATGAGAAACTATCTTCATCTGAGTATGAGAAGCAGTCAATCAAACTCAAATCCTCAAGCAATGGCCAGCTTTTGAGAAACTGTTCTACCGAATCACCATCCATTAACTGAACACTGTTGAGTTGAAGAACCCTAAGTGCTGGAAAACCAGTGACAATAGGCATCCTTAGAATAGATGTAAACAATTGCAACCTTAATACCTCCATGAATTGCATGTTAGCAGAAGAGGAGGCAACCTGATAACCTCATCAACAACCCTAGGGCTAAAAGACATGTCAAGCAATTTGACTTTTCCTAACGACGAGTTAAACACGCCTAAGTCTCAATCGAGTGATTTCACAGAAAGATAAACTATCAAATCTAGCGTTTGGCTCTATAAATCGATTTCACAAATCATTGAATTCACTCTCGTTGAAACTTGGGTTTCGGTAAATTAGTCTGTAGAGAAGTGAATGCCCAAATACGTCCATCGTTTCGACCATACGCATTGTCGAACTGCTCCTCAGGTGTTGGAAGACTGAAAGATCAACGGAGAAACTGGATCCACAGGTTTGATCACATACTATCACAATTTTTGGATTTGATGCTTTGGATTGCTTGATTTCTCATGTTCTACTCTGTTGTTTATTGGGTGAAGAATCACATCACTTGCCATTTTATACAGACAGCTCGTGTTCGAATACGTTGTTTCCTGGGTTGCTAAAGTCAACTTTATGATACTATCCGCAGTGTGTATTTCTACCATTTTGTCTTTTGATTTTGTTTCAGATTTGTTTCTTATGTATTGCTCTTTGTGTATTATTATTGTGATGATATATCGTACAATTTGCGATTTAGGAGTAGAGTAACTCATGTTTTATATTATTCTGTGTATTATTATGACGTACACTTACCGGTGGTTTTTGTCATTTAATGGGTATTTCAAAATAATGTTTATTATTCTCTTGGTTAGTTAAATTGTTTAAAATTGGTGTATACCATGTTTGGTTTTCATACCGGTTGTGTGTTGAGTTTAGGTTCGGGTTGCCTAGTTAACTATATATTTTGTACATTAACTACGAGTATAAAAAAACATCATGATGCTAATAATTCAACTGTTTTATATACTAAAAGGAATGGGCAGAAGGGTTGTTTCAGTTTCGAACGTTGATCCACAACAAATGCACTTTCATCGACCAGTAGACGACCACTAATAATTCAACTGTTTTATGATGAAGATGAACCGCTGAAGATGGACAGAATGTCGTGGATGAGTAGGTGATGAACCGTAAGAGATGAAGTATTGATGCTTTTGAATTTTGATCGTTTTTGCGCCTGTGAGGGATGCCAAAACGATTTACGTTTAAAGCGGGGGATTAGCCATTAAAAAGCATAAAAAACCAACGTTCCAAACCCAAAAAGTTACCTCGGGCCGGAACCGGTATTATTGTTCAAACCAGTATACCGGTTTTACCGGTGGTACAACTCTTATGTCGTTTCACTATTTTACTGGAGTGTTTCATACCAGATTTACATGTAATACCGGTAGTACCGGCTGGTATTTACCGATTTTCAAAACATTGGAGTAACGTTCTTTGATTAAATAATAATAATAATAATGATAATAATAATAATAATAATAATAATAATAATAATAATAATAATAATAATAATAATAATAATAATAATAATATATCACGTTTAGGGAATGGAATGATAAGGGTTGGATCTAGTCGTAAATTTTGATTAGCTACCAAACGGATCGATTTAAAAAGGTTTTATAAAAAGTTGATATTTAGTGTACTTATTTTATGTTTAAAAGTTTTAGTGTATATCTTTTACGTTTATTTTTTGTCGCAATGTACGTCTTTTTATAGTTTACTTAGTTTAGAGAAGAGCAAACATAACTTAAAACATCACATTGCCATTGTATAGAAAAACATTCTGAATGTCCAAACGTTAGAGCTTTTACATGAAGTGAAATGGCCTGCATAACTACGTTTCCCGTCACTAAAACTAAAAAAAAAGTTATTATCACGTCTTTTACGGATTATTTTCACTTACTTCACTCAAGTGTATAATAATAGTTCAATAGGTTTTCTCGATTTCATTTCAATGGGTTATTTTTTAAAAGAATTGGCTAAATGTACCCTAGGCCAATTCTAGCGAGTTAAGCAAAAAAAACGTTATGACTAATCGGGATACATCCAATAGAATAATAGGGTATAGGTACGTTTAGAATAACCATTTAAAAATCAATGTCAAAATATCCCAAATAGGGTGTAGGTACGTTTAGAATAAACATGAAAACGCATTAGTGAACCGACTCGTTTTCAAGAAAATTTATATGAGAAAAGTTGTCGAAACATGAATTTATAAAGGCATGTACATAAAAATAACCACATGAGAAAATAGTGTTTTTTTTCCTTTTAAACTAAAGAATGAAAATACATGTTAGAAAGTGGATACTCGTACGTGAAAAACAACCTCTAGAGCTTGAATTAAGGATTCAATCATGGCCAATTCAACTATGTATAATTGATCATCTACATATATCCACATCTACATGTATACCTACATATACTCAGATTGAGTTTAGCCAATTCGTATATTCATCACCTACATGTATATTGGGAACAACGAAAACAGGACAAAAATAAACAACACTAAAAGAAAATAGAAAAAAAAAAGTATGACACCACCTATTTAAGAGTATTTAACTTTAATGCTAAGGCCTTAGACATCATCAATGAGGAGGGGACATCTCTAGGGCTTTATCTCAACATTAAGAAAACAGAGGTTTTTTTGCCAACATGCGACGGGCAGTGTAACATCCGTCAAAAACGGATTTTACCAAACCCGCTCTGTTTATTAACCGAACAGTCAGTTAAAAATTTCGTTGCGAATTAAATGCCTAAAATAATTTTAAACGATACATAATTAATTATTATACGGGAATATATAATTAGTTTTTGAAAAACTGTCAAAAATAAGAAAATAAAAATACTTTGGTTCTGCCGGGTTTCGAACCCGGGTCAGTACCGGTCAGCAAAGTCTTAACACTCAACACATAAACCACTGCGCCACTGATGTTCTCTGTTAATTATTAAGATCATTAAATTCATATCATGACTTTCCGAATTCAAAACCGGCGCCCAAATGCAGTCGTCGGAAATCCCGGCGATCTCGCCAATAATTTAACGAATCCTTCCGTTATAACGTAAACTTTAAACCTATATCGGTTATAACTGACGTCTGAGTCCGCGACACCATCTATAACCGCCGGAGAAATTCAAACCAACGAATCAAGTTGAAAATCAGACCAAGTTCATCGATAACCTGCACTATAAATACCCCATCGAACCTCTGCAAACATTTTCGCTCAAACCGCACCCTTTCTCGGCGAAAAATCACTCGCCGGAATATTTCTGCTCATCACCGGAAAACCGGGTTCTTCACTTCTAAGCCTTACTAAACCCCCTGAGCTTATACCGAAGTTACCCACATCCTTTGTAAGCTTTCTGAAGACTCGCTGCTGCAAGACACCCGACGCCGGAGCCTGTTGCTGTCGCCGGAGTTCTGCCGGAAAACAGAGGAAGCCAGTCGGTATATCTCACGCCTAATTTCTTCATTCTTTTTATTTAATCTCATCTGTAATTAATCATAAAACGCTAAAGAAACCTGAATAAAAACTTCGAACCAGTCAGTCATCATTTCTGGTTATAACTCAACGAAGAAGACGAAGTTACGGAACATATAAGTATAATTTAAATCAAGAAATAACTCGGGTTAGACACACAGTCCAGCGGTGGACTGTGTGCACAATAAACACACAAAGGTCTCAAGTTCGAATCTTGTTCCACACACGCTGCCTTAATAAAAACGCCTTTTTTTTTTGTTAACCGAACCGGAAGCACCACTGTTATATGTTAAGTATATTAATAATCGGAATAATAACCAAGTTAGACACACAGTCCAGTGGTGGACTGTGTGTATGTTTAATCAAAGCGCACGAGTTCGAGTCCGGTCTACTACATCGACCCGGACAATTATTCAAACTTTTTAATATGGCATAAATGAAAATGATTAGTTTGTATTTAAGAATAATAAAAATAAGTTTAGTTAACAAGTTGGACACACAGTCCAGCGGTGGACTGTGTGTTTGCATAAGCCACAGGTCCCGGGTTCGAGACCTGTGGAGCGCACCGAGTCTTGGATTAAATCGTTTTTAGAAAATAAAGGATTTTCTGTTTAACATAATTAATATATAAATATAATTAAAAACAGAAATATTTCGGGTTAGACACGTAGCTCAGTTGGTAGAGCTGCGTGCACGCGTACGGGAGGTCTCGGGTTCGAGCCTCACTCAGCGCACAATTATACAAGCGAACCGGTCAACAGTCACTGTTACAGTCAAAGTCAAAGTCAACGGTCAAAAAAGTCAATTTTTTTTATTTATTTTTATTTATTTATTTTAATTAAAAATCAATTAAAAATACTTAGAAAATAGCCTTAAACTCACAAAAATACACCCAACAATCCTACTAAAATAGATTAATAAAATCCGTTTACTTACCGAACCATAATGATATTTATCTAGGTTAATTTCACTCGTGGTTAAAACCACTTCGCGTGCATTCAACATCATCAACCGAACGCACCCACTGTGAGTGAATCTTACAACTCCCCCATTTTAATTACACGTTTTGGGGTGTGTCATGTGTCACAAATTAATTAACTCGTTTATTTAAACTTGTGCCATACCATATCGTGATCTAAACTTAGATTGTTTATATTGTTGTGATTACTTATTACATTTTGTCAAATTATATGAAATTCATTCATTAAGCCCATCAGTTCCTCGTGGGAGACGAGTTGAACAACGCGTGCCTCAAAACCAATCCATTATTGTTCATGTGTGTATCATTGAGTTTATATTGTTTGTAGTTGTGTCATTCATATTATCATGTTTATGCAATTCATTCATTAGGCCCATCAGTTCCTCGTGAGAGACGAGTAGAGCAACGCGTGCCTCTAAATGTTCCATTATTGTTCATGTGTGCTTTATTTAATATCTAATGATTGTTGAATAAGTTTACATCTATTTTTACTCATGTTTGGTTGTGCAATTATTTCATAATCAATTAAATAAACTTGTTCAAATGTTTTCCATAGGATTCACTCGCCAACTTTATGTTGATCCAAAAACCCTTTTACACATGATACAGGTGAACAGGTTGAAGCGAGAAAAACATAGGAAATGCCTTAGAAGAGAACAAAGAAGCTTAGATTGATAGTTAGAACATGTTGTAATATTTATTGTAAATTTCCATTAAATTGTATTAAATGAATATGAAACGCATAATAAATGTCATGAGCTTTGATGATAACCCAATCATGCCCCGATCACCTTTTCCGCTGCGGGTCGGGGTATGACAGATTGGTATCAGAGCCATGACTATAGGGATATAGGATAGGTTATTAGACCCTTAGAGCCTATACTATAGTCTGCCTAAATTTTAATTGATTAGGTGGTTACATACAAACTTGTGATATTTATTTGTTTCATATTTGTTTACATTTACAGTCAAACATACATGCTTATATACATATTCATTATACATATATCGATGTTCATGTATTCAATTTATTTTCATACTCTCATTATTCAAAGATTTTGTTGCAATTTTCAAATCTCATCAAAGTAAGTTCTGCGACGGGCATGTAGTAACTGGAAGGGTACAAGTACCGGTAGTCGGAACGTCCTGTCTAGGTTGGCATTCGTATAAATCCAATATAACGGACCAGTTTGCCTACCTGGGGACTAACGATGAGAGTACGAAGGACCTATTAGGCCAAAGCATGCCACACCAAACGTCGTTCGAACTAACCCCACTTTGAGGTGTCACCGTGTCTACACCTGGACACATTCCGAATATCACACGTTGTATACATATTTCTCGATTTTCTCCGGGTTTTAGTGTACGCAACCAGGCAAACCCGTGCGAACCATATGAAAAACCGGTATTCATGGGGGCCCACATGATTACAAAGGTAAAGTATGGCGGCATGTAGGGCCTAATGGCGAGTAAAGCCCAAGACATCCTATGGATGTAGTAGATTTTATTTTTTATAATTATTTTATGAATGTTCATTCCTAATGCGACCCATGATCCCAAAAGCATCCAACTCATACTCTTGACATGTATTCCTTGTAGATGTCTTCTAACCACGCCCGTAGGAAGACGAGAGCAGGAAAAGCCCGCGAACGCATGGCTGCCCTAATCGCTCAACAAATGGCTGCCGTAATACCCAACATTGTAATCCAAGTTCAACAAGCACTTACCGCTAATCCTGTCAATCAGGAAAACCAAAACATTTTCAACTCTCCCCCAAATACCACTAAATGCACCTACAAGCATTTCAAATCATGCGACCCTCCAAAATACAAAGGGACTGAAGGCGTCACCGCTCTCCTCCATTGGTTTGAAGAGATGGAGAACACTTTTCTAAATTGCGATTGCCCTGACGATCGCAAAGTGCGATATGCTACCGGTCGATTATATGGGATAGCACTTACTTGGTGGAATACAGAGAAAGCCAAACGAGACGTCGACGATGCTATGACTTTAACTTGGAACGAATTGAAGGAAATCATGACCAAACGATTTTGCCCAAGGAGCGAAATCAAGAAATTAGAAGATGAATTTTATTCGTTGAAGCAAAAGGAAGGAGACCACACCACCTACAACAAAAGATTCCTCGAGTTACATCAAATGGTTCCCAACATGTTCACTCCCCTCTACCGGTTGATCGAGCACTACATTCGTGGTCTTCCGTCAAAGATTCAAGACCCTGTAATAAGTACCGCGCCTGCAACTTTGGAAGCAGCAATGGAGCTAGCAACAGAGCTCACCGAGAACCGAATCCGGAACAAAGACTTCAAGGAGGAGAAGAAGAAGGATAAAGAATCGACTGAAACCTCCGACTCCACCCAAACCGAATCCCCTTCTCAACCCAATCCTAAGAGAAAAAGAGACGGGAAACTTTTCGCTGCTATCCAACGGAATCAACCAATTTCACACGCCATACCCATCCAAGCTATCCCAATCACCCAAGTGGCACCCAACTCAACCTACCCAAATAAGAAACCATACCTTGGACCTCACCCTCGATGCAACAACTGTTTTTATCACCATCCCCTTACCTTACCTTGTCGACTATGTGCAACTTGTGGACGCTATGGTCATTTGAGCAAGGTTTGTCGCACCTTTCGAAACCAAACCTTTTCCCCTACTCAAAGCATGGCCCAAACCTATCAACAACCCCATTACCCCGTGTTCCCATATGTTCGAGCTTGTTTCAATTGTGGCGACCCTACCCACTTTAGAAACACATGCCCTCAATTGGTTAACGTCATCAACACTCAAGCCCAATCAAACCCAGTTAACCAAGTAAACCAAGAAAACCCAACCGCTAGGCCACCAGCAAGAGGAAGAGTCTTCAACATCAATGCCAATCCGGTCGAAGATAATGACGGCCCAAGCGAAGATACTCAACTAGTCCTTTTCACCGAAGATCCAGATTCAACTCCTATCGTTTAGTTTTATGTTTTTCTTTATCACATAGAACCAAACATAACTTAAGGATAAAGCCAACGAAACTTTGACGAGAATACGGTGGATACGCCGCTGGTACTTCCTATATATAAGTATTCTTGTCAAAGGATCAGAAGCATTATCTGGCGGTTATGAGAGGTTCCATGTGTAGACTGTTAGAGTAATTATTGTTTATTATTTTCAGTATATGCAATTGCCGAGGCCGCCTGCTCCCCATTTATGAGCGTTGAGCCTGTTCCCCATTTTATTATGCGGTTGAACCTGGCGTGCCCGCATACGATCGGCTCCGTTTGATTGAGCCTTGATCGCACAGTTCATTTTACATTTTCATTACATGTAATACGATCGGCTCCGTTTGATTGAGCCTTGATCGCACAGACATTTTCATTATCAGTATCTTGTGGTTGTTGTGTTTGTTGTAGAGTCGCGTAGAACTAATCATAACTTGCGGATGAAGTCAATGAGAATTTGACAAGAATATGGTGGATACGCCGTTGGTACTTCCTATATATAAGTATTCTTGTCAAATGATCGGAGGCATTATCAGGCGGTTATGAGAGGTTCCATGCATAGGCTGTTTGTGTAGATTAAGTTTATTATTTTTAGTACATGCAATACGCTCGGCTCCGTTTGATTGAGCCTTGAGCGCACAGACAGTTTCATTTTCAGTACATGCAATACGATCGGCTCCGTTTGATTGAGCCTTGATCGCACAGACATTTTTCATTTCAGTATTTTATGTTTGTTGTATTGGTTGTAGAGTTATATAGGACTAATCATAATTCACTGATAAAACCTATGAAAATTTGACAAGAATATGGTGGATACGCCGCTGGTACTTCCTATATATAAGTATTCTTGTCAAAGGATCAGAGGCATTGTTAGATGGTTATGAGAAGTTCTATGTAGGATTTAGTAGTTCCTTGGTAACTAATCATAACTTGTGGATAAAACCAATGAAAATTTGGCAAGAATATGGTGGATACGCCGCTGGTACTTCCTATATATAAGTATTCCTGCCAAAGGATCAGAGGCATTATCAGGCGGTTATGAGAAGTTCCATATAGGATTTAGTATTGCCTTGGTTGAATTTTGTGTTACATTTATATCATCTTGCTATTTAAAGAGATTTGATTGTGTTCCATTTCTACATAAACTAACCTCTCCATCATAACAAACGAGAGAGGAACTGTCACCATCCAAACATATATGCTATCAGAATGTGGATTCAAATATTAGCTGTTGTGTTTATTTATGTTCAAATATTAGCTGTTGTGTTTTATTTATGTTCCATGTAGGTTATAGTATTAGAATTTTTGCCTTAGGATATAACCATACCCTTCCAAACATATCCAAACTCTTATGCATGATATCATAGTTAGCGAAACAATTCTGCCGATCAATACTTTTACAGTAGGCAACAAAAAGCGATTCCTGTAATAGGGTACTTAACCCTTACAAGGGACGCTACCGCCTCAAACAAAAAAAATTAAAAACTCTTACTTTTTCTAAGTATGTAAGTGTCAAAACTAAACACCATCATTCTTTTAGTCAAATATATCACTATTTAAATTTCGGGACGAAATTTCTAAAAAGCAGGGGATACTGTAACATCCGTCAAAAACGGATTTTACCAAACCCGCTCCGTTTATTAACCGAACAGTCAGTTAAAAATTTCGTTGCGAATTAAATGCCTAAAATAATTTTAAACGATACATAATTAATTATTATACGGGAATATATAATTAGTTTTTGAAAAACTGTCAAAAATAAGAAAATAAAAATACTTTGGTTCTGCCGGGTTTCGAACCCGGGTCAGTACCGGTCAGCAAAGTCTTAACACTCAACACATAAACCACTGCGCCACTGATGTTCTCTGTTAATTATTAAGATCATTAAATTCATATCATGACTTTCCGAATTCAAAACCGGCGCCCAAATGCAGTCGTCGGAAATCCCGGCGATCTCGCCAATAATTTAACGAATCCTTCCGTTATAACGTAAACTTTAAACCTATATCGGTTATAACTGACGTCTGAGTCCGCGACACCATCTATAACCGCCGGAGAAATTCAAACCAACGAATCAAGTTGAAAATCAGACCAAGTTCATCGATAACCTGCACTATAAATACCCCATCGAACCTCTGCAAACATTTTCGCTCAAACCGCACCCTTTCTCGGCGAAAAATCACTCGCCGGAATATTTCTGCTCATCACCGGAAAACCGGGTTCTTCACTTCTAAGCCTTACTAAACCCCCTGAGCTTATACCGAAGTTACCCACATCCTTTGTAAGCTTTCTGAAGACTCGCTGCTGCAAGACACCCGACGCCGGAGCCTGTTGCTGTCGCCGGAGTTCTGCCGGAAAACAGAGGAAGCCAGTCGGTATATCTCACGCCTAATTTCTTCATTCTTTTTATTTAATCTCATCTGTAATTAATCATAAAACGCTAAAGAAACCTGAATAAAAACTTCGAACCAGTCAGTCATCATTTCTGGTTATAACTCAACGAAGAAGACGAAGTTACGGAACATATAAGTATAATTTAAATCAAGAAATAACTCGGGTTAGACACACAGTCCAGCGGTGGACTGTGTGCACAATAAACACACAAAGGTCTCGAGTTCGAATCTTGTTCCACACACGCTGCCTTAATAAAAACGCCTTTTTTTTTGTTAACCGAACCGGAAGCACCACTGTTATATGTTAAGTATATTAATAATCGGAATAATAACCAAGTTAGACACACAGTCCAGTGGTGGACTGTGTGTATGTTTAATCAAAGCGCACGAGTTCGAGTACGGTCTACTACATCGACCCGGACAATTATTCAAACTTTTTAATATGGCATAAATGAAAATGATTAGTTTGTATTTAAGAATAATAAAAATAAGTTTAGTTAACAAGTTGGACACACAGTCCAGCGGTGGACTGTGTGTTTGCATAAGCCACAGGTCCCGGGTTCGAGACCTGTGGAGCGCACCGAGTCTTGGATTAAATCGTTTTTAGAAAATAAAGGATTTTCTGTTTAACATAATTAATATATAAATATAATTAAAAACAGAAATATGTCGGGTTAGACACGTAGCTCAGTTGGTAGAGCTGCGTGCACGCGTACGGGAGGTCTCGGGTTCGAGCCTCACTCAGCGCACAATTATACAAGCGAACCGGTTAACAGTCACTGTTACAGTCAAAGTCAAAGTCAACGGTCAAAAAAGTCAAATTTTTTTTATTTATTTTTATTTATTTATTTTAATTAAAAATCAATTAAAAATACTTAAAAATAACATTTTTAAGGTTAGAAAATAGCCTTAAACTCACAAAAATACACCCAACAATCCTACTAAAATAGATTAATAAAATCCGTTTACTTACCGAACCATAATGATATTTATCTAGGTTAATTTCACTCGTGGTTAAAACCACTTCGCGTGCATTCAACATCATCAACCGAACGCACCCACTGTGAGTGAATCTTACAACTCCCCCTTTTTAATTACACGTTTTAGGGTGTGTCATGTGTCACAAATTAATTAACTCGTTTATTAAACTTGTGCCATACCATATCGTGATCTAAACTTAGATTGTTTATATTGTTGTGATTACTTATTACATTTTGTCAAATTATATGAAATTCATTCATTAAGCCCATCAGTTCCTCGTGAGAGACGAGTTGAACAACGCGTGCCTCAAAACCAATCCATTATTGTTCATGTGTGTATCATTGAGTTTATATTGTTTGTAGTTGTGTCATTCATATTATCATGTTTATGCAATTCATTCATTAGGCCCATCAGTTCCTCGTGAGAGACGAGTAGAGCAACGCGTGCCTCTAAATGTTCCATTATTGTTCATGTGTGCTTTATTTAATATCTAATGATTGTTGAATAAGTTTACATCTATTTTACTCATGTTTGGTTGTGCACTTATTTCATAATCAATTAAATAAACTTGTTCAAATGTTTTCCATAGGATTCACTCGCCAACTTTATGTTGATCCAAAAACCCTTTTACACATGATACAGGTGAACAGGTTGAAGCGAGGAAACATAGGAAATGCCTTAGAAGAGAACAAAGAAGCTTAGATTGATAGTTAGAACATGTTGTAATATTTATTGTAAATTTCCATTAAATTGTATTAAATGAATATGAAACGCATAATAAATGTCATGAGCTTTGATGATAACCCAATCATGCCCCGATCACCTTTTCCGCTGCGGGTCGGGGTGTGACAGGCAGAAAGTTGAGGATGGGCTTTTCCCGAGAGGGATCGGTAGACCAGAGAAAGGGGTTATGCTCCTTGGTGGAGCTGTTAGTCGGGATCTTGGCTTTATTAAGTAGTTGGCAGAGCGACGGGCCTCGGGAGCGGTTGACCTCATGAAACTCTTACCGTGCCTGAGGTATCCCCAATGTGAACTCCTTCTGCTAAGGTCGTGTATGGGGGTTGCTAAGTTACTTTTTGGGCTGCGGACTTGTCAACCCTATTTGATGGAGGATGCGGTATCTCGGTTCGATGATGGCCTTAGAGAGGCTATAGAAGACATAGTAGTGGGTGGCGGCCCCTTCTTTGGTGACCTCCAGTGGCGTCTGGCATCTTTGCCAATGCGTCTAGGTGGTTTGGGCCTCTTCTCAGCTCGAGATGTTGGGGCTTATGCCTTTTTGGCGTCTATAGCTCAGTCTTGGGAACTACAGGATCATATCCTTCAAAACGGTGAGGTCGTCGGGCTTGACCCGGACTATCAGCAGGCGCTCGAACGCTTAAATGTCTCTCTCCTAGACTTGGATATTGACGGTTTCTCTAATAAGGACACCGCCCCCTCGAAGCCACAAAAAACTTTGGCGAATGCTCTGTTTAGCAAAATCGCTCAAAGCCTTGGAGAAGCTTTTGATTTGTCATCCCGCCAGAAGGCGATGTTTGAGTGCCTGAAGGGTCCTCATGCTCAGGAATTTTTGACCGTTATCCCGATTGAGGGGTTGGGACAATGTATGTCTGCAGTAGAATATAGAGCCGTTCTCAAATACCGGTTGATGGTCCCTATGTACCCAGAAGATGAACCTGCCCGATATGTCGTAAAGCTTGTATGGATAAATACGGGGAGCACACAGTTCATAGTAAAGAGCTCCCTGGGTTCAAATATCGGCACGACTGGGTACAAGATGTTTTGTGGGACATCATAAGAAGAGCTGGGATTTATGCTAAGAAAGAGGCTCCTGTGAATTTCCTCACGGACCCTATGGAAGGGAGATCTACTTGTGACCAGCGGATCTGCTCGTCTTTGGCTGGGCTGTGGGGAAACATGCTTGTGTAGACCTCACGGGGGTTTCCCCTGTGGTTGGTTTAAGGGAAAACGGGCTTGTAGCTGGACAAGCAGCAAGAAAGGCATAATCAAAGAAAGTGGATAAGCACGCTAAAGCTTGCGCAGAGAACCATCATGTCTTTGTCCCTTTTGCCTTTGATACTTTTGGCTCCCTAGCCAGAAGCTATCCACTTCTTGACGAGGGTTCAACGGGTCATCCACAGCAATTATTCAACCCCAAGGGGGCAGGGGTTTGTGTTTGGAAGGTTAGGGTTTCCAATTTAGTAAGGGTTGGCGGCGCAGCTTGTTGCCCGTCTACCTTCTGTTTTGATGTAACTTGGCAAGTTTTCTAGTTTATATGTATGATAATTCCTTATTAAAAAATTAAATAATAAAAATTTATAACATTTCTAGACATATAATTTTATACATTTAGCTTAGTTGGTGTTCTATTCTTTAGTTAGTTGTACCCTTAGGGTATGTTTGACAAAAGTAATTGGTGGTTGGTAGCTGGAAGCTAGTGGCTGGAGGCTGGAAGCTGATAGCTGGAGGCTGGAAACTGGTAGCTGGTAGCGGTAGCTTTTAGATATATTTAGGTGTTTGGCAGAGTAGCTGGAGCTTTTAATAAAATATATAAAATGACCAAAATGGACATTAAAAAGTTGATGCATTAAAAATTTTATTATCTTTAGAGGTTAAAATAGTCCTTTTTTCCCTAAAAGCTTGTAGCTCCTTCTAAACGCTACTACTAGTAGCTTTTAACCAAAAGCTTCAAGCTCCTAACCTAAAAGCTTCAAGCTCATTCAACCAAACAAGGCTTTTTATTGAGTATGAGCTTTTTCTTAAAAGCTTAAAGCTAAAAGCTCTTAAAAGCTTCGTACCAAAATTACCCATAGTTTAGAAGGTTGGAGTTTTTTGTTTATTCTAAATAATAACAATAATAGAAGGTTGGAGTTTTTTGTTTATTCTAAATAATAACAATAACAATATGAAACGTGAATCGTACAAATTATTTACTAGGTCATTTGCCTTTTAAGTTAGAGGATTATAATATTGGTCCATTTGACTTTAACTTGGTATAAATTTTTAATTGGTTCATTTGTTTATAGGATTACAATATTGGTTCATTTAACTTTAATATTATTAGTTTTTTTTGTAAATTATATTTTTAACCTTAACTTTAATATAATATTGGTCTATCATACCACCTCTAAAAACTAATAATTCGTTTTTTAGTTAATTTACGCTACTAATCTTTAGCTTTAATAGAATTATCACACAACCCCTAAAACTAATACTTTTTTTTTTTTATAAACGATTTCATTTATACCCCTAAACTTTAATGGATTTGTATGCCGAAGTTTTATAGTAATTCTTTTCATACAAGCGATTTACGGTTCAACTCTTAAAATTTAACAGAGTTATTATAATGCCTTGAAGTGTAATAAAGTTGTTTTTTTCAATTTCTTTAACAAATATTTGTTTTTATATTTTTTACAATTTTAATTTTTTTTGTTTTTAATTATTATTAATTTAACTTATGATAATTAAAGTTAACATTTAACTCTAGACATGCTCATTTAACCATATTGATAGCTTACTTTTATCATCATTTAGATTAAAGTCTCCATGGTTTATAGTACATCATCGATATCGCCAACATCTTGCTTCAAACCCGCCTCGAAGCGCGGGCTACAATACTAGTTATTATGTAGTAAGAATTGATATATTACCTCTTTGGTTTTTTTATGGTTTTTATCACTGTTGTAAAAATCGCGAGTAGGCGGCAACTAGTCGGCGATTAATCGCTAGTCGTCCAGTTACTGAGTAATTTTTCTTAAATCGGTCCATTAATCGACTAGGCCCGACTAGGCCAGTCAAAAATCGACGATTCCAGCCAAATTCCATCAAAAGACATGTATATTCCGGGCAAAACCTCTAAATTCGGTCAGTTTTCAACCAAATCATATGAATTCCAACAATTAATCATGTATACTTAAATAAATGAGTTGAGTAAGATTAAAAACCTAGTTACTTAAAATATTTACCTATAGAAATGTATATATGTATGCATAAAACTGAAAGTTACATATTAAAAACCCGATCCGATTAATCCTGATTAATCCCGAGTAATCCCGAGTAGTCGCTAATCCCCACTTCATCGACCGATTAGCGACTAGCGAGTTCTCCAACCTTGGTTTTTATCTTGTAGTGAATTTTTTTCCTTTATTGTTTTTTAGTTAAATGGTTTATATGGTCTTCAAGTTTTGTGTTTTTTTCGTTATGTTAAAGTTTTTTCGGTATAAATTCGAGTTTATCTATATCTTATGTCAACTCACAGTATAAGTTTGTGTTTATATTTGTCTACGTTTTATGTCACATGAAGGTATAAATTCACATTTTTGTTTTACAAGTTTATACCTTACGTTTTACGTCACGTGACAGTATTTATTTATTATTTTGTTTACAATTTTTTGATGTTGTTTGCTTACTACTTAGTAAGATGTTACGTGCACGCAACATGGGTTTTAAACACTAGTTAAATACAAATATTCCCGCAACATGGATGTTAAACACTAGTTAAATACAAATATTAAAAAAAAGCTTCTCAAAGTTGAGTGACTAGAGGTGGACACCAAGTTGAATGTCAACTCGAACCTATGATATAAAAACAAGGTTTATAAATATCTCCTTTATAATCATCTATACGATATTAAAATTATTTTCTTTAAAGTTAATCATTTATTATTTACCGAACCCAACTAAAAGTAGAGAAGAGATCATGTACAAGAGAGAAGTTTTGTACGAAGTGTAGGAGACAAGCTCAACCATTAATCTCCTAAGATCATTGACTCAAAACTAGGAGTGACATTTTTGTAAATACAAGGTTAAAACAATTGAAGAAACAAATAGAGAAATGGTATTTTAGTCCTTTCTCATTTGAACTCTTCCTCTTTTGATTTTTAAACGAGTATAACTTTTTCATACGTTAATATTTTTTTAAATACACCGTATTAACGAGCATTTCGTTCTCTTTAATTCGAGCGGCCTATTTCTATAGTTTTCTTAAAAAAATTACATGATTTTGAATACTCATTACGTGATTACATGATTTTGAATACCCATCACATGACTACGTGATTTCGAAAACCGATTACGTGATTTCATTATAGAATGTGAAACTACAGTAAGTGATTACGTAATTACGTAATAATAGTTAACTATGTATTATTAAGTGACTACGTGATTTTGAATACTCATTTCGTAATTACATGATTTCATTAGAATATTTATTTGAAACACACTGAGTGATTACGTTATAAGCATAATTGTAATAACATTTGTTATAACAAATCATATTGAAGGTATAATCGAGTAATGAATTTATATTGAAAGTGTAATCACGTAATCGTTTATGTTGAATGTGTAATCACGTGATGGATATTCAAAATCACATAGTCATGTGTTGGGTATTCAAAATCACGTAATCACGTAATGAACTAATGTGTATTCAAAATCTTGTAATTTTTTTTAGAAAACTATAGCAATATGCTACTCGAATTAAAGAGAGTGAAATGCTCGTAAATATGGTGCAATTTTAAAAAAAAAAATATTAACGTATGAAAAAGTTATAGCTGTTTTGAAAATCAATGGGGGAAGTTGTTTCAAAGGAGAAATGACTAAATTTATCCTTCAAGCTAATGCACTTGTCATCTTCTCCATGTCTCGTAGGCTTCGTATGATTTTATTGTCTTGTATGGAATCCCCTCTCCTACAAAGTATTATACTCTTATACAATTACCAACCAAATTTTCTACCGGCACTCAACCGTTGCGTCAACAAAATTATACGTTGTGTCACTCAAAAGTCGGCAAGTATACAAATTTAAGTACATGTATTAAAATAAAACCAACAAAAGTTGGTGACTATACAAGTTTAAATATATAGCATAATCGTGTCTAAAAGTTGTCTCATATCCAACATAATAAATTACAATACATTGTGTATTAACATACTAGCGTATGTTAACTATAAGTCAAACCAAAGTATACCGCAATCATGTATATCCTTGCCATAAAATAGTTTACTTAACAATACCACAAGAATACGGGCGGTTCGTTAATCCTATAACGCTATAACTGTTAAGGTAGGCTTGCAAAGTTAATGAGCACTTAGTACACAAGAATGAGTATAGGATGTACACAAGAATGAGTATAGCATGTAATAACAAGAATATAACAAGTATCATGTTTGTAACGGATAAAGTGTTTATATGAACAAGTTTAATCGTGAGTATGTGATTTGTAATATTCGTTTTAAAGGTGTGCATTTTAGGTAAGAACTAGTCCAAAAAAAATCGGTTCAAGTAAAAAATGAGTTTGGCGTAAATAAGTTCTCACCAAATCAGTCATGTATAAACAAATATTATTTCACACTAATTAAATGAGACCAAGAATTCTAGGTATCTCATACTATGATATCTTACTACACTGTTATCAGTCTTTCACAATTTGACAATTGAAAAAGTCTTGTGAAATTTCAAAGCTTCATTCATTGTCTATGTTAACCTTTCACAGTAATCGAACTTAATATTTGTTTCAAGGTTGTGTGACTTGTGTCAAGATTACACCGTGTGAGCCATGATGCGTTGATGCTTCAAAACAAGCCATTAGCATCATGTTGACATCTTCTTAAACAGAATATGTAATTTACACAAATTATGAAGCCAATAAATGGTAGAAATGGTACGAATTCGTTTACTCACGAAAACTACTAACTGGAAATGAAAGGGAACATGAGGTTAAGCATTGCTAAATTCAAATCCAACACGTGACCAAAAACTCTAGTTACCCCATTCCAAATTGCAACAATATATATTATTTAACAGTTTATAGAAACACTAGTTATACTACCCCATTCCAAATTGCAACAATATAATTACTTAAGAGTTATAGAAAAAACTCGTTATTCAAAAGCGTAATCAGTTTGACACTTGAAGAAGCTTTGTCAAACTTCAACACTTTCTTCATAGTCCCTGTTGCCTTTTCATGGTAGTCGACTTCGTCACGCCAACTGAAAACCATTTTCTCCAACTCATTTCCGTGTCCTAGTAAGAAACGAGCCATGTCTACTTTCCGCTTTTCTCCATTAAACCGACCCGTTTCAAATGAAAAGCTAAGACTCCATCTAACTCCCATACTTGAGGTTGAAAATTTCCTAGATCATCAAACAAGAGCATACATTGAGGTGCCAAACCCCACAATAACGTTTAGAACTACAAAAAAATGTATTCATCTACTATGCTAAGAGTAATGGTTTGATGATTAAGAATTTAAATGGAAAAAAATCAGCTAATAAAACTTGTCACATGGTTTCAAATGGTAACCCAAAACATACTCAAATGTAAAGGTACCTCCTAAATGATTTATTTAAAGAACTGGATAATTATTCATAATTAATATTGTTATTATGTTTAACCTATAAACTACTTATGAAATATTTTCTTGTCTAAAATTTATCTAAAAGGCTGGTGAGTCTGCAAGTCTCTTTTCTTTCTCACATAATTGTATATCCAATTTATGTGTATGCCAAGAATAAAAAATACATAGTACCCCAAGTACTGTGTGATTGTGTGCATCAAGATTATGATACACAGACAGCCCTATTGTTTGGGATGAGGATGAATGTGTACCTCTTGAATAACTAAATGGAAAGACTCCAGACTGGGAGAAAATCTGAGGATCCGCATGACTACACGCATGGTGTAGTCGTCAATTGTCGTGGATGTTTCTAACGTCTTCAGGTTGGGAAGAGATACCGGAAAATCTCCATTCGGATCACGTGCAGCAGCAGCACTAATGGCCTATGATAATGACAGCAAAGCAAAGTTTTGGAAATTGGAATAATTATTTGTTTCATTTTATATAATGTGTTCCATTTTTATGTAGAGTACTATAATCATTAACAGTCAAAGACATGTATTAAACTATATCTAAGGCAATTACTCAAATATATGTGTACCTGAATGAAGAAAAGGTTGAGAGATAAAGATTCCACATGAGAAACTCGAGCAAACAACTGACATATGGAGTCACCAAATGATTCATATGTTAATCCTGTAACATTTGCATAAATCGGTTTCGAAAGCTCGCCCCAAATTATCAGTCAAAGTGTATTTATTCTTATCGTTCGGTTATTTTTATATTTCTTGTATAAATAATGATAATTAGTGTTTAAAAATAATCTTAATAAATAACCAATTAAATAATAAATATTTAGATAATTAAAAAGCACAAAAAAAATATTAAAGGAAAACAGGTGAACCGGGAATCGAACCCGGGTCGCCCGAGTAACCACACACAACAAACACCACTGCGCTGCACACATCAATCGTGCTATCTTTAGATTTTTATTCCCTTATATTCAAGTTAAAAAGAACCTGCAACACCCGCATTCTTCCCCTCACCGGAAATCTCGACAATCTACGCGGTTGCCTCTAAAATCACAACTGTCCGATCTAATTTTGGTAAATGCCCGTCTGTGATTGAACTGGCAATCAATCCAAGCCAATGTTGCCGAAACCGAGCTCTCGATCACCCCTATATATACCAGTCGGATTCTCCCCAACTAAACTCGCTCATATTCTCTATCTTACTCTCTAAAACTCGGTCGTCTGAAAGAAACTCTGTTCCACCGGAGAACCACCGGAATCGTCGGAATCCAGCCGCCGGAATCGTGCCACCATCTCTGTTACGGTAGACCTCTTCTACTATTCTTTTTCACCTAATTAACATTATATGCGGTCGATCACTAATATCAATCAGAAAGAAAATCTATTCAGGCGTGTAAAAGTTCTGGTTTAAGTTTAAAATGAAGAAGACGAAGTGGGTTAAGTGTTTTTATGTAATTAAAATGAATGTTTTAAACGGGTTAACACACAGTCCAGTGGTGGACTGTGTGCAAACACGATATACACGTCCCAGGTTCGAATCCGGCTCATGATAGCATAAATACACATAACGTTTTTATTTTGGGATAAAATATATCAGTGGCAGTATGTATACAAATGTAATTAAAATCGGGTTTTTAATTGGGTTAGACACACAGTCCAGTGGTTGACTGTGTGCATAATTAACATGCTTGTCCGAGTTCGAGCCTAGGGCAACCTCGGTTTTCTTGAAATAAAATGCCTTTTTAAACAAGCCTAATCAGATTCGTTCAGTATGTATATAAAGATAAAAGAAACTCAGTTTATTATGGGTTAGACACCCAGCCCAGTTGGTTGGGCTGGGTGCAAGTTGTTGGTGTGATCGCGGTTCGAGTCCCACCGCAAATTACCAATATCAAGCATGAACCGGTCAGACCCCCCCTCTTGTCAGGTCTGACAAGTTTTTATTAATTATTATTTTATCTTATATTATTTTTACATATATACATTTTGCTTAAAAACTAATTAAAAACGCTTAAAGACACGGTTTGGTAGTTTTAGAAATCTCAAACAATATCATAAAAATAACCTAAAAATCGAATAAAAAGTATTAAGTCAAGATATTAAATTTGTTATATTACCGCATTATTATTTTAGGTTAGTATTCTTTCGTTGGTCAAATTCTCAACTCGTGCGCATCCATCACCAAGCAAGGACTGTACCCACTGTGAGTGAATCTCTACAAATTCCCCGTTTTAATCGCGTTTTGGGGTGTATCATGTGTCGTACCATTCCTTTATTTAATTTAAACACTTGTGCTTATATCATTTTGTGAATCAAATGTGAATTGCTTGTTGTGTGGTTTATATGTGGATTTAATTTATCATTTTAGTGCACTCATTTCATTAGGCCCATCAGTTCCTCGTGGGATACGGGTTGAGCATCAGGTGCCTCATTAGATCGGCTCCGTTTGATTGAGCCTTGATCTCAAATACATCATCATTCATGTCATATATTCATTCAATGTGGTTTGTGATTGTTTACATATATATATTTGCTCACATGTGATTTATGCACGAATTTTCTTTAATAAATAAAACAAGCAATTATTTAAAATGTTTTATCAAGGTTCACTCGCCAACTTTTGTTGACCCAAAATCTCCCCTGTTTTACACATAATACAGGTGATCCAGTTGAGGAAAGAAACACTTAGGATGGCCTAGAAGAATAAACAAGTTATTGCGTTGGAATAAACATTTAGATTTGTTTTTTTTTTGTATTTGTATGAATTTTGGTTTATTTGATATTTAAATTTGTAATTTGTATTTAATAAATATGAAACTTCTTAGTAAATATCATGAGCTTTGGTGATAACCCAATCATACCCCGACTTTTATTCCGCTGCGGGTCGGGGAGTGACAGATTGGTATCAGAGCTTGTGGCTATAGGGATATAGGATAGGTTATTAGACCCTTAGAGCCTATACTATAGTTGATTAAATTTTAATTGTTTATGTGTTACATGCAAAATTCATGATGTTTATATGTTTCATGTTTATTTTCACACCCAATATTATGCAAGCACTCTCACAAGTACATGTTAATATGCAATGCTCTTCATAGTTCATATCCTCATAACATGTCATATCTATGAAATCACACACCTCACGATTTCCATGATTTTTGCAATGATTTCGTATTTTTTTTTCAAATCACATCAAAGTGAGTTTTCACGACGGGCATGTAGTAACTGGAAGGGTACGAGTACCGATAGTCGGAACGTCCTGTCTAGGCTTGGCATTCGTATAAATCCAAAATAAAGGACCAGATTGCCTACCTGGGGACTAACGATGAGAGTACGAAGGACCTATTAGGCCAAAGCATGCTATACCAAACGTCGTGTGAGCTAACCCCACTTTGAGTTGTCATTGTGTCTACACCTGGACACCCTCCTACCATACATCTCGCAATCATGTTTTACGATTTTCATTCGGGTGGTGCGAGTGTTAACCCGCCGACACCAATGTGAATCCTACCAAGCCCAATAGTCATGGGGGCCCACATGACTACACAGGCAATGGTATGGGGGACATTTGGAGCCCAAACATGAGCAAACCCAAGACATCCTATGGATGTAGTTAAATTATTTTCAGTTATGTTGTTTTCATTCTTTTTACGACACATGACACCTAGGAAATTCTTGAACTCACAATCTTCCTACATATGTTCCTGTAGATGTCGGCTAGGCAATTACGTGGAGGTAGAAGGTCAGGAAAATCAAACGAACGCTTGGCCACACAAATTGCTAAACAAATGGCCGCAATGCTTCCTGACATCGTGCTACAAGTTCAACAAGCCCTCACCGCTAATCCCATCAACCCTCCCAACCAAGAAGACCAAAGCGTCGCCAACCCTCCTCCCAAAACCCCCAAATGCACCTACAAACACTTCAAATCCTGCGATCCCCAAAAATATGAAGGGACTGAAGGTGTCACCGCTCTCCTTCACTGGTTTGAGGAGATGGAAAACACATTTCTCAATTGCGACTTTCCGAGGACCGTAAGGTGCGTTACGCGACTGGAAGGTTGTTTGGGGTAGCCCTTACCTGGTGGAACACGGAAAATGGTAAGCGAGGTGTTGAAGATGCCATGGCCTTAACCTGGGAAGAGTTAAGAGAAATCATGACGAGACGCTTCTGTCCAAGAAGCGAAATCAAAAAGCTAGAAGACGAGTTTCACGCATTGAAACAAAAGGAAGGAGACCACACTTCATACAATAAGAGATTTTTTCGAGTTGAACCAGATGATCCCCAATTTGTTCACCCATTATACCGTCTAGTCGAACACTACATTCGAGGCCTCCCCTCGAAAATCCAAGATTCGGTTTTAAGCACTTTCGCCTGCAACACTTGAAGCCGCAATGGAGTTAGCTACGGAACTCACTGAAAATCGCATTCGAAACGGCAAATTCAAGGATGAGAAGAAGAAAACACCCATTGAGACCCCAACTCCAAACCACCCAGTTTCATCCTCGAAGTTTGCTGGTAAGAGGAAGCGAAATGGCAAGAATTTTGCTGTCACCCAAACCAACCCTCCCATCACTCTTGCACCAATCACCTAAGTTGTAACATCCGTCGAAAAACGGGTTTCCAAAACCCGCTTCGTTTATTAATCGAATATCCAGTTAAAAAATTTCGTTGCGTATTTATTGCTCAAACTAATTTTAAACGATACATAATTAATAACTATATTAGAATTTAAAAACCATAATTTATAAATAATCTTAATTAATGAGAAAAAATAAAATGGGGACGCCGGGTTTCGAACCCGGGTCGCCCACAAACTCAATCACACAACACACCGCTCCGCCACTTGCCTTCTTTGTTAATATACTGAAACAAATAAAACTTAAATTAAAACTCGAAATCAAAATCCGGAAATCAGCGCGCCCAATCCGCAGTCGCCGGAAAGACCGACGATTTCGCAAATCACGGCCGTTTTTCTTTGACTAAAACGCGTGAACTAACTTCGACATCAGTTATAACCGATGTCTAACCCCCAATTCCAGTCGTAACCGCCGGAAAAGTTTGACCGCGAATCAAGACCAAAATTCAGACTCAATTCATCCTGATCATCACTATAAATAACCACCCAAACCTCTGGTAACCTTTTCGCTCAAAATCGCACAATCTCTCGAAGCTTTAGCACTCGCCGGAGATATTTTGCATTCGCCGGACTTTCACCAGAAAACCGAGACTTACACCAAATCGGTAAAATTCTCGACTCTTTTGTTTGCAATCCATTATTAGACAAGTATTAACATAAATCGTTCAACCAGAATCCGTCTCAGACAACTTTGCTGGGAATTCCTACACTCGCCGGAAAATCACTGAAAATTCCGAAGTCTCGCTGTGAATCGGTACAATCATCTAAACCCCCTGATATCCTTTGTTTAGTACCTTAATTGCACAACTCATTGATCAAAACCGTTAATTGATTCACTCAGACGGAGATCACCAATCAGAGCCGACGCCTCTTGCCGGAAATCTGAGAAAAAGCAACTGTTCGGTACAACATCCTTAAATCCTTTTCTGTTTAAATTATTTTCGTTAGCAGTAATAATCAATCAACTAATTCAATAAGAATGATTGATTAAACAGTCGGGTTGATTCTCTGGTTTCATAAAACGAAGAAGATGAACAGCGAGTCGTTTATAAATATAATTAAAATCAGTAATTTAAATGGGTTAGACACACAGTCCGGCGGTGGACTGTGTGCATTTTACATACATGATACCGGGTTCGAGTCTGTTTGTGTACCGATCCACTGAAATTAAATCCATTGTTTTTAGAACAAGTCATATCGCTTCACAGAAAGTGTTTAAATAAAATAAAGATCAAGAAAACTAACAGGTTAGACACACAGCCCAACTGGTTGGGCTGTGTGCACACAAACCGTAGGTCCCGAGTTCGAATCCTGCTTCTGTAACCGGTTCTGGCAATTATCAAAGCTTTTTAAATAGAAACAGAAATGAATTAATCTAATTTGTATATATATATAATTAAAAACGAGATTATTTCGGGTTAGACATGTAGCTCAGTTGGTAGAGCTGCGTGCACGTATACGAGAGGTCACGAGTTCGAACCTCACTCAGCGCATAGAATAAACACAGTCCGACCGGTCAACGGTCAACATGGTCAAAAGTCAACATTTTTTTATTTCTTTTTTAATTTATTTAATCAGAAAATTATTTAAAAATACTTAAAAATAATATTTTTGTCCTTAAACTCACAAAAATAAATCTAAAATCCTATTAAGATTATGAATTAAAAGTATTAATCTCAAATAAAATCCACTTATTTACCGAACCATTTCGTTATTATTTTAGGTTAGTTTTTCCTCGTCGATCAAATCCTAAAATTCGTGCGCATCCAACGTCATCAAAGAAACGCACCCACTGTGAGTGAATCCTTACAAATTCCCCTTTTTATTCATGTTTTAGGGTGTATTATGTGTCGCTTTAATTATTTCATTTATTTCAAACTCGTGCTATTACCATTATATGATCTAAACTCGAGATGTAAATATTGTTTGTTGTGATGTGTGTTTACATTTTGTCAAGTTGCGTGCAATCATTCATTAGGCCCATCAGTTCCTCGTTGGAGACGGGTTGAGCATCAGGTGCCTCATTGTTCATCATTTGGTGTGTGCTTGTGCATTAATTGAGATTATGTGATTATGTTGTTAGTTGTGATGTGTGTTTATATTTTTGTCAAGTTGTGTGCAAATCATTCATTAGGCCCATCAGTTCCTCGTGGGAGACGAGTTGAACATCGCGTGCCTCATTCGATCGGCTCCGTTTGATTAGCCTTGATCTCATTGTTCATCATTTGGTGTGTGCGTGTGCATTATTTGATATTATGTGTTTTGTGATTAAATTTACATTTACGTTTACTCATATTTGGTTATGCACAATTTCATTCAAATAACCAACATAACTAATCCTTTCAAATGTTTAAATAAGATTCACTCGCCAACTTTTTGTTGACCCAAAACCCTATTTTTACACATGATACAGGTGGACAGGTCGAAGCAAGGAACACGTAGGAAATTACCTTAGAAGAAAAATAATGAAGTCTTGATAAATGTATAGAACATGTTGTACTTGTATGTTGATTGTAATGTTCTCCTTTAAAAGGAAATAATAAATATGAAACTTAATAGTAAATGTCATGAGCTTTGATGAAAACCTAATCATGCCCCGATCACCATTTCCGCTGCGGGTCGGGGTGTGACACAAGTTGCCCCTCCAGCCGCACCATTCAAAAGGCCATACACAGGCCCACACCCGAAGTGTAACCGTTGTCAATACCATCACCCTCCTGAAAACCCCTGCCAACATTGCACCAGTTGTGGTCGTGCGGGTCACACCATTCAAACCCGCTGAACCCTTCAGCGATTAAACCGCAGTCAACCTCCAACCCAAACCCAAAATCAAATAGTGGGCCAATTCCAACAACCCTTACTTCTACCGCCTGCTCAACTCGCAGCCCAACCTTACTACCAACCCAACTACCCCATGATGCAACCCATGCGAGCCTGTTTCAATTGTGGAGACCCAAAACACTTCAGGAACACTTGCCCCCGCCTGGTGAACATCATCCATGCTCAAGCTCAAGCAAACCCGGTAAACCAAGCTAACCAGGCTCCTCCACCTGCTAGAGGAAGAGCTTTCAATATCAACGCCAACCAAGCCAGTGCTGACAACAATGTGGTCAACGGTACGTTTCTCATAAATGGTAGTTATGCATCCATATTATTCGATACTGGTGCGGATAAGAGCTTTGTGTCTTTAGAATTCGAATCTATCCTCGACCAACCTCGTGATAATCTTGTTGAATCTCTGACGGTGGAAGTTACTGACGGAAAACCCACTTCATTAAAATCTATTATACGCGATTGTACTCTCACCCTAAATGATCACGATTTCCCAATTGATCTCATTCCTATGAAATTGGGAAGTTTCGATGTTATCATCGGCATGGACTGGCTCAGCCAGCATCACGCTGAAGTGGTGTGCCATGAAAAATTCATTCGTATTCCGCTCGCCGACGGTCAAACACTACGTATCTTTGGGGAAACCCCTTCGAAAGGACTCAAATTGATGTCCTGTCTTCAAACCCGAAGTTATCTTCACAAGAATTACGTCGCATTCCTAGCTCATGTCGTCAAGAAGGGAGACAAGGAGAGAAAGCTCGAAGATATTCCAATTGTGAAAGAATTCCCGCAAGTTTTTCCCGACGACGTTTCAGGACTTCCTCCTGTGAGAGAAGTCGAATTTCGAATCGATCTTGTGCCTGGCGCTACACCGGTCGCAAAATCCCCTTATAGGTTAGCCCCATCCGAGATGCAAGAGCTGGCCAGTCAACTGCAAGAGTTGACTGACAAAGGATTCATACGTCCTAGCTCATCGCCTTGGGGTGCGCCTGTTCTTTTTGTGAAGAAGAAAGATGGAACGTTTCGCATGTGCATTGATTATAGAGAACTCAACAAGTTGACAGTTAAGAATCGCTATCCACTGCCTCGTATTGATGACCTTCTAGACCAACTTCAAGGCGCCACCTGTTTTTCCAAAATCGACCTTCGTTCTGGTTATCATCAGCTTAGAGTGCGCGAAAAAGATATCCCAAAAACCGCCTTCCGAACTCGTTATGTTCATTACGACTTCATGGTTATGCCCTTTGGTTTAACCAACGCCCCCGCTGTCTTCATGGATTTAATGAATAGGGTATGCAAACCCTACCTCGACCGTTTCGTCATAGTCTTCATTGACGACATTCTTATCTACTCCAAGTCAAAATCCGATCATGAGCGACACCTTCGACTCATACTTACACTCTAAAGGACTGAAAAGCTTTACGTTAAATTCTCAAAATGCGAATTCTGGTTAGGAGAAGTACAATTCTTTGGTCATGTCGTCAATGACAAAGGGATTCATGTCGATCTTCAAAAATCAAGGCAGTACAGGAATGGCAAGCGCCACGTACCCCTACCGAAGTTAGGTCATTTCTTGGTTTGTCTGGTTATTACCGACGCTTCATTGCCAATTTTTCCCGTATCGCCGTACCGCTCACGGCCTTGACTCACAAAGGAAAACCCTTCATTTGGGACCTAAGCAAGAGGAGGCCTTCCAAACTTTAAAGCAAAGGCTTTGTGACGCACCTATCCTTACACTCCCTGAGGGTTGCGATGACTTTGTGGTTTATTGCGACGCATCAGGGCAAGGACTAGGCTGTGTATTGATGCAAAGAGGAAAAGTGATAGCCTATGCCTCTAGGCAACTCAAAGTTCATGAGAAGAATTACACCACCCACAACCTGGAACTTGGAGCCGTTGTGTTCGCTCTCAAGATATGGAGACATTACCTCTACGGTACCAAGTGTGAAATATACACCGACCACAAGAGTCTCCAACATATCTTCAACCAGAAAGAGTTGAATATGAGGCAACGAAGATGGGTCAAACTCCTCAATGATTATGACTGTGAAATTCGGTACCATCCTGGCAAGGCAAACGTGGTGGCCGATGCGCTCAGTCGAAAAGGGTATGCGAACTCTATTCGTCTTCTAGTTCGCAAATCATAACCGACATCAAAGATCGAATCCGGGCAGCTCAACATGTTTCTGTAACAGAAAATGACGTACGCGATGAGTTGTCATGTGGTGCTGAACTCAAAATTGAAACCAAATCCGACGGTATTCTATACTATTTAAACCGCATATGGATTCCTGATCGCAATAACCTTCGTGATTTCCTCATGAATGAGGTACACAAAACACGATACTCTATACACCCCGGAGCCGATAAGATGTATCAAGACCTACGATACACCTACTGGTGGCCTGGCATGAAAAAGGACATCGCTGTTTTTGTTTCCAAGTGCCTTACATGTTCCAAAGTGAAAGCTGAACACCAAAGACCTTCAGGACTTCTAGTCCAACCCGAAATACTTGTATGGAAGTGGGAAAACATAATCATGGACTTCATTACCGGTTACCTCGCACCTCCAATTGGTATGACACCATATGGGTAATCATTGATCATCTTACAAAATCAGCTCACTTCATTCCGATCCGCGAGGACTTCAAGAACGAGAAGTTAGCTTGTATTTACATCAGCGAGATCGTAAGCCGTCATGGTGTACCGTTAAGCATCATTTCAGACCGTGATGGTCGTTTCACTTCACGAACATGGCGAGTCGTACAAACCGCTCTGGGTACACGGTTAGACCTTAGCACCGCCTTTCACCCTCAAACTGATGGTCAATCTGAACGCACCATCCAAACCTTGAAGACATGCTTCGAGCATGTGTCATAGACTTCAAAGGGAACTGGGACGCTCATCTACCGTTAGTCGAGTTTTCGTACAACAATAGTTACCATTCAAGTATCGACATGGCTCCTTTCGAAGCTTTATACGGTCGTAAATGCTGATCTCCAGTATGTTGGCACGAAATTGGTGAGCGCAGATCACCGGACCTGAATTTATTCAAGAAACAACCGACAAAATCCTTCAAATTCGAAACAATCTTCTAGCGGCTCAAAGTCGTCAAAAGAGTTATGCTGACAAACGACGAAAGCCTTTGGAATTTGGCGTTGGTGATCAAGTGCTTTTGAAAGTATCACCGTGGAAGGGAGTGGTTCGTTTTGGCCAAAAGGGCAAGCTAGCACCACGCTATGTAAGACCTTTCAAGATACTCGAAAGAGTAGGTCCTGTAGCATACAAGCTTGACCTACCAGAAGAGCTCAACAGAATTCATCCCACGTTCCACGTATCAAACTTGAAAAGTGCCTCGCCGACGAAAACCTCCATATTCCTCTAGAAGACATTCAAGTCGATGAATCGATGCACTTCGTCGAAAGACCAGTGGAAAGCATAGATTTCAGTGAGAAGCGTTTGAGGCGAAGTCGTATTCCTATTGTCAGGGTACGTTGGGAGTCAAAACGAGGACCTGAGTTTACTTGGGAACGTGAAGACTCAATGCGCGAGAAATACCCGCATCTTTTTCCGGTTACAACTACTACTTAAATTTCGGGACGAAATTTCTAAAAGTAGGAGATACTGTAACATTTGCATAAATCGGGTTTCGAAAGCCCGCCCCAAATTATCAATCAAAGTGTATTTATTCTTGTCGTTCGGTTATTTTTATATTTCTTGTATAAATAATGATAATTATGTTTAAAAATAATCTTAATAAATAACCAATTAAATAATAAATATTTAGATAATTAAAATGCACAAAAAAAATATTAAAGGAAAATAGGTGAACCGGGAATCGAACCCGGGTCGCCCGAGTAACCACACACAACAAACACCACTGCGCTGCACACATCAATCGTGCTATCTTTAGATTTTTATTTCCCTTATATTCAAGTTAAAAAGAACCTGCAACACCCGCATTCTTCCCCTCGCCGGAAATCTCGACAATCTACGCGGTTGCCTCTAAAATCACAACTGTCCGATCTAATTTTGGTAAATGCCCGTCTGTGATTGAGCTTGCAATCAATCTAAGCCAATTGTTGCCGAAACCGAGCTCTCGATCACCCCTATAAATACCAGTCGGATTCTCCCCGACTAAACTCGCTCATATTCTCTATCTTACTCTCTAAAACTCGGTCGTCTGAAAGAAACTCTGTTCCACCGGAGAACCACCGGAATCGTCGGAATCCAGCCGCCGGAATTGTGCCGCCATCTCTGTTACGGTAGACCTCTTCTACTATTCTTTTTCACCTAATTAACATTATATGCGGTCGATCACTAATATCAATCAGAAAGAAAATCTATTCAGGCGGGTAAAAGTTCTGGTTTAAGTTTAAAATGAAGAAGACGAAGTGGGTTAAGTGTTTTTATGTAATTAAAATGAATGTTTCAAACGGGTTAGACACACAGTCCAGTGGTGGACTGTGTGCAAACACGATATACACGTCCAAGGTTCGAATCCGGCTCATGACAGCATAAATACACATAACCGTTTTTATTTTGGGATAAAATATATCAGTGGCAGTATGTATACAAATGTAATTAAAATCGGGTTTTTAATTGGGTTAGACACACAGTCCAGTGGTGGACTGTGTGCATAATTAACATGCTTGTATGAGTTCGAGCCTAGGGCAACCCTGGTTTTCCTGAAATAAAATGTCCTTTTTAAACAAGCCTAATCAGATTCGTTCAGTATGTATACAAAGATAAAAGAAACTCAGTTTATTATGGGTTAGACACCCAGCTCAGTTGGTTGGGCTGGGTGCAAGTTGTTGGTGTGATCGCGGGTTCGAGTCCCACCGCAAATTACCAATATCAAGCATGAACCGGTCAGACCCCCCCTTGTCAGGTCTGACAAGTTTTTATTAATTATTATTTTATCTTATATTATTTTTACATATATACATTTTGCTTAAAAACTAATTAAAAACGCTTAAAGACACGGTTTGGTAGTTTTAGAAATCTCAAACAATATCATAAAAATAACCTAAAAATCGAAAAAAAGTATTAAGTCAAGATATTAATTTTGTTATATTACCGCATTATTATTTTAGGTTAGTATTCTTTCGTTTGTCAAATTCTCAACTCGTGCGCATCCATCACCAAGCAAGGACCGCACCCACTGTGAGTGAATCTCTACAAATTCCCCGTTTTAATCGCGTTTTGGGGTGTATCATGTGTCGTACCATTACTTATTTAATTTAAACACTTGTGCTTATATCATTTTGTGATCAAATGTCAATTGCTTGTTGTGTGGTTTATATGTGGATTTAATTTATCATTTCAGTGCACTCATTTCATTAGGCCATCAGTTCCTCATGGGATACGGGTTGAGCATCAGGTGCCTCATTAGATCGGCTCTGTTTGATTGGGCCTTGATCTCAAATACATCATCATTCATGTCATATATTCATTCAATGTGGTTTGTGATTGTTTACATATATATATTTGCTCACATGTGATTTATGCACGAATTTTCTTTAATAAATAAAACAAGCAATTATTTAAATGTTTTATTAAGGTTCAATCGCCAACTTTTGTTGACCCAAAATCTCCCCTGTTTTACACATGATACAGGTGATCCAGTTGAGGAAAGAAACACTTAGGATGGCCTAGAAGAATAAACAAGTTATTGCGTTGGAATAAACATTTAGATTTGTTTTTTTGTATTTGTATGAATTTTGGTTTATTTGATATTTAAATTTGTAATTTGAATTTAATAAATATGAAACTATTTAGTAAATATCATGAGCTTTGGTGATAACCCAATCATGCCCCGACTTTTATTACCGCTGCGGGTTGGGGTGTGACAAATCCTGTATGTGCCATAGCATCAGGGTAAATCACAACTTTCTTCAAGGACTCTAGGTTTTCAAATGAAAATGCATTCGCCATGTGACCCCATACTCCAAATACACCAGTTTCGGGCAACAAATCTGAAGGCCAACACACAAGCCGTCATTATCATCCGAACCACCACCAAACCTTTCGGTATAATCCACATTCTGGTTACGAATTCTCAGTGTCTTGAGATTCAGGCATGAAATACAAAAAAACTTCATTTGAGTATGAGAAGCAGTCAATCAAACTAAACTTCTCAAGCAGTGTACAGCTTTTTAGAAACTGTTGTACAACATCAAATTCCCATAACCAGACACTATTGAGTTCAAGAACCCGAAGTGGTGGAAAACCAGTGACAGTAGGCAAACTTAGAGGACGTTTATACAAAAACAACCTCAATACCTCCAATGTATCGCATGTTACCAGACTATGGGGCAACTTGATAATCTCAACATCAACCCTAGAGCAAAAGGACAAGTCAAGTAGTTTGACTTTTCGCATAGCGGCAGCGTGAATCCACCACCCTACTGTCCACATATCGTAGTAGTTAACACAACATAAACGAAAACTATCCAAAGCTAGGGTCTTGTTTACCAAAACCCGATTCACAAACTCTTTGAATTCATTCGCTTTGAAATTCGTATAGGGTTTTAGATTTCGAGTACAGTCTAAGTCTAGAGATGGAATTGAAGTCCACAAATACCGCCATCGTGTTGACAAAACGCTTGTTCGAACTGCTTCTTCGAACGTTGGAAGACCTGAAAGGATCAACTGGAGAATATGATCTGGCAAGTTGCTGATCATATCGACCACCTCATTTTCGCCTTTTGATTTCTTCATGCTTCTGTTGATTTGGATATCGAAATCACCTACATTTCCAGCCAAAGCTGATCAACTTTGTGAGATCAACACTTCAACGGCTTTTGGAAGGGCCATGCTCAGTTGTTTAATGTTGCTTGTACGTAAATCAGGTACTATCTCAAGCGACTGGGAACCATTTACCACAATTTGGTGTAGAGTATTTATATACTGGCGCTCAGAAAATAATTACTAATACTACATATATAGTATTCTCTCTTTGCGAGAGCGTTCCTGAATAATGAAATAATGAAACCTCATGGCTACTATCTATAGATGAATTCGTGGTCGGGTTCTAAAACTTCAGTGGGAAGTTTACTTAATATTTAAGTTTTCTTCGATCTCCAACTCATTCTTACACTCATATTTCAATTAATATTATAATAATTTTTGGAAACTTCATAGTGACGGAATTCGGAAACTTCATAGTGAAGGAATTACAAACTCATACGTACATATTCTGGTTTATTATTATTTTTATTTATTTCTATTAATATTATTATTATTATTATTATATTAATTTAACTTTTTAACGATGAATTTTTTGTTACTCGTGAGACTTAAATCTTAGACGTCATAGTTAAGTGATTTAAAGGTTTTGTCTTGTCACTGGACCACCAACCCCAGGGGTTATAATTAATTTAACTCAAACTAGTTTTTCTCTTATAACCTTTAAAATATAACGTTATATTAAATTACGAATACGCCATTGGGCGAACTCTTTTTCTCTAAATTTTGACTTAGTTTTCATTAAAAACGAAGTAGGGTCAAGTCCTAATCGAATAATCAAACACAAGAACAAGAACGAATATAATAACTTTTAAAAAACTTTTATTAGAATAACAAAAAATATAACTCATAAACGATAACTCGGTTTATCTCTTCGTTTGTCTTTTAATAATATTTAACTCTACATCTATCAATTATATTTAAAGAATTCACTTTGATCACATGAGATCTTGTTGATGTGGACACCCTATTAGACCAGAGAATTCATTTTGGGCGCCATTCTCGTTTCCTCTCCTCTCTTTTATCCATCCCTCACGCGCTCATTATTCATTATTCACGTTCTCACGTTTTCTCAAAAACCCTAAATCATCCACCGCCGCTTACCACTCTCCACCGACCGATCTTATCTGAACATCGGCGGCAGATGGTTGTCGAGCTTGAACCGGTGGTAAGGTACCATGCGTGCTGTCTGATCTTCTCTTTCGTTTAGATGCAACGCAGGAGGTGGTTGTTAGTTTCGCCGGCGACAGGAAGGTGACGACGCTAAAATCAAGAGTAGCAAAAGGCAGAGGAGGGTCCGATGATCCAGATTCTCTCACCTGAGCTCTTCCTTTTCTAGAAATCTACCACCCGACCTCCCCCCGAATCGATAGCTCTAGGTTTGTATTCTATTCATGTTATGTTTCTACCAGTTTAGCTTTCGTATCCAGATTTTTGTGTCTTCATCAATTTGTTTTCCCGTTTGGTAACCCTAATTGTTCTTAAAATTAGGGCATAATTGATATCGGGAATTATTTGATATGGAGACTGGTCCTTATTAGAAAACTATCAACTTGCAGAACATGGAGGACGTTTTTAGGTTTTCTTCAAGAGAAGGTGAGAAGTATATGGCCGCAATATCTTTATTTGTTGTAAATGTTTTGCAGATGGGAAGTGGAAAACTTACACATTGTGTGGTTAACAAACTGCCACGCCTGAAGATTAATCGACCAGTGGTAATCAAGAGCTGTTCCGCTCATCTTCCAGGTGTATTCAAATACACAAAAACCTTATAAATCTCTTTACTAACGTCATTTTTATGATGATAAATGAAATTACGGAAACGGAGATTAAAAAGTGTTACTAGAATTCCTGAAAGAAGGCGAGAAACACATGAATAAGCCAATAGCGAAACACAAGCTAAGTGAGACAATTATTATTGCTACAGTAATGAGCACAAGGTCAAACACCAAGTTAGACTTCAATGTTTCTTACATGAACCTGTATCTTGGGTCATCATCTTTTTGAGCATCAATTTAAACGTGTTATTTAATTATTTTAATAATAATAATAATAGTACTAATATTAATAATTTACCCATGATTTATGTTACTGACGCATAGCTGAAGCACTTGGTTTCTTTGATCTGGTGGTAGCGGGTTACTCTGTTCGTGGCTTCCTGTTTGCTAAAATATTTTTTTATATGTTTTAGGGCTGAATGGAGGTTTGCACCCTAGCTTATCAAGGTTCAGGTTCGTTTATTTTAATTTAGGCTTTGGAATTGTTATTGTTTATTCAGATGCTTGCATTGTCTGAACCATGTGATTTGTGTGATTACGAGTAGATTGATTTTGTGGTTAGAATTTAGTATAGGTTATGAACCCTAACCCCTAAAGTAAGTAAAATCAAAACATCTATGTTTGCTTTCATTCAAAGATTGATTGAAGTAGCAGTCTTTTACGTTAGTGATGTACATTTAGTTGCATTGTAGCTGATTGAAGTCTATCAGGGCTTTTAGATGTGTACAAATATTTTTTTTTATTTTGAGCGCTTTGTATACGTGAAGCTCTCGCTTCGCTTAAAGCTTTTGGAACCAAAATGCTTCGGAGCGAGGTTAGTCGAAATTTGTCATATTTCTTATCGGAATAGATACGATCGACGGATGTGGCGACAAACAAGATGATGGCTGCAATGTTTTGTTACGGTGGCGTTATGCTTGATTCGGGTGGTGATTGGTGGCCAATTTACAACGCCAAATAACGACATAGGCTGATGTGGCATTGCTATTTAGCCAAATACAAGTTCGTAATTTATTTCTACAATGGAGGAGAGCACCAAGTCTACCCGAGTCATTGATTCCTGGTGTGGTTGTTGGGATTAACTCTACCATATTCACGTATCCTCTTGAGTTACTAAAAGTCCGGCTCACTATTTAGGTACCTTTTCGCTTTCATCATTTCATCTTCTTTTCAATATATTTAACTTTTAAAGGTTGTTATTATAGAGTTTACATAATGTATGTCTGAATAGGGGTGTTCATGGTTTATTTTAAACTGTTGAACCATCCAAACTGGTTATCGTTTGGTTTCGCGGTTGGTTTTTAAATTTATTTTTGGGTCGGTCAGTTTCCAAAAACTGAAATCGTAACAAATGGTTGGTTTGCGGTTTATAGCGTAAACCGACCATATAAATTCGAACCGGACTGTAAGAGCGACTGTTTATTTTTTATCAAATGTTACATACACATATAAAACCGAACCGAACCGAACCAGACCACGCTTATCTTTATAATTTATAGTTTATTCAACACTTTATAGTTTTTAGTTTATTCAACACTATAGGCTGTCGCAACGTCACCCGTCGTATATCGGAGTGGTTTCTCAAGTCATCGCTGATGCCGTTAGTAAAACCTGCACCGCTCCGATTGCTCTTTCAGGTATTGTTTCGTTGATTTGTTATTGTTTTTGTTTATGTTCAATTTCATTTGATGAAATATGTAGTATATGTTGAGATTGAATCCGAATAACTGTTTTAGCCATCTGACACAAATCTTGATTTACCATCATCTAGGGCAGTTGCGGCAAGTATGATATCGCAATTATGATACATATATGCAACTTGTCACTGCCTTTGGTTTCAGGTAAAAACGTTCATCTTTGCGCTTTAGGTGACTTTTTTTTGCCCTGTTTCTTTTATGTGGATATACAAGTTTCTAAGATTTGAAATATATAACTAAAAATTTGTTACAGTATCGGCGGAAGCGGTGACAAACAAGATGATGGCGGCAGTGTTTTGTTACGGTGGCGTGGTGCTTGAATCGGGCGGTGATTGGTGGCCAATTAACAACGCTAAACGACGACATAAATCTGCCATAAAAGTGCAGCGACCCGGGTTGTTTCTGGCTGCGTATGAGGTTCTTATGGGCTACAAATGGTACTAAAATAGCATCAGATAGTAGGGTTGACGACTACCATAAGAGAATAGCAATTGGACAACATCGATGTGCAACAAGGTGCAGTCTTGGGATCGATTACAGATGGCGTAGCAGAAAGGTGAGATCTATGGCAGCTGTGTGGGAGTGTTTTGGGGCTGGTAAGGGTGTCTAAACAACTATTATAAGCGATGGCACAAATGATGGGGTGAATGCCATTGGGACATCAGTAGGGTCCGGATCTTTGACGCTTCGGCAGACGGTGATAACGGCTGTGGTGTTGGAGTTCTTTGGTGATAACGGCTGTGATAACTTTTCAGTTACAACAGTTCTATTTGTAACTTCAAATAACCAAGATAAGCTTTATTAGTTTTAGCGTCTAATGATTTAGCAATAAAGGTACTCATGTTTTGAATGTAGGGTTCTTCGATATTTGATTTTTCTTTATGGTTTACTTACGATTCGTGTTTGATTTAGGTTAAATTCGTGTTAGATAAGTTATTTTTTAGCAGATGTTTAGTTTTTATACAAACTTTTGCTTGACATTCACTTAGTTTAGGAAGAGTGTTATCAACATTAGGGAATACACAACTCGAACTGAAAAAAATTGCTAATATATATGTAAGATTGTTGTTATTGTTGTGTGTTTGTTTATATTTTTTTAATAGCACTAACATATTTCTCTTAATAGGTTAGCATTCATAAATGATCACAACAATTACATATACGTCATCTAGATCTCCATATAATCATTTGGACTCCATTATTTTTTTGTTACCATTTGCATACTTACTAACCGAACTCTTTTTATGATTAATAGACCAGCAAAATGAGTCTCTTATTTTGTTTTGTGTTAGTGATGCAGGAGATGAAACTTCAATGTGATGGAAAAAGGTATATTTTGATAAAAGAAAAATTATTGACCTGATTGCACACATCACTATTAGAGAGGTGTATCAGAACATGATGCCACGATAGAAAGAAAAGGGAAAGGTGAGAAATGAAAAGGCGGAACATTTAGTTACACAAAAACTACTAGAATCTCAAGATGAGTATTATGGCATGGCTTAGATTATGTATAATTCCGGTCAAGTCGCTCAAGGAGGGACTATTGCTTATTCTTTTAACACAGGCTACTCGCCATAATGCTGCACAAGTGTCTTTTGTACAAATTATTTTGAGGTGACTATTTCGATCCATTACGTATAACTGGGCCGACTTGGTATATGTTATAATGGGTCAGGCGGGTAAAATGAATGAAATTTAACTTAAAAGGAACCGGTCAAACAGGTAGCATTTTTTTCACCTGAGATGGATACTATTATACTAATTGATTTTGAGATTTTCCTTCACTCCCTTCCTTGAGCAGTTGGATTTCTTCCGCAAGGGTTTAAAGCTTTTGCAACAGTTGACCACGTCATGTTGAGTAGTACTATACTACTATCGAGTACTATGGAAAGACGTTTGAACCTGCACGAGAGATGCCCGTGTGGGATTTTAAAAGCCATCTGGGATGCATGCGCAAGTAAGTTCATTTCCATCACATTATCTTCACAAGTTTGGTTTGCAATATGAACTTCGTTGTTTAAAATGGTTTTTCCCGAGTTCAATTTTATGTTATTACTTATAAGTTCACTACTTAAAGCTTATTTGTGGTAAGGCGATGGTTGTTTGTTTTGGGGGTCCATATTGACAATGGTCAAGGTTAAGGGAATAACAAAGAAGACATTACATGAAATAATTCAGAAGTACAACTTTCTTTGTGATATCCTCCACTCTTGGAAACACCAGATTGCTTTAGCCCTATGTGAAATTTTGAAATTTTTATTATTTATCATTATGCAGATTGTGGAAGACCACTCAGAGAAGCAGCCTATGATATTATACTTTTGTTGAAACAAGGCAATGTGTAGGTTTTTTCGGTGAATTAACTATAATATGTACATGTCTTTATCATTTAGGATGTATACGCTTATATCAGTTAAGTTAGGATGAAACAAGTTAAATGTACATACACTTAAGCAACTAGATATGGACCGCCGCAACGCGCGTGAAGAACGGAGTTTTTTCGAAAATTGATGGATTTGTTTACAGTATTCGAAGAATTGTTTAACCCGTTAGTACACATGTAGTTAAGCTTTTAATTTATATATTGCATGCAAGATCCAATAATACGAGAAGGTTTCAAGTTTTGTTTGTGAAGCATTTGAATATATACAAAGAAGATGTGAATGTTTCTTTCATTTCAAATTTTATGTCAACACCGTTAAATATTATACAATTTACTTTTAGCAACCCGTAAAATTCACGGGTTCTTAAACTAGTTGGTTTATATAGTTAACCTTACTTGGTGCAAAGACAATTACTAAATCTAATTGTAACTAATTAGGGAATTCTCAGGGTTCTTAACTAGTTGTTTATATAGGTTAACCCTAACTTGGTGGCAAAGACAATTACTAAATCTAATTGTAACATAATTAGGGAACTTAACCAATTTAATATACTTGTTAAATTTGGTCCCTCTAGTTCACCGTATTGTGACTTGAACTCCTTTGTCACCCTCTCTGATCATCGACTTGTGATGAGTCGAGAATTACTGCCAACAATCACCCCCTAGCTTGAACATTCTTGCGACCTTGTACCCGACTAGTCTTTTCTCCACGACTCGTCCTTTGGTCATAAGAACTCGCACCACCATTGACTCGGCTGCGATATTGAGCAAACACTAGCTTTCTTGGATCATAACACGTTCACATAGAATTTAAGCTATATTTGACTTGCGGCTAAGACATGGGTAGCGACATCATCGATCCTCTTTAAGAAACTCGATCGGCCCTTTGATCTTCTTACCAATCCGATCTTGTTGGTCTTGATTCTCCCGGTCGGTTCTTCCTTGTCAACTCAAACCTCCTTGCCGATTGAAAACATACGCAACCCGATTAGCCCCGAACAACTTTTCGAAACCGAAGTGTCCACTCACAAATTTTGAATTGAACCCACTTATCCAACCCACGTAACAATCAAAGTTTAATGGTAATGGTAAAACCAAAACCTTTTGAACAACAAAGAAAAATTAACCAATCTTATGTTTCTTTTCTTCATGATCGTAACAAAGAAAAAGAAAACTTATGTTTGAATTTTTGTGTTTCATTCTTTAAATCACGAAAAGAAACAAACTTTTTTTGCTTTTTATCAAGTAATTTTGTAATTCCACCGACTTATTATATTCTTTTGCTTTTAGCCGTAGAACATAAAACCAAGAAACCAAAATCTCTTATTTTGACTCCTATTGTTCTTCTCTACGTAAAACGACAAACTTCCTTTTTGTGTTTTTTTTAATTGCTTCAACAAAAAGTTAATCCAAATCCCCGCTGGTGTTTTTCTTTAAAGTGTTGCCGAAACCAACCCGAGCAGAACCCACTTGATTTCGCTTTTTGTTTCTGTCGTACGAACAACTTACTCATTGCCCGCCTTTATAGCAGTACTTACACTGCTGCTCCAACGAACTGTTAAAATCAGAGTTTCAGAGTGGATTACAGAACAAGGCTAATCATTCATAATTGTGTGTTATTCGGTTGTTTAGATTACAAGTGCAGGGCACCTTAAATGGTTTACAAGAGAAGCATAAAAAAGGAAAACATTGCTGCGATTTGCTGTTGATTAGCTGGATGTCCGGCTGTTGATTAGCTGCCGCAGGATGCCCAGCTGTTGATTAGCTGCGATTTCCTCCAAGGTTTGACTTTCCTTTCTAACACTCCCCCTCAAGTTGAGTAGTGGGGTTTCCAATACACAACTTGTCTAAGCATTCGCCTAAGACCCCCCCACTGACAGCCTTTGTTAGTATGTCCGCTAACTGATCTTTTGATCGAACAAACGGTAGTTCAATTGTACCATCTTCCAATTTTTCTTTGATGAAGTTCCTATCGACTTCTACGTGTTTAGTTCGATCATGTTGTACTGGATTTTCTGAAATCTGAATTGCAGCTTTATTATCACACATAATCTTACTCGTTTCTTTTGAAGGAAAGCCAATCTCAGCTAAGAGTCTTCGCATCCATATGGCTTCTGTTAGACCTCGAGCTATACCTCTAAATTCAGCCTCTGCACTTGAGAGAGCAACCACCTTTTGTTTTTTACTTCTCCAAGTGACAAGATTCCCACCAACTAGAGCGAAGTAGCCTGCTGTTGACCTCCGACTTCCCTTATCTCCTGCCCAGTCTGCATCAGTATAGATTTGAACATTTAGGTGCCCATGTGATTGAAACAGGACTCCATGACCCACTGTTCCTTTGAGATATCTAATAATTCTCCAAACTGCTTCCATATGGGACTCTTGAGGTTGGTGCATGAACTGACTTACCACCCCTACAGCATATGCAATATCTGGGCGAGTATGTGAGAGGTATATTAGTTTTCCCACCAGCCGTTGATATCTTTCTTTATTTGCTAACTTTGCTCCTTCCTCCATATAGAGCTTTTGGTTTACACTCATAGGAGTGTCTGCTGGTTTGCAATCTATCATTCCAATCTCTGCCAACAAGTCTAAGATATACTTCTTCTGACTAATGAAAATTCCTTGTTTTGACCTTAGCACTTCAATTCCGAGGAAATACTTCAGCCTGCCCAAATCTTTCATTTCAAATTCGGCAAACAAGTTTTCTTTTAGTTTTCCCATTTCTTCTTTATCGTTCCCTGTAATGATCATATCATCTATATAGATAATTAGGCAGGTTACGAATTTTCCTCTTTTTTTGAGAAACAAAGTATGATCGGCATTACTTTGTTTATATCCAAATTTTTTCATAGCTACAGTAAATCTGCCAAACCAAGCCCGGGGAGATTGCTTCAAACCATACAGAGATTTCTTCAGACGGCAAACTTCTCCGGATTTGAAATCTTTTGTGAATCCTGGAGGAGCATCCATAAATACCTCTTCATCTAGATCCCCGTGTAGAAATGCATTTTTTACATCAAACTGTTGGAGTGGCCACCCTTCATTTGCGGCTATCGAAAAGAGAACCCTAATTGTGTTCATTTTTGCAACTGGGGAGAATGTTTCAGCGTAATCAATCCCATGTGTCTGGGTATACCCTTTTGCTACCAGTCGGGCTTTATATCTCTCAATTGTACCGTCTGGTTTATACTTAACCGTATAGACCCAACGACACCCCACGGGTTTCTTTCCCAACGGAAGAGTACACTTTTCCCAAGTATTGTTCTTGATTAAAGCTTCCATTTCTGTTTTCATTGCTTCCTTCCAATGTTTAGACTTTAAAGCTTGATCCACGTTTGTAGGAGTTTCTTCAGAATAAACCGATGAGATAAACGCTTTGGCTTCCTTAGTGAGATTTCCATTAGCTACATTAGCTATAGGATAACTAGACCTTCTTGGCTCTTTTTCAGGAGAATACCGTTTCGGAGGAACCCCTCTGTTTGTTCTAGGGGGTAACACATATCTTGATGGTGATTCTTCTTGTATTTGTTCATCTGCCTGTAAATTCTCAGCTTGTTCTGTGGCAGTTGCATGGTTAGAAGTATTGGTATCTTCGGAGTCATTAGAAACTCCAAAAGTGTCACTAGACTGAATAGGGTGAGTATTACTTACCTCGGATACCAGGTTAGGAGGAACATTGGGGCCTTCAGTGGCACTGAAATTGAACTCTGGTGACTCTGTAGTTGGTACATAGGGAACATATTTCAACCAACTTAGTGTGTCTAAACATTCCTTCTCCCCCTGACCACTGAGTTGGGAATTGTAGTAATACTCGGTTTCAAGAAAGTCACAGTTTATTGTGGTGAACATATGACGTGTCTTTGGGTTATAACATCTGTATCCTTTTTGATTCATTCCATACCCAACAAAGACACATTTTTCAGCACAAGGGTCAAGTTTGGTTCGATCTGATTTAGGTATGTGAACAAAAGCGGTACATCCGAAGATTCGTGGTTGAAGAGTAAGGACTGAGGGTAGTTTGAAAAAATTTGAAAGGGTGTGTAATGGGGTGTTAAGTTTAAGGATTTTTGTTGGGAGTCGGTTGAGAAGATAGGTAGCGGTAGCAAGGGCTTCAGGCCAAAAAAATTTCGGGACCTGGGATTCAATTAGGAGGGCTCGTGTCATCTCCAGCAAAATGCGATTTTTCCTTTCGGCGACACCGTTTTGTTCTGGAGTGTTTGGACATGTAGTTTGGTGGATTATTCCCTTGTTTTGAAAAAACAATTTAAAGGAGGTATTAACAAATTCACCTCCATTATCTGATCGGAAAATTTGGATGTTTGTTTGGAATTGGGTTTGGATCATGGAGTAGAACATAGTGAATTTTTCAAAGACTTCGGATTTGTTTTTTAAAAAATAAACCCAGGTCATTCGGGTACAATCATCAACGAACATCACAAAGTAGCGAAGGTTTTGCCCCCCAAGAACGGGTGCAGGACCCCATACATCAGAATGGATTAATGAAAATGGCATAACCTTAGTATTATTGGGTTTAAAGGTTTTCCTGTGGCTTTTTGCTAAAGTGCATGTTTCACAATGTGACATAGAATTAACTGGAAATAGTTTTGGAAATAAAATATGTAAATAACTTGTAGAGGGATGACCTAATCTCCTGTGCCATAGCCATGCTTCTCGTTCCGATGTACCATGGGTTAACATCACTGTACCATTTTGAGTTACTTCGTCCACATAATATAACCCTTGACTTTCAGTGCCACGCCCAATGATCGCTCCCGTCCTGATATCCTGTAAAATACAAAACGTAGGGTACATTAGGACAATACAGTTGAGTTCTTTAGTGACGTGGCTAATGGAAAGCAGTTTATGTGACAATGAGGGAACATAGAGACAGTTAGAGATTTTTATTGTGGGTGAAATCTCAATAGTCCCTCCCGATTTTACATCCATTATCCCTCCGTTCGCCGTTTGAATATGTGTTTTTTTTGGTTTAGTTGTTGAAATAATATCCGATGACTCATAAGTCATTGTGTCGGTTGCGCCACAATCGAATATCCATCGTTTTTGTTTTTCATGATGTTTTTGGGCCATATTAGCATTCCCATAATTTTCGGGGACCAAATGTGACATATTCACATTTGGGTTATAAACCCACGGTTTAGGTTTATCCGCCCATTTATCCGCCCAGTTACCTTCTCCTTCATCCTTTCCTCTGTTACCTAACCCTCCGTCTCCTTCGCCTGTTGCGTCGGCCACTTCGCCGAAACCCACCCTACTCCGGCTTCCATCTCCTGGAACCTCTCGGTTGCCGGTGCTGGGTGATTTTCCTTTCTCGTGAGCAGTGGCCTTTGTGCTCTTCTTGTCAGACCACCAATCGGGATATCCGACGAGTCTGAAACATTGCTCCTTGGTATGCTTAGTCATACCACAATGGTCACATTTGAGATGAGTTTTGTCATCTCTGCTTACGGATCCAGTTCTTCTTCCGTCAAACCGTCGGAGCCCTTTCGATGCAAGTCCTGCCCCTTCTATTTCTGTGGCTATTAGACCTGCTGCGATGCCCTGTGCGTCATTGAGAGGTGTTCCGAGAAGTTTTTGGTGAGCGGCCTCCTTGCGAACAGTGGCATATGCGGCTTCTGCAGTCGGAAGTGGTTCCGACCGGAGTATTTCCCTCTTTATAGGGTCATACTTCCGGTCAAGGGCATTTAAGAACTGAAAGAGTTTTTGCTCAGTTCGGATTCTGGAGTATGTTTGAATATCCGTTGAACAAGTCATCGGATTCGGATCAATGCGGTCGATTTCTCCCCATATGCCTTGGAGGGTGATCCACAATTCTTCGAGAGAAGTATTGTTCTGTTTGATGTCATTTGCTTTGACATGAAGATTGAAGGTTTGGAGCTTGTCCCGTCCACAGCTATATGTAACTACCAAGGCATCCCACAGCGATTTCGCTGTGGGAAACTCGGTGAGGTTACCCGCAAGAACAGGTTCAATATTTTGAATTAACCATGAAAAAACGATTAGGTCATCTTGCTCCCATTGTTCGTAGGTTTCATGATTTTGGTCTGGGGGATTTGTGGTTAAATGTTGCAGCAGGGTTTTTGATTTTCCGCCTATGGCGACTCGAATCATTCGGGTCCATAGGGGATAATTCTGGCCGTTTAGTTTCAGATTTATCTGTAAACTATCGGACATTTTGGGGCTTTTTGACTGGGAATTTTTGAGAAGGTTGGCTAGTTGTAAGGTGAGATCACTACTCGAGTTACCGTCTCCGGACATGGTGACTCGGTTGTGGCTCGGTTGTGTTTTGGGTAGATGATGAGCAAGCTAAATAACCCGCTCTGATACCATGTTAAAATCAGAGTTTCAGAGTGGATTACAGAACAAGGCTAATCATTCATAATTGTGTGTTATTCGGTTGTTTAGATTACAAGTGCAGGGCACCTTAAATGGTTTACAAGAGAAGCATAAAAAAGGAAAACATTGCTGCGATTTGCTGTTGATTAGCTGGATGTCCGGCTGTTGATTAGCTGCCGCAGGATGTCCGGCTGTTGATTAGCTGCGATTTCCTCCAAGGTTTGACTTTCCTTTCTAACACGAACAAGTACTGCTAGCCTCAACTTTCTTGATCGCCGACCCCTTAGACTCCTTAGCTGCCGATTAGGATTCGGGATACTCGTTTGATATCGAACATTGACCTTGGCTCTGATACCAATTCAAGTCCCAATCGAATACACATAAGAACAAAAACGAACGGAATAACTCTCTAATAACTTTTATTATAACTAAAAAATATAACTCAAAACACTTTATTACAATAACTCATAACCATAACTCTTTATCTCTTTTTTTTTGTCCCTTAAGATGTCTAACCCTACATTGGTTTATATAGGCTAACCCTAACTTGATAGCCAAGACATTACCAAATCTAATTATAATTATAACATAATTAGGAAACTTAACCAATTTAACCTACTTGTTAAATTTGGTCCCTCAAGTCCACCGACTTATGACTTGTGACTTGAACTCCTTTGTCACCCTTTCCTATCATCGACTTGTGATGAGTCGGGAATTACCACCAACATAGGGTAAAATGTAGTACATTTTATTATTATTATTATTATTATTATTATTATTATTATTATTATTATTATCAAAAAGGTCTCCTATAATAGTCAAGGATCATCTAAATATCTCACATTTCACATAACTATCTTGTTACTCGCATGACTATCTTATTTGTTACGTACTCGTTTGACAATATATAAATTCTAAGTTCCATATCTTTTTATCATAAAACGAAGTGTTACAACTCTAAATATCCAAAGCCCGACGGGTATGGATCGTATACGGGATTAGTTTTAAAAGTTTCACGGGTATGAGATTAGGTGATGCCCGCCTTGATTACCTTAAACTAAATACCCGTTTACCCAAACTATATACCCGAACTTATATATTGTTGATCTATATCCTATATGTATATTTTTTATTTTTCGTTAACCCTTATCTATTAGTTATTATTTTAGTAGGTTCATTATGTGAAAAAAAAATTCTTTTGGAATATGTATTTGATAATATTATTTATATATTGGGTGTTGTGAATGTGAAGTATATTAATAAAACTATGTAAAAGTTTATAATATTATTATAAAATTGTGATAAATTTATATGTATGTAATTTATAATAGTTGTTATATAAATAAAAATTATACAATAATTATAATGGTAAAAAGAATTGTATTTGGAAATCCTAATCGAAATCTTTTATCAAATTAACGGGTATACTGATACCCGATGGATAATTACTTAACAAATACTCGACGAGTATTAGGTCGGGTCTGATACACGGTTTTACAACCAGATATAGGTATGGGATTATCAATACCCGGCCCAAACCTGACCCCGACCCATTGCCATCCCAGATCCATATCATGTCAAATGTCAAAAGGTTATTTCAAAATGAGTTAATTACATTTTTTTAGTTTTTGTGGTTTGTGACAAATAACTATTGTAGTCCATCACGTTTAAAAATTATCAAAATAATAATGGTGCTTGCGTTTTCATTTTCATTTCAACTGGGCTTACACCCATCCTCATCTAATCTACCATTAAGTTTTAATGAAAAGACTAATGTCCCTTCGTTAAAAAACAATATATAAACAAGTCTCTCTCTCTCTCACACATGTTGCCACCACCTTCAGAAACCTTAACTAAAAATAAAAACACTGGTACTGTTTAGTCAATTTTTAAACTAGTGGACTATGTTAGTTATTTTCCGCAATTTATAGAGACGGAAAAACTAATTAACTCTTTCACAATGTTCAAAATTTCTCTATTTAAAAATAAGAGGTTGTTTGTTTACCTCTTAATGTTTCTATTAAGTGGCTATCTCTGAATCAGTCAGAGGTACCATTAAGCTCTTAAACACATAAAACATGCTCGAAGAAAATTTGGACTTGCATACCCTGTCCTAACCAAACACACAGCATCGCACTCCTCTCCCTCCATTGCACGCATTCCTCTCATCTCCCTCCACGTCTCTGCATCTTCATAGCCCTCCTCCCACACGACTTCTAGACGTCCACAAACCCATGCATTTGATCAGGGTCTTTGTTGATTTTCCACTAGATGAATATTAGCCTTAAGGATTGTGGAGGACTCAAATCAACAATTTGAATCTCATAATTGTTTATTGTATTAGTTGGTTTGAGCCCCCGTCATGCCTAATGGTTATTCATCTTCCAATAAGAAGGATGGCTATTGGGACGATGATTGTGGTCAAGTATTTGTTTTTATTTTTCTTTAATTTGTGATCATGTCATTTGGTTTGATTTTATAGGTTTTTATAAGATTGCTATGAATGTTTATGTTTGATTAGAATTATAACTTTTTTTGTGATTTTGGGGTTAAATATAGAAAACTAGAATGTTGATATGGGTTAGTTCTTATGTAGGTTGTTATTTGTATGATTATTGCTACTTTTAGTCACCATAATTAGCGTAAATTCTCATCGAAACACCTCATATGTCACACCCCAACTGATGGCGGAAACATCGGAGTGAGACGAAATAGATTGTTCGACAGACTTCATAACACTAATCGTGACAAGTATTTAATACTTACTTTTTACGTTTCTTGAACTAAAAACACCACAAGTTTAAAATAGATAAAATACAACAAGTATTCAAGTAAATAAATTTCATTTCATTTAAAATGATTTGATACAAGTGTTAGAAACAAAGTACAACATGATTGAAAGTAAATTACAATACATCAAGTATTAAAGTTAAATGCGTTTCTAGGCAATCCTACTAGATTCCTTGCATCGTCAAAATCCTGCAACATGTGATAAAAGCATGGATCAATAGAAAAAGTACTGACGATCATACAAGTTTGAATATAAGTATAAGTATAAAAGTTTATCTCAATCCAACATGGCAATTCATATTCAAGTTGAATCTAGCATACACGAACAATCTAAACATAACAAATAGCATGGATGTACAAATTGAAACTAACATGCGTAAACAACCTAAGCATAACAATTAGCATGAGCATACAATTGAAACTAACAAGCGTAAACAACTAAAGCATAACAATTAGCGTGTTCGTTGGATTGAGTGTTTGATTATACTCGATTGTGTAAAGAGGATTTTTGTAGTTGATACATGTTGCACCCAAAAAGCGTTAAGGCGTAAAAAGGGTCGAGTATGCTCACTGTTTTGCGAAGCTTCTTTTGGTAATCCCGTGAAGTGTTGAAGGTTGAATGATAGAACACCGAGGTCATCTCACATGGGCAAACGAATGTTACAGAAGTGTTGTTGAAATAAATATGCATTTATATTTATTTTTATAAAAATTACTTGAATCCGATAGCTTTCGATTTTTGATTTAACACATTTCGTTTTACGAAATTTTTACGAAAAAATGGGCAGAGTTTCCTCTGTTTTCGAATTATCCCGACAATGCAAGTTGTCGTTATAATTTTTCAAAATGCATCAATTTATAACACAATATAATTTTTCATCATCATCATACTCAGTAAATCCCACCAATAACACAGCTAAGGTAGGGTCTGAGGAGGGTAAGATGTAGACAGCCTTACCTCTACCCCGTAGGAATAGAGAGGCTGCTTCCAGTGAGACCCCCGGCTTGATAGTAGTTTTGCATCAAGTCTTGGACAAAAGGCACATAACACTCAACAGTTAAGACAAAGGCCGATTAGTGCATGTACTCCCTTGTCTTTCGGCTATCAACGCCACCACATGATGCATGATTAACCATCCCCTCTTTTAACGTTATTTTCACGAAATTAGTAAAATAACGTTAAAAGTATATATACTTCTATGATTTTTTTATAAATAAATTATATAAAGTTCGGTTTCGTGATAACAAAATTTAATATGAAATAATATAATTAATATACGTGGCATTATACTGAGTCTCGTATTTTAACCCGCTGACCCAAACCCGAAACAAAACTTAACCGAGTCGATCGGTTTGACCGAGTTGACTGACTTTGACCCGAGACGAGACCCGACACCCGAAACCTGACCGAGTGACCCGTGTTGACTGTTTGACCTAAACTGATTGGACTAGACCCGTACCCAAACCGGACATCCATCTGAGCCGAGACACGAGTTGGGACTCGGACCTAAACCGAAGCAAAACCACCACTGCCGCCGATGCTGGCGTGGCTCCGGTACCGAACAAGACCCAAAACAAATGTAACCCGAACCACCACTTCCAACTTCTTCACCGCTGCCGGCTGGTCCTAGCGCCGCCGGTCCCGGTTTCCATTCCACCTCGAAAGCCCCACCACTGTCTCCGGCATACTCCACCTGCAACAACAAGAACAAACCGGAGAAGAGTGGTCTAAAAGAAAGAAGAAGAGAGGGTTAGGGCTTACCAGAGAAGAAGACTCGAACCACGTGACTGCCGGAACTGAAAATGGCATCTCTGTTGTTTCGATGAGAAAACCGACGCCAGAAATGAGCTCGGGAGGTCCGATTTAGGGAGGTACACCCCGATTCCGCCACGAAAAACGGCCGGAGAAACCCGCCAGAACGCCGTACATGGTGGCCGGCCACCACATCGCCGCCGCGTCCTTGCCGGACCTTCGTCGGCTGGAGTCCGACTGCCGGAAATTCTTAGAGAGAGAGAACCGGGTGTGTGTGTGTGGTGTGAGTGCGTGTGTGTGTTGGGGAAAAATAACTTATGGGGGCTAGGGTTTAGTTAGGTTGGGCCAAGGGCTTGTTTCTTGCGTTTTAAGCGGCCCGATACGTTTCTGAAGCTCGTTTTCGAACCCGAACGTCGTAAAAATGTAGTAACATATTATTTAAATTCGAAATATGTAAAATGTAAATTAAAGCCAGTTTTGAGGCGTACGCTTGTCAGTTGCGTTAAACGCTTCCGGTTTGCCGTTTCTAATTTGTTTTTCGACTGTGATTCTAAAAAATAGAGAAACGACACGTATTTTCTAAAAATATGAATTTACGGAAATACGAGGCGTTACATCATATGTGTTATTGGATTCATCATGTTTATAATACTTTTTATTATTTATGTCTCAACTTTATTCTTTTCATGATTTCATGAAGTTAATTTTGATGCTTATTGGTTTTATACATCGAAGGAGATGAGGAAAAGGGCTCGAAGCCGTTGCATGATGCAAACCCTTGAGGTCCAACTAACTAAATATATTTCATTTAGCACAAAGTAATTCAGGGGTAAAAAAAGTCATTCTCTACAGTCATTCAGAGGTCTAACCAAACAACACTAACTGGCTCAACATTTACTGGTTTAGAGTCTCTTACTCATTTAGACCTCTTATTGGTTTAGCATTACCCAGTCAGAGGTTGTCAAACAACCCCTAAGAGTAAGAGTTAACTTCGTTTTTTCTCCTTGTGGTTTAGTCAATTTTTAACTATTGCCATAATAGTTTAAAATGTCATTTTGCTCCCTGTGGTTGATGCTTTTACTCTAATATGCTCCGCGGCCTTAACTCCATCTAAAATGTCCGTTAAGTAGAAGAGTATTTTGGTAATTTTACATGTGTGTGTAGGGGCAGGATATAGAGAAAACACCCAAAAGTGTGAGAACGGTCCCTATCCGTTGGATCAAAACAATATATGAACTAAAACAAAGCGGCGTTTATGTAAATATTAATGGCTTTCGTAAAGGTGCAGGTTCATTAAGGGTAAAAGAGTCTTTTGACTGAAAAAAGAAAATGCCAAACACGCCACTCGCTGTCACATAAATGATAAAAGCCTCTGAAACGCCAGAATGCTAAAGTATCTAAAACGGCAAGGACTTTATTGCTTTTTCATTTATTTTAAAGAGCTCCCACCCAAATATACGCGCCTAAAACATCAGTATATAAAAGAATGTCACACCCGACATCCTCGTGTCTACCGGTGGGCCCGGTGGGGAGTATCGTGACGTACAGTTGATATCATCATAACCAAATAAGCATAACACAGCGGAAGGCTTGGAATAAATAAACTATTACAACCGATAATGTCTAGTGTCCAAAATAAATATATACAGACATGGTTGTAACAAGATCCACAGGCGATCGAAATACATACAAAATGATAACAGACTATAAACAGGCAATTCCCTAAGGTCGCAACTCCTTGGTTATTCGCCCCGCAGCTCCCGGCCTATTCCGTACTTGCAACCTGTAACTTAAGCTTTTGAAAATACGTCAGTTTACACTGGTAAATACGTTCAACCGACTCATTTTGAAAACCTTTTTCGAAAATGGTTACCGGGTTAGTAAGATTTCAGTTAATTATCACAACTAGATAATACATTATCCAATACCCGACCAAGCGGTAGTAATCTACCGTATCCCAAGCCCGTATAAGGAAAATAAGTTAAGAGTATTTACCTGAATTGAAGTTCGCAAGTAATCCAAATTCAGCCATATTCCAGAGCAAGTACAGGAGCAATCTATCGGGAGGCGTTCAGTCTAGAGTTATGGTAATTAGTAACCAATATTAGAATGCTAACGGGTCCTTAGTTAAGTCCTAGACTTGGAGCGGTCAGTCTTACGCTAAATTGTGATACGCTACGATACGCTAGATTAAGCGGTGACCGGAATAGAATGTTAATTGGACCCGGAAAGTACATAGACTTGTATGATATGGGAAGACCAATAACATTCTGGATTTTGATAAGGAATGGACAAAGTTAAACCCGTTTTGGTTTAAATACGTAAACTAGCTACGTATGTTTAACCGAACGCGTATAATCGAAACCGGGTAACCGTAAGAGTCGCATATAAGTTCCATAATGAGATATGTTTAAAATATGTTATAAAATCAGTAACGTTTGCAAGGATAGACCCGAGTTATATTTAAAACCGATTTATGCCTTACAAGGGCATTTTGGTCATTTTTAGGCTTATAAAAGATGTTTAAAGTGAATCTGATGTTATGACCTTAAATATTCTTAAAAATATGTATATTATCATGTTGTATCAGTAGGATATCAAATATATGTGTGTTTGATGATTTTGAAACATACTATGTCCTGCAAGGGCATTTTAATAATTTCACACATAGCTTTGAAGCCGAATTTGGGATTCTGAGTTCGGGACTTGTACTTACTATTTTTATATTAAAAATAAGTTTATAAAACAGTAGGTAACAAGTCTCGGCTCATGGTTATGGTTTTTAAACCATACTTATGCGCCGAAAGGCGTAAAAGTCGCTAAAATGCCGTTAAAGTGATATTTAATATAAACTGAAGTTAGGACCTGTTTTAAATGGCCAAAAATATGTCATTTAAATTATAACATCAGTAAGTGAAAGTTTTAATTATAAAAATTTTGATTTTCGCTATTTTTCCGTAAAAAAGGTAGTTTAGCCATTTAGCGGCGATTAGCGATTTTTAAGCATGCATTCAAGTCATAAACCGAACAAACATCTCAAATGGTCCTACTTATCATAACATATAAGTAAGTATATCATCCATATGCTCATATGCGCTAAAAAATCTCATTTTCACAAAAAGGACCTATTTGCAAAATTTTAAGATTTTTACGGAACTTATGTAATAACTCGGATTTCTTAGGAATCGAGTCACGAAACTTTAGGACAATATTATAGACATAATCATGGTCATAAAATGACCAAAACTTAGTATCAAGAATGGCTCAAAACGGGTCAGAACTGAAAGTCAACAGAAAGTCAACTGTTTGAGACTTTCGGTTATGAACCGAGCCTAGACCAAAAATTGACAAACCGAACCTATTGACATATGTTCAAATACTTATTTTAAGGTCATTAGTGCTTAAAACATATTTTTTAACATCCAGATTGTTAGTTATGAATTTTACAAAAACTACTCAGTTTGACTTTTATTGACTTTTTGGTTGACTCGTCAATTGGCCATGAATCCGTGAAAATCTGAGAATGCCCTCTTGAGGGTTTATTACCTCCATCATTATGAGCATGTAGGAGCTTTCGTTACGCACAATGACGGAGTATACACGGATTTAGAGCAAAGTCAAGGCGTAATTACGACGAGACTTTGTTCTAGGCTAAGAACTATGAGGAATTGACTTAGCATGAGATTGAACACTTACATATGGTCCAAATTATGCTAAGAACAGAATGGAATGCTCCAAATTCGTCTGGAACTTCTCTAAGGTATGTTGATAAACTCTAAGTGTGAAGAACTTGTTGCAACATAAGAGTGCACTCACAAATGAGTCATTTATGGAGTATAGAGGAGGTGCCAGGTGTTGTGGTATGAATTCAGGTGCCCACAGGTGTCCTCGAGGTGTCAAATGGTGGCAAAATTACGAGTAAGGTGGCACAAGTTCGTGTAAGAAGTGTCCAAGAGCTAGCTGGCAGCAACTTACAAACATTCTGCCCAGATAGGGCTAGGTGTAGCGCGGAGGTCTCCCCCCCAAGCTACACGCAGCGGGGCGCCCCCTTGTGGGTTTGAAAGTTTGGCAAACTTAGTCCCTGCACTTCCCAACTCCATTATACTTTCATAAATTGCAATTTTGGCCCATTGACTTCATTTCAAGGCATAACGAGGATACGTCAAGCGATTCGACAAACTTGGTCCCTCCCGTTTTGGCGTAAAATACACATACGGATTACCGGGACACGTGTCGGAAAAATATTGGACGTAAAAACACGAGGTGTTACATCCTCACCCCCTTAAAATAAATCTCGACCCGAGATTTCAATCAAACAATTGTAGGTACTTCTGTCGCATGACAGACTCAACTTCCCAAGTGTACTCGGGACCTCGACGAACGTCCCATTTAATCTTTACAATAGGCACATGCTTCCTACGAAGCTTCTTGACCTGACGATCCTCGATCGCCACTGGTTGCTCAATAAAATGTAGATTCTTATCAATCTGGACCTCGTCGTGTGGCATAGCTAATGACTCATCCGCTAAGCACTTCTTCAAGTTGGAGATGTGGAATACATCATGGATTCCACTAAACTTCTCGGGAAATTTGAGCTTGTATGCAACAGCTCCAACTCGTTCGATAATCTCGAATGGTCTAACATACCTTGGACTTAGCTTGCCCTTTTTCCCGAGCGCATAACGCCTTTCCAAGGCGACACTTTTAATAAGACCTTTTCCCCTACTTGGAATTCGAGGGGTTTGCGTCTTCGATCAGCATAACTTTTCTGCCTATCCCTGGCAGCCTTGAGACGATCACGAATTTGCAAGATCTTATCTGTCATCTCCAAGACTATCTCAGGTCCTGTCAGTTGAGCTTCCCCAACTTCTGCCCAACAAACGGGCGTCCTACACTTTCTCCCGTATAAAGCTTCAAATGGGCGGCTTGAATACTTGCATGGTAGCTGTTGTTGTAGGAGAACTCAACAAGTGGCAAGTGGCTATCCCAACTTCCACCTAGATCAATCACACAAGCGCGTAGCATATCTTCTAAGGTCTGTATAGTGCGCTCGCTTTGCCCATCCGTTTGAGGATAATATGTTGTGCTAAAATTTAATCGAGTGCCCAAGGCTTGTTGAAAGCTTTTCCAGAAATGGGAGGTATATCTTGTGTCTCTATCTGATACAATGGATACTGGCACACCATGCAATGACACAATCTCATCTACATATAGCTTAGCAAGCTTATCCGAGCTATATGTCTCGTTGATGGGTAAGAAATGAGCCGACTTAGTCAGCCTGTCCACAATCACCCATATCACATCATTCCCTCGCTTTGTCTTTGGCAACTTGGTAATAAAATCCATAGTTACGCCTTCCCATTTCCACATGGGAATTTCCAATGGTTGCAATAGACCTGACGGCTTTTGATGTTCGGCTTTAACTTGTGAGCACATCAAACGTTTAGATACATATGTGGCTATCGATTTCTTCAATCCAGACCACCAATAGTCGGGTCTCAAGTCTTTATACATTTTATCACCGCCCGGGTGAATCGAGTACTTGGAATTGTGTGCTTCTTGGAGAATCAAATCTCTAAGTCCTCCGAAAAATGAAATCCAAATTCGTTCACAAAACCTTAGGATTCCATCATTTCCCAGTAAGTTGTTCTACCAATTTTCCCAGTTCTTCCTTCGGTAGATTCGCTTCTAACAAAGCTTGCTTCTGAGCTTCCAAAATCTTATCTTTCAGATCATTCTTAACCTGAATGCTCTTGCCATTGATCCTTATGTGCTTAACCCTTTCCTTGCGGCTCAAGGCATCGACAACCACATTTGCCTTGCCTGGATGATAACGGATCTCGCAATCATAGTTGTTCAGCGTATCCATCCACCGTCGCTGCCGCATATTTAGATCCTTTTGATTGAATAAATGTTGGAGACTTTTTTGGTCGGTGTATATAACACACTACGTTCCATATAAATAATGTCTCCACAATTTGAGCGCAAACACCACGGCACCTAGTTCCAAATCATGCGTGGTGTAGTTTCTTTCATGTATCTTCAATTGCCTTGAAGCATAGGCAATTACCTTTCCTCTTTGCATGAGTACACACCCCATGCCGGTGTGTGAAGCATCACAATATACCACAAAATCTTCAATTCCTTCTGGTAGAGTCAACACAGGAGCATTACTTAATTTCTGCTTTAATACATCAAAGGCTTCCTGCTGTTTCGGACCCCAAACAAATTTAACATCTTTACAGGTCAGGGTCATCAATGGAGTAGCTATCCTTGAAAAGTTTTCTATAAATCTTCTATAGTAACCGGCCAAACCCAGAAAACTTCAGATTTCGGATGGTGTCTTGGGGGCTTGCCAGTTCATTACTGTCTCGACTTTGGCAGGATCAACTTGTATCCCAAGTTCACTAACCACGTGGCCTAAGAATTGCACTTCACGCAACCAAAATTCACACTTAGAAAACTTTGCATAAAGTTTCTCGTGTCTCAACAACTCCAAAATACACCGTAGATGTTTCTCATGGTCGCCTGACTACGAGAGTATATAAGTATGTCATCTATGAATACGATGACAAACTTATCCAGATAAGGCTTGCAAACTCTATTCATCAAATCCATAAATGCTGCTGGTGCATTAGTGAGTCTAAAAGGCATCACTAAGAACTCATAATGACCATATCTTGTTCTAAACGCCGTCTTTGGAACGTCTTCAGTACGAACTTTGAGTTGATGATAACCTGGCCTCAAATCAATCTTTGGGAAGTAGCTTGCTCCCTGAAGCTGGTCAAATAGATCATCGATCCTGGGCAATGGATTGCGATTCTTAATTGATAACGGGTCTCGCAAACATAGTTGTTCACGTTCCCCTCCACCGTTTTCCGCCGCAAATTTAAAATCCTTTTATTGAATTTAAAAGTTAACTTTTTTTGGGCGGGGGTATATAACAAAACAAATTCCATATAAAAAATGTCTCCACAATTTGAGCCAAACCCCACGGGACCTAGTTCCAAAAACCCTCTGGTTTTTAGGGTTTTTTTCATTAAACTTAATTCCTTGAAGCATAGGCCCAAATTTCCTTTTTCCCCTTTGCATGATACCCCACCCCATGCCCCGGGGGTGAAACATCACAATATACCACAAAAACTTCAATTTTTCCCTTTTGGGAGAATCCACAGGGGCATTACTTTTTTTCTTCTTTAATACATCAAAGGCTTTCCCCTTTTCGGACCCCAAACAAATTTAACATCTTTACAGGGCAAAGGGGCATCCCAAAGGAGTACTATCCCCCTTTAAAAGTTTTCTATAAATCTTCTATAGTAACCGGGCCCAAAACCCCGAAAACTTCAGATTTCGGATGGTGTCTTGGGGGGTTGCCAGTTCATTACTGTCTCGACTTTGGCAGGGTCAACTTTTATCCCCCAAATTCACTAACCACTGGCCTAAAAATTGCACT